>CM042323.1:32288239-32725739 GCA_023566125.1 Zingel zingel | reverse complement strand
AGAAATGTGTCTTAGCAATTGAGAAAAACTGTAAATGTAAATGCAAATGGTCGGCATTTATATTGCGCATTTATAGTCTTAACAACTACTAAGCGCTTTTACAGTACAGGCCCCATTCACCATTCACACACACATTTATACCCTGGTGACTAAGGCTGCCATACAAGGTCAGATAAACATTCATACACATTTACACACCCATGCCGCAGCATCAGGAGCAATTTGGGGCCAAAGACACTTCGACATTGCGATCGAACCACCGAACTTCAGATGGACCTACCACCTGAGCCACAGCTGCCACAACTTCTACACAACTGCTTCTAATTCTCCTACTACTATTACTCATCATCATCATAAACATCATTAACAACACCAGCAGAACTGGCCCATACAGCAGACCAACACCTCCCAATTCCAGTATTTGATCCTGACACCCAGCCTCTCGTCTCTCTCCGCCTGTCTGTCACGGCTGTCACGCCAGAGGCTGTGCACACGCCTGGCCTGAGCTGTCAGTCACTGTAACCTTTGACCCTCTATGTGTCACCCATCATCAGCACCGTAGTCCTCTTGTCAACACGAAACACAACATGACCCCAAGCTTTCGCACCTTCTCGCCTCTGCTTTTATTTCCTGTCTTCTGTCATTCCAGGACTTTTCCAGCATTACAGAAACATTTGACTCTCTTCTGTTGTCAGTGTGCTGAAACTCTGATCCTTCAGGGCACTTCCTTTTGCCTTGGCCTTGAATCCTGATCCCTGAATACTTATTTGCTTCATTAAACTACACTATGTGCATTTGCTGTCATTATCTCTTTTTCATGTTTACATATTATTCATCCATATTTCTTCTAAAATTCTGTCTTCATTCAAATAGTTTTTCTTAGATTTGTAATCATCTATGTTAGAGTCTGTGATTAATCTGAGTCGTAAAGTTAGTAGGAAGTACAAGTTTATTTATGTATACCGGTGTTACACGCAGCTTTCTCCCCATTTGGATTATGCATACACAATGCTGTCCTCATCACTGCTAGGGATGCAGAAAGCCATGCATCATCTCTATGGTGTCACCTACCAATGCACAATCACTCTCCTACAGATCAGAGAGGTGTTCAGTTACTGCTAATGCAGACGTTTCCTACTGCTATCATGGTTTACATCAAAAACATTCAACTGGCAAAACACACCGTCTCTTTTACTGGGAAGCAGTCACAGAAAAAGCAGTTTCTTTCTACACCGAGGTTGGAGTTGACAGTGTTTATCAAAAATATTTCTAAAAGATTTTCTGCAGTTTTTGAATTATTATAGAATGACTTCTTAATTAAAACAACACGAGTTTGTTTGGCTGCACTGAAACAAGATATACTAGCTCCTCGTCTGTATTTCTGACAAAGTAGCTCCTCAAAGAGTGTTTGCTGGAGTATTAAACTATACTTTCTGTAACCGCAGTTGTTGCCAAATCAAGCAGGACTAAAAAGGTTTAAGGATTATAACAAAAATGAAATTCTCTGCGATGCAATATTATCTGCTAAATTGATAATATTCAACTGTGTAATGGTTTTTCTATAAGTCAAGAACTTTATTTAATAATAATTTGTTTCAATTCTTTTGGTTGATTTTCAACTTGCAGCACTGATAAGCTCGCAACAGCAGTTCGCGTTTCTGAGTTTAACCTGATAAGACAACAAAAAGTAAATCCAGTTCACATATTCAACACTGAAACACATGTGCATAATGCACACGCATTGCACTTTGTATGTAAATATATACAGATACATGCAAATTGAACCAGGGGTCATCATCCTGTTTCAGCCCTTAAGTTATAATCTAGTCTAATTTATAATAATATTGATCTTTTTGGAAGTAGGACAGCACTCACACACACACACACACACACACATTTGTCCTCTTAAACACCAACATGAGTGATGTCACCAGAAAACGTGCATGTTTATGGTCATGTGTGTTTGTGTGTCGTAGTATAGAAACCACACACCCCTCCCCCCCCCCCCCCCACACCTCTCTCTCTCTCTCTCTCTCTCTTTTGCTTTCTCTCTCGCTCTCTCTCTGTCCATCCATTCATCATCAGCCTATTTACAACCAAACAACAGGGTTAAACTGGTCATGACCTTACACATACTTTGAAATAAAAGCATAACATATTTATATAAGTGAGAGCAGTCCTGGAAAGTAGGTAAGTTCTTTTACATTATATCTGTATTTAAAGTACAATTTTGCGCTGAAGCACAGAAGGGAGGGAACGGGATGAGGAGGAGGGAGGAGCGAGCTAGTCTTCGTTTTGTTTGAAAATACTTTGAACGTCAACAAGAAGTAACGTCACCCAACATTGCTTAGAGCACCTTTAAATAGTAAAATGTACTAATCCAGGAATAATCTCACAACCCCCCTGATTTAACTTTGGTGACCCTTTATAAAAGGGTTAAAACTAGCTCCACCACCACCTCGACCACTCACAACAGTAAAATGCTACTTGTGAATTAAGGCATTAGCATTGATAATCTTTTAATGTAATACATGATCATTTATCAGTCACAGGGGCCAATGCGTTTCAATTGGTAGAATTTTAAATGGACTTTTCCATGTAATGGAGAATTTTTACATTGTTGGTATACATCAAAATTGTAAAACAAATAAAATATGTGGTTATTGTTAGGAGCAGTAAGCAAAAGGGAAAGTGCTGAAGTATTTTGAACGACATTTCTGATTCATTACAACATAGGTTTCATGTTGGCGTGACTTCTCTCAGTTATGATAACATATGGTAACACCAACTTCTGGGAACAAAGCAACATCACTACACAACCAAACCTGATGGGCCAAGAAACATAAGCAGTCAGACGGGAACAAGCCATCAGCTCATCCAGATTATCCAAACCACTTTAGTTTGATGGTAAAACCAGAAGTGAGTGCACCCAAAATGTCTATAATAATCCTTCTTTGCACAGGAAAACTGTGCACACAACTAAGGCAACTACGGTACGTCAAGTTGAACCAGAATATTGTTCTGTACACTGTGATGAAGATTTACAACGGACAGATTGGGTAATAACAACTTTTATAATCATCTGACCGCTTACGTTTCTTGGCCGATTTGGCTTTTTTTTTTTAGCAATATGCACCATGTTCCCAATCACAGCAATTAGCCTTGTAAGTACAATGTTATGATTCCCTATAGCAATTATGGTAAAACCTTCACTCATATTATAATAAATCAAACGTATTCTTCAGGTCATAAAGGGTTAGTTGAACTAATTAGTGCATAGTTGGCTAGACTCTTTCTTTTCAAAATTAAAAATGATTTGATTGTGTTGCAAACCGAAAACACATACCGTTAGGAAGGGTGAAGCATCTTGTGGCTTTTGAAGAAAGAAAATTTAAATCTGTTTGTGTTGTTTGTTCTTGCCGTTTTGATTAAAAAAGGCAAAAATATATATATTTCACTCCTCTGAACTCTGAATCACCTCATCACCATACACAGCGGGGCTGCAGCTAGCAGCAGCTTTCCAGCCAGATACTGACACTCATGTTTAATAGACAACCAGAGAGAAGCAGCATGAATTCAGTCTGAGAGAGATGTTAGCATGCACACATGCACACAGAAAGCAAATGTGTTTTGGGATTGCAGTGTATTGACTTTGGTATAAATCTTGGCATATTACAAGTTGTGAACACTTGCAGGCTGGATGTATGGATAGACAATGCATATATACACACATGGACACACACATACAGATACTATCATAAATACACAAAAACATGATAGATGGGATGCATGCACAGAGGCAAACAGAAGATGCATACGAAATAGCAAGAATGTGTGTACGGAGAGATGTTGCAAGCGAAAAAAGTTAGGTGGAAGGGCAGAGAGTAAAGACAAGAAGAAAGGAAAATAAATGACAGATTTATTGTAGCCACTTGGCAACAGCACAAACAAGTTATGAACACACCAGTGGCTTATGGTTAGTATGTTGACCTGAGTCTATATTCATTCTCCTTTAGAGAGGAGACACACCAGCCCGATAATCGGCCGTCGCACCGTCTGGCGAGGTCGGTGACTCGAGTCTGTTCGGTGTGTCCCGTGCCGTCAGCCGTCCGAGGAGCTGTCGGCCTTCATTTGGGCCGACCCAACATGTTCAGTCGGAGAGAGGGCTGTCGGGACTCGCCCGGAAATGGGGAGCGGATGAGCCTCTCGAAATCTGACGAAAATCTTTTAAACTGACCTTTGTCAATCTGAAATGAAGACAGATTCAGAAACTGCATGGCCTATTTCTCGCTTAAAATGTTTTCAGAAACATGTTTCGGTGAACTATTTTAGTACAATATGAGATCGTATTCTGAACAAGTCTGGCTGTGAATTTCCGGAGAAAAAAGAACCACGTGACGCGTTCGTCCAATCAGCTGCTGGTTTTCATTTTCTGGGAAATAATCAGACTGTTAATGGAAACAATACAGAGCAGCGCCGCCTGCTGCTATGGAGACGTATTACGCACAGAGCGTACGCTCAAGTCGGCATCGCCTCAGTATGTTCTGAGGCATTTTTTGGACCTTGGGGACCCGACTGATCAGTCTGACTGCCTTTTCTGCCGAAGGTCAGCCCGTCTGGTTGGTGTGTCAGGGCCTTTAACTCTGTTTTTGGTCTCCACCAACTCCTGAGGGAAATATCTGTCACTTTAGCTTCTAACTGCTCCTCCATGTTTACCAGCTAGACTGAAACATTGAGTGATGTCTCAGTGTCTCGCATCAGGGAAAGACAGACAGACTGACAAGTACATTGTTTACTGGCACTCATCCAAGTGGCAACCTCCAGCACTGAACAATGAAGCCAATGCAGAAGTGCCAGAAACTGCAGTTCATCGTGTGGCCACTTGAGGCTGGCTCCAAAAGTGAGTCAATCAATATTGAGCCCCATTTTAAAATGCCCAATTTTACAGCAGAATTAAACGTGTTTAAAGCCTGGTACTAAAAATGGTTTTGGTGTCTGTAGCTATAGCTCACTAACCTGACAAGCCAGATTTTTTTAAAGAATTGAGAATTGCCATCATTGAAAATTGTTTGGAAAAGGGCGAGCACTTTGAAAAAATACCTGGCAGTTGATTGGATGAGCCATCTGTCTACCACGTCAGTTATTGTTGTAAACCACGCCCATGGCTGCCAGTAGCTCCTCACCGGACACTGATTGGTGCAGTACGATACGATACAACTTTATTGTCAGTTTACACTGAAATTAATTTTGCGTTCCCGAGCAGTTCCACTCAAAAGAAGAAATAAAAAGGAAAATACAAAGAGTTAGACAACAATAACACATATAGTACAAAGATGAACTATCACGGCAAAGAAACATGTTTCATGATGTCCTCAGATCCAGATCTTAATTGGCAGCACATTGATTTTGGATTAGCAACAGGATAGACTGATGTATAAAAGAGATCTTAAGCCTGGTGACAGCTGGGGACAGCAAGTAAACAGAAGAGTAGCCAGAGGGAGGACAGTAACAGACAGATAGATAGATAGATAGATAGATAGATAGATAGATAGATAGCTAGATAGATAGATAGATAGATAGATAGATAGATAGCATGTCAGACTTTTTTTCATTTACCAAGTCTCTTAGTTAGTCTGGTCCTGAACAACTCAGTTGTCAGTGAAAAACACACCCACACACAAACACACACATAAAAAAAAAAAGGGACTCTGTATACACATACTTCCTCAGTCGGCTCAATTCCCAGCCCAGTACACACACACACACACACACACACACACACACACACACACAAACACACACACACACACATAGTGCGTCTCACTATCTTTGTGGGGACCCATCATTGACATAATGCATTCCCTAGCCCCTTACCCTAACCTTAACCATCACAACTAAATGCCTAACCTTAACCCTTACCCTCACCCTAACCATAACCTAATTCTAACCCTAATACTAAAACCAAGTCTTAACCCTCAAACAGCCCTTTAAAGTTGAGGGGTCCAGCATTTTGGCCGCACAAAGCTGTCCGGACCCCACAAGTATACCGTATCCCCGGTTTTTGGACCCCGCGAATATAGTTAAACAAGAACACACACACATTTTAACCATTTATTTATGTCCACATGAAGAAAATGGTACAGGGACACAAATATTACGGATGCAGTACAATACATATACAAACTCATGGACCAGTGGCATGCAGCAGGTCTTCACAATATCACTTAATAAGCACAATACTCAATTCTTAAGGGTATAAATAGCAACATCTCCGCCATATATGGCGGCTGCCAATAATAGCAGATATGGCACAGTACTTTGCAGCCCTGTTTTTGGCCATCCCAAGTTGTTGCAGCCCTCTTACTACCAACCTGTGTGTGTGTCCTAGGCTACCAAATATGAAAACAACTAGTCTGCACCTATAGCTTAGCTCTGAGATGGTGTTTAGGAGTGGTTGGTATTTAAATACCTTGGTGTAGAAAGCCTCCTCCATGCTGGAATCACACACACACACACACACACACACACACACACACACACACACACACACTGAAAGACAGAGAACAGTGGGAGCAAACTCCAGCATTGTCTGCCTGTGTTGAAAGCCTACCAAGCAAGGAAATGTTTGTCTTGTCTGCTGAATATGTGGAAAAACATGGGATTGGAAGGACAGGATCCAAAATATCCCCGGTATGCTGTTTCCACAGCAACTGCTTCCTTGCTGGACAACAAAACTACATATTAAATACTATAATTACGGGACATTAACTTTACACAAACACTTTGTTCCTGTGTATCTGTGATGACTCCAGGGTTACCTACAAAAACAGAATGTGTCTGTTGAGATGGGACAATACACTCTCAGTGCACTCTCTGCCATCGCAGTATGTGCCAAGTTCACTCAGCATCATTGTCCCATTATAATCCTTATTTACTCCGTACAAACCTTTGAAGCAGTGCACCCCTTTCCAAAAAATATAATGGCCTCACAGCAGAGGGTCCTTTGTGATAAAGTATGTTAACCCACCCTAATCTGCATCTGTTTGGCTAGTACTCATTGCCTTTGTTGGTTGGGATGGTTAGGTTTAGTCATGAGGAGTGAGATATGTTAAGGTTAGGGCAAGAATACCAAGGTAAGCCAATCAAAGGCGGAGTAGGGCAGGTCATTCCTTCACCATCCTAGAAAAATAAAAATTGTAACCCGCACGTTATCGCAACAAACGTTTCTTTAGTTAGAAAACACTTAAGGTTGTTACAACGGAAATAAGCTAGCTAACTTAGTTGGCTTATTTTCATTGGAACAACCTTATCTTGCTTATATTACATATTGCTAAAAGGTCCAATATGTAATATATTTACTGTAATAAATCCAAAAATGACCCTAATGCGTCATCATATATTAAGGAAACGTGCTAAGTTGAAATACTATCTTTTCTGACAACAATGCTAATGCCAGTATTTTCTTCCTTTGAAATTTCCGTTCCGTGATGGAATTTCTGTTTGTGTTTTGGCCTGTGTGTTGGTATCAACTGCCCATGTTGACATTCAGGCCGGGTTGCCAGATATACCTGTAAAAACGTAAACCTAGCGCGCTACAGTAACGTTAGTACAGCCATGAAAGCAGCAAACAAACGAACAGGATCAACGGAGATAGATTCTACCCGACCTAAAAAAAACGGCATGTTTCTAACAGTTGCGTGACCAGAGACGTAGCTAACAAACCCCGGGTAAATATTGGAGATGTATTTGAAAGATGGAGACAGCTTAGAACCCAAAAGGACGCAGAGTTGGCTAATTTCCTCCTAAACAGGTAGCTAAGCATTAGCTTCAGACTAATTTATCACAACTACAAGGGATGGGCATTTTATGTCATTTCAACATTTGTGTACTCATATTGAATTATATAGAGTACCCTAGTTGGTTCCTCGCAAAAACAATTGAGACACAGCCAGTAAAGTGATCCCGACTGGTCCTGGGTAACGCCGCCATGCTAACCCTGCTAACTGCTAATGTTACTGGAGGACCAGGCAAGCGGGCCATGGCTGTTTACGACGTGTAGCCTGTTCAGCGGCCGTAGCTGACAACGGTGAGTTATTTTAAGCTAAGAGAGGGGGGCTGGGAGGGCCGTGAGTTTACAGTGTGTTTAGCGATTGTTGCTGTAATTCTAAGCCAATGAAGTGTGTTCAGTCAGGTGGAGAGGACGGCAAGGTAGTGTTAGTTTTAGCGGAGAGGATGGCGACGTTGTTGGGTTTTTAGCGGTTCCAACCTTTTTCTAAGCCGAAAAAGTGTGTTAGCTACTCCGCTGTTCTGTGGTGTAATGTCTGGCTATGTGAGACAAGCGTCTAGCAACATTGTTGTGAATGCTGCGGTCGGCCTGGCAACCAACGTGAACTTTGAGTCGAGGGAGGAGGGGGCGGGGGAGATGACTCTCTCCAGTATTTTGAATTTGATTCAAAAAACACTAGCAGTAAGTATTACATATTGCACCTTTAAAGAAAAATACAGTAGACTGAAAACCAAAACTACCTGGTGCTAGTGTACCACTAATCATAACGTAATCAAAAGAAAAAATATATACATCACATTGATTTTTATGCCTGTTTTAGCCTGTACTTCAGTGCCGACTCTTTGGTGCAATTAAAAAAGCCCTGTTATAACCATTGACATATATATAATGGACCAACAGATCCCGTTGCTCTGGACGGAGACCAGTGAAGGCCATTAGAAGCACTTTTCCGGTGATGGCTAGGGTTACTGCGCAGACTCCAACTGAGAGAGACAGCGTAAATGTACCGTGAGCAACGTGCCTGAAAGTTGTAAGTCTTCTGGTAGCTGTGCCAAGAGAAATCTCAATCATTCCGAATATTGCTGAGACAGAGAGCGTAGGTATATTTAAGGAGATAACATAGGCACAGGCTAATTATTGCTAACTAAAATACTAGTTAACATTACTAATTACACTTAAACAGCTAATGTGAGACAAAACTGCCTGCACGCTTCTCCTGTACTATACGGTAATTTATCTACTATGCGACGGTAAGTCGCGTGGTTATGACACAGGTCGTGGTTATGACCTACTTTTACAAAAACGTCTGCTATGGAGCCATAACGTGAGGTACAAGGTAATGGATTCTTTAGAAATAAACAATGGACAAATAGATTCTTTAAATGCTTTAGATGTAAAGTTATTCTCTTTCAAAGTGGCGCCAAAATGAATGGCAGTCAATGGAATGCTAACGGGAGGTGATGGCTTTGTAGCATAAAAATGGCGCCATAGGGTCTTCGCGGTCCGAGGAGAAGCGTACCCCCTTGGTTATAACGTGACACCGTACACAACACTGTGTACAGTTTACAGTAAGTGCCTAATGATAATGGTCTTAGTGCAAGGACGTAAATCCCAGGGGGGTCGGGGGGGTCAGGACCCCCCCATCTAAGGGTTGTCCCCCCCTAGAAATATCATAAAAAGAATGCTGTGTATTGTAAATAACATAAGGATGTATACTTAAAATATCTGTGTAAGTAGTAAAACAATACAAACCCCAAAAAATACTTTTTAAGTTTAGAAACATTTTGAGTCCCCCCTCCCTTGCCTCACAGTGGTTTGGTCCACTGCATGCTGTATGTTAGGATCTGCACTCGACTCACAGTCACATCGGTAGTGACAGGAATGTAGTAAGTAGGCGGTTCAAGGCTGTTTTATTCACATTAAACATCGGCTGAAGTTGTTCTTTTCTCAAATAGAAATGATGCTGAGTAATTAATGAATTAGCCATGACACAATGTTTGCTATGTTAGTGTAATATAATGTAGCCTAGCTTGTTTAATAGCTTGTTGGATAGAAATGCACCCACTACAACTAACGTTAACAAGGCGATAAGCCTAACGTTATGGGTGTGAACTGACATTAGGGTTAATATTGAAGATCTACAGTTGTGTTTTGCTCAATATGAAGTTAAGTGGCAGATCAGTTAAATATATATCCTCTGTCCCAGAAGAAACCTAATATTTATGTGTAGGACGCAAGATCATTTCATAATTATAATATGACCGCGTGGTGAACCTATGAAACTAACTCATATTTAGACATCTGACGTTAAAGATTTCTGTTGTTGTTGCTCAGATAAAATGACAGAGAAATGAAAAACAGGCATAAGATCCTTTTTCAGTAGGCCTACACCAAAACGCCAAGTACATTAAGTCCTCATATCAAGACAATTTGGTAACATCTTTATAAGAATGGGTGCTTATGGAAATACTAACGTCACTATGTCACTGGCAAAGAAGACAGAAAGAAATGAGGAACAGGGAGACCAGAACAGTCAGGTGTAGAGTCTCAGGTAAGTGTGTTGAGCGTAGTTCATATTTTTGGAGGTGTGTGGATGTCAGGGTTAGCAGATGAGCTTTACCAGTGGCTCACTAATTTACATTATGATCAGCTAATTTAACAAGTGTACAAAAGCATTGTATTTCTTTTATATGGGGACACTTTTTGAAAATAAGTCATTATGTTTTTAGGTATTTTTGTGGCTTGATTGTAAGCAACTTAAACATAGTTTTAGGGCGTTTTCACACATGAAAGTCCGAACCAAGGTCTGGACCACGGTTCATGTTTTTGTTACATTGTATATATTTGATCCGGTAAGTTTTGGTTTCACACTGCAGTTATGCAAGCGCACTAAAGATTTATACGTGACAAAACTACGTCCTGCCGTCATCACATATGTGAGCTGCGTCTCCAGATACTTATAATTGATTGGTTTGTTGACGGGCTTCCCCGTCCTCTCGTGTCCTCTCTCTGTGTCGGAGTTTTTTCACCTGACTGCTGCTCTCCCCTATTGCCGCGGCTCTTTTTGTTTTGTTGTGTTGTTGAGAAGCAAGATACGGGAACTTTCTTCATGGAGAACTTATTCAGAGACAAAGGGAAACCTACTACTACACATTTACTACCACTTAACAAATAAACTGCTGACGTGTTCTCTGCTCTGATAGCCGACAGCTGTCTGCTCTGAGCGCATTTACCGTCACACTCTCTCTCATGGAGCCTACACACTAAGCACCGAGCTATTCCTTAAAGGAGCTTCCCCGGTCTTGTAACACAAGGAGAACCTGCCAGAACTTCTTGTATTTGGTCCGAAAGTCAAAAAAATGCTTTCACACTATAAACGAACCGGACCATCAGTTTGGTCCAGACCGAGACCACCTCTTCTTATCGGACCAAAATTTGGTCTTTTGATCCGGACCGTTGCCCGGGGGAGGTTTCACACTTGTAATTTTGGTTCGAATCAAACTAAAAAGTCCGAAAGTCCGGACCAAATAAGGTATGTGTGAAAACGCCCTCAAAGAAGAATATTTTGGTCAATTTAGTCAGCTTTTTCATTGAATCAAGAGAAACGCTGAAAAGAAGGATAATGGTACAGTCTCCATGCTACACTAATGATAGTATTAAGGCTTTCCTCTGTGTACACATGTCCTCTATGAGTATAATTGGCTGTATTATTTGTGTCCCCTTCAAACATTGCTCTTCAGAAATGTTATGTTTATTGTCCCCCCCTACTGTTAGATCAGATTTACGCCCATGTCTTAGTGTACATTGCTTTGTAAGCACATTTTATGACAAAGGACTTTTAATTAAGTGCCAATGAGTCTGCATCCCACAGTTTTACACAAAAGGTAAAATAGGCTAATACTTACACAACATGCAAAAACTTTGTCTCACAAACACCATCCACAAGAAGACCATTACAACACCAGTAAAACATGGCATGTTCCCATAAGTCCGCTGCACGGCAGTTCCAGCCTGTTTGCCAGACACATAATTAGCAGTCGGAGAACAGAAAGAATCAGAACAACAGGCTACAGGCATGGTCAGACACACAGGTATGCTGCAGAACAAGCACATTTCACTTACATGCTCAATATCAGTGCTGCTTAGATAAAGTCACATCTTATTCTTGAAGTATTTCACATTCAAACTGACTCTTCTTACTAAGACGTTATTCAAAAAATAATTTGCTCCGTTCAGATCACATAGACCAATGTATCCATTTCATTAAAGGTTGGCAGTACACATATATGTATGTGTGTATATGTATATACGTGGCTAGTGTGCAAAGGTCATGTTTACATTTTTGTGGTTTGGTTAACACTAATATACTGTACAGCGTGACTTAATGTGAGTGCAGCAGTAAAGTACACGTAAGCTTCTCGACCTCAATGGGAAAGATGTCAAAGCACATTGAAAGACTGCAAAACTAATTTTCATTTCTTACAGCAGAGATCTTTAACAGGGGTCCGGGCCGGGAGCCCTAGGGGGGCTACCAACTTATTATTAATTCTTTTTTTAAATGAAAATGTCTTAACATGAGTCCTACATATTATGAGCAAATATAAATCAGCCTATATGTGAATAAAACATATTGATGATAAGCTTGTTAGCCTATAGGTAAGGTAGTCACTAAGGTAGCCATCTTCCATGCTGTGATGGTTTTTTTTTTTTTACTTAAAATATGTCTGAAAATAAAGGCTACTTAAATCATGATTTTTTTTTTACATTTTTTAGTTACACACTTTTGATAATAGGCTTACTAGCCTGTAGTTAAGGTAGCCACTAAGGTAGCCATCCACAGATAGAGTTAAGCTTCAAGTATTCACTGTGCTACATGTATGATTAACATTAAAACATAATGTATAAATAAATATGAATAGATCAGTAATTATTATTTTAATAGCTTTGTATTGTATGCACCGTAAAAAGGTATGTGTCTGGCCAGGTTAGCTCAGTTGGTAGAGCGGGCACACGTGTAGAGGTTTACTCTTCAAAGCAGTGGCCGTGGGTTCAGCTCCGACCTGCGGCCCTTTGCTGCATGTCATTCCCCCCTCTCTCTCCCCTTTCACGTCTTCAGCTGTCCTGTGAAAATAAAGGCCAAAATATACCCAAAAAAAGAATCTTTAAAAAAAAAATTGTATGTGTAAAGGCTTTAGGCCGCCCTACACTTTATTGTAAGCCCAGTTTAATATGCAACTCAATTTTCTATATCTGTAGCGGGGGGTCCCTGCTCCGTCTGGGGGTCCTTGGCTTAAAAAAACATTGAAGACCCCTGTCTTACATCGAGTGCTCAGAGAGAAAATAGCTGAACATTAAAGGTACAAAGGATTTTTATGAGGAATGAAACAAGTAAAAAGCCTGGCAGCCATTAAATCTGGTCTTGATTTGTTTTCACTTGAAACACAACCTAACCATGGCAGGTGTCATCATGTCATATGTCCTTGTTTTGCTACGGATTTAGCTGAGTGAAAAGAAAAAATTGTTGAGTCAATATTACAGTGCTGCGTCCCATGGACTGTGATTAGATCCCGGTGTCCCCTATCTGGCCTAGCACTGTTTGGGCTTTGGTTGAACTCCTTTATGTTGGCTGCTTACACTGTAAACAGTTTTGTTGTTTTGTTACAGAGTGTTAAATCTGCGTTGCTGTTGACATGTAAGCCTTATTATAACAGACTCTGGAACTGCTGCCATGTACGTGTGTCTTCACATCTACAGGTGGGTAAACAGTTTTAGAGGAAATATGTTTTTAAGAAAGCATGGGAGTCAGGGGAGTATCACAACATGTGAGTCAATATCATGTACTACTGTTAGCATTATATGGGTTTATGTGCAAGCATGTGATGTTTTAAAGGCCTTCGAAAATTATTTTCCCTTATCAGTGTCACTAGGAGTTACTTTACGGGCTTTCATTTCTTACAGAACTGACTTTAGTGGGTTTATTTTTGATTCATTTTCAAGAATCTATTATATTTGTTTGTAATTTTGTATGTCTTACACTGAAACAACAAATTAATACAGATAAGTAAAGTACATAAATACATAAAAGGTACATAAATAAAAAAATGTAGTATATGGAGACAAATTACATTTTAAATCAAATTTGTGTATAAAATGCTTCTTTTTAATAGTTGTATTATTAATTTGTGGCAGAAGTGTCGGTGCATTCTTCATTTTGGCAGAAGCCCGATACTATAAAAGGTATGAGCATGTGTTTGAGTTTATTAAACAGCAGTATATCTGATAGTGTGTGTGCTAAGGCAGTGGCTTTCGAGAGGGTTACAGGGGGTCCCAAGCAAAAAGAGGGGTCATTTATTTTCACCATAATTGTTCCATAAGTAACTATTTTGTTTCATACACTTTCTGTAATAAAACATCAATCAATCAAACATCCTATCAAAATAGGTGTCTGTGGTCTAATTTGTGTCTGTGTGAGTTTGTGAGTTTAGGGGTCCTTGATATGAAGAAGTTTGGGAACCACGGAGCTAAGGCGCCTATATTATCATATTTCCATCTGTGTGGGGATGCATACCTACCTGTGTATGTGTGTGTGTGTGTGTGTGTGTGTGTGTGTGTGTGTGTGTGTGTTTGTGTTTGCGTATGTGTGTGTATTTGTGTTTGTATATATATATATATATATATATATATATATATATATGCATGTGTGTGTGTCTGTGTGTGTGTGTGTGTGTGTGTGTGTGTGTGTGTGTGTGCGCGTCTGTGTGTGTGCGTCTGTATGTGCGCGTGTCTGTATGTGTGTGTGTGCGCGCGTGTGTGTGTGTGTGTGTGTGTGTGTCCAGTGTGGCCAGCAGCCAGCAGGAGCATGTGGTGCAGGCTCGTTTTAAAATGCCCACTGTAAGGAGCAGGCTTAGCTTTAAACACTTTGGGATCCAGCTCAGGGATTACTGTCACGCTCTAACACAAGTTTACAGCTCTATCAATCACCATCGCAGCCAATAAACAAATTCCTCTCTGGGAACTAAGACGGACGGGAGAGCTTCTAAGGACTAACTGCTCATTGGAAGGTACACAGGACAAAGAAAGTGAGCTGAAATGTAAAACATTTCTGTTCTTCTCAAATCAAGAAAGAAAAACACAACACTATATTTAGCCAGTGTTGTTTTGCTGAGTAGCACTTTGTCTGGGAAAATGTGCCGTTGTATCCAGGTGTAAGCAGACAGAATATGCTGACAAACTGTTCTCACTGGCGTCACTCTGATAACAATCTTTAAAAAGGTGCAATGAGTTTAAAGAGTTTGGTTAAAAGTGCATCAAAATAAGCCTTTACTACAATGTTTGCCACCTGTGGATTCAAAAGATTTGCCTAAATGATATGCTTGTGCCAAGTATGGTCATTTTTCAAGTTTTTATCTCGTGCAACCGGTATATGGCAGAGATGTGTCAAAAAATGATACAGGATTCATACAGTATATCAAAATCCCCAACTCTTCTCTATCTGGAGAATGTTAAAATATGTTGATGTCTCATCCTGCACTCTGGGGGGGTAAACACAAATGTATACAATCTAATCTTAACACTTCATTCTCTCCTTATCGAGTTTGACTTTGTGACCTCATTTAATACATCATACTCACAGTTTTAGTTTTGTTGGCAGAACATTAGTTTATATGTTTAATACACACATTTATTTAATCCTTGTGTTGTCTTCGGGTCAAATTTGACCCGTTTTCTAAATGTCTATATCAGAAATATGGATTTCTTTTTAACTACCTAATTTGGATTACCCACAAAATAACACAGATGATTCCATACAACGCGCTTCACAAGTACAACAAAAGATCGGATCTCTACTTTCATTGAATATTGGGTGTTTTATTAAATTTTTTTGCATTTGAAGAAAAACTGAAATGTTTTGAAACGGTATCCCGACTGAACGTTGACCCTTCTGTGATTGTCCTTCCTTTAATATTAGTCTAAATAATTCATAATTTCTGCTTTTTGAACTCAAGAATTAGGTATAATTTCTTAGAAATTAGTTTTTTTATTGACCATGAATTCCAAAAATAAGTAATAAGTGTAAAACTAGTTATGAGTTGGTGTTGGTGGTGTTTATACATGGTAGTGAAAAGAACCGTTAAACGTCCATAAATCGCCAAAAAACATTGAATAAAGGGCCAAAAGTGTCGAAAAAAGAGACAAAAACGTCAGAAAATGTGTTGTTTTCAGTTTTGACCGGGAGGACAATGCATGGTCGAATGGAAGACAACACAAGGGTTAACTTCTATACAGTCACACACAAGTTTGTCTTTCGATAAGTTTGCCTAAAGTGGCTCTAATTTCTATTTCTTTGAGTTACCAGTAAGCACAGAGTTGCCTAGTCGGAGAACATGTTTTCGCCTATGGACCTATACTGAATTTCTGGGTATTTAATGTTTTTTTTGCCAGTTGGAGCAGCTACTGTGCCACATTGCTTTGTGTACCTTTAAAAGTCTCACGTTTCTGTGGTTTAATGTGTTAACCAACAGGTTCTCACTCCCATCTCATAAAAAACCGACGCTTGGTCAGGTGCCTGTCGTTGTTATTGGCGCTAAAAGTCTACTTTAGCATCATATAACGTGCTTTAAATAAATGCGCTTGGTCGGGACTATTGGCGTCCCTCTTGACACAGTTATGTTTAGGAAAAGGTCGTGGCTTACGTTTCCGTGACACGCGGGAAGAACGGGACGGTTGTGCGTTTGACTCATCCGCCACTCCGACCAACCTTCCTACGTTAATTTTGGCCTTACATACTACTCGCTAAACCCTGTGTAGCTGCCTGCTCTCCCCGGTACATTATACAAACACGCTGAAGAACGCTTTTATCGTTGCTTCAGACGCTGACAGCCACTGTCCAAATGTCCGTATTGTACGAGTTCGGAGTGAGAACGGGTTGTGTTTACACATAAAACACAGGACAGGGGGGATCTTAACCGTGAGAAGGACTTGATGTGAGGATTTGAATGAGACTTAATTGATGAAGGGTTAACTGGATCACTGCAATTATACAGCATTGTCACATTAAGACAAGAAAAGAGTGAAATTTAGATGCCAAAATATAACTCCACAAGGTAACATGGAAAGGCTTTTTGTACATGAGACCTGTACTGTAAATACACAGTCTGCAAATGCTTGATTTGATTTAAAATAGGTAGACAATAACTCGACCACACCGGGAATAAGTGCCCCATGTTGCGCATTTCTCAGTAAGAAATAGATGTGTTATCTTTTGTTCAATTTTTATAGTCTGGGTCGCATCATGGTACATTTGGGGGAGCTTTATGATGAGGGACACTTGCTCTGTCTGCCTGATACCAAAGGTGCACTGAACAAATAAGCTGCTGCAGAAGCAGAGCTGTAAATCAGTTTCTCTTTCTTAATTTGTTTCTTTTGACAATCAATTGCTGCTGATATTTGTCATTTAGGCTGTGTTCTCTCTGCCTCATCCTCACCCTTTAATTCCTTTACAGAAGTAGGGCTGCTTGTATACAACCTGCAGCTGCTTTCTCGGTGTAAAATGTTCGATAAAAATACAGTTTTATTACTACCCAGTCGACTAGGACAGTACACTGGGCACTTAATAGCTATGCTGAAGCAGTCTGGGATTTTGTGTCCTGTTCAAGGGCAACTTAACAATACCTGAGGGAGGAAGGAAGTGTTACTGTCCTTGGTATTCAACCCAGCAATCTTGAAGTCATAAAACAATTTGCCAAACTTGAGCCTACTGTTGTTTATTGACAAATCAAAGATTTTCTATGATGTATACAAGGTAGTTTCAGCAACCAGAGCAACAAAGTGTCTTAGCAATCACAAGCGATCATAGGAGGTCCAGTACTTGACTACATTATCAGAGCGTTGGCAGCCTTGCTGGGCAGGAAGCCATAATAAACACCGCTAGGAGGTGAATGGTGGCCATAAATAGCAGCAGTAAGATCCTAAAATGGTGTGAATGAAGCTACTGTGACTGTGGTTACACTTTACTTGAAGGTATCTACATAAGAGTGACATGACACTGTCATGAACGTGTCATAAACGTTTATGACATAACACATCTTTTAGTAAGTGTCATTTGGTTTTACATGACAAGTTATGGTTAGGGGTAGGGTTATGGTTAGGTTTGGGTTAAAACGCAACACCCAGGATGGACGCTTTACTGTCATAGAGGAGTGAAGAAACTAGAAAATATTCACATTTAAAACGCTGGAATCTGAGAATTTTGATTTTTTTTTCATAAAAAATGACTCAAACTGATTATATGATTATACGTGTTTACAAGTGCACGCATGCATGCAGCCAATGGAATTAAGGATGTCCCGATCAGGTTTTTTTGCCCTCGAGTCCGAGTCTGAGTCATTTGATTTTGAGTATCTACCGATACCGAGTCCCGATCCGATACTTCTATAATATATAAAAAAAGAATAAAGAAGAGCGAAAAAACAGATCCAGGATGTTCTTTATTTTTTATTTAATTCACCTTATTTTAACATTCAACAACTCTGGTAACAAACAGAGCACTTCTGTGAGGTAGCTTGAACAAGTAATAATAATAATAATAATAATAATAATAATAATAATAACATAAATTCTTCACTTTTGGACTTTAGTGCAACAGTAAATATAAAAAAAAGTCTAATATAAAAACAAATAGCACCTCAACTTAAAATACCCAGCAGGCATGTAACCAAATAAAAAAATCAAAGTGCCACAGTGTTTGCAAAGCCAGTAATGTGCTTTTAGGAACTGCCCTCCTGACTCTTACTGTCCGCAGACATACTCGCGCTTTCCGCTTCAAGCTGCTTCCGTGTTCTACTTTGCCGGCATTTAACCAATAGCGTCTCTGCAACAAAGTGATGTCATGCCACACGCGTTGCTGTTTCTGTGTGGAGTCAAAAGGGTCTAACTCTGTGTCACCGCATAAATAGATGTGTTAAAAAATAATAAGAATATATATACATATATATTCGAGTCCTGATCGGGAGGTAACGTCCGATTCCGATCGAGTCTGAAACCACGTGATCGGGCCCGATTTCCGATCACGTGATCGGATCTGGACATCCCTAAATGTAATATTGACAGACAAACCTATATGTCATACAATTGGTCCAGAATGCTGCTGCTTGGTTGCTGACAAGGTCAGGGAGATCATTCCACATTAACCCTACCCTGGCCTCATTGCACTGGCTGCCTGTTAAATTCAGGATCCAGTTCAAGATTCTTGTCATTACCTACAGAGCCATCAATGGTCAGGCACTGGCTTACATAAGTGATCTGCTACACTCGAATGTTGTCAGCAGATCTTTGAGGTCCTCTGATCAGGGCTTACTGGCTGTTCCCTGTACTAGGCTGAAAACTAAAGGTGACAGAGCTTTTGAAATAGTTGCTCCTAGACTGTGGAACGCTTTGCCTACGCCTTGTTTTAAAGGTGCTCTAAGCGATGTTGGGTGACGGCACTTCTTGTTGACATTCAAAGTATTTTCAAACAAAACAGAGGCTAGCTCGCACCTCCCTCCTCCTCATCCCGTCCCCTCCCCCTCCCTTCTGTGCTTCTGCGCACTAACCCCCCAACCCCCACCCCCAAATCCTTCTTCTCGGCCCGAACGCTGGAAGACTGTTATGTTTTATGGTGCAGGTTGGCGCAGTTTGTTTTTTTGCCGTTTGTGGAGCCTGGGCTGTCTACAGAGACCACTTTTTTACAGTGTGTTCAGGGGACAGGCCGCTCGCGGATAGTGATGTTTTCTGTATGTGACATAAAATGTTGTAGCCTCATAAACGCGTGACATGGCTTAGAGCACCTTTATTTCTGCTCCTGCTGACATTATTAAAAAGCAGCTTAAGATACATCTTTTTAGTCAGTCGTTTAACAACATTGTCGACTGTATTCCTATGTATTTTATGCTTTTGTGTTTTACTATGATGTACTCTGATTTATTGTGCTTTTTATGATTATCAATTTTATTTTATTTTTTTATTGTTATTTGGCCTGTGAAGCACTTAGTGACTCTGTATGTGATAAGTGCTACATGACTAAACTTCACTTACTTATTTACTTACTATCGTCGCCATCCGGCAAAACCCTTGTATTTCCAAAACCGTTGCCCTTAAGAAAATGAAAAAAAGGCTAATTTACTAATTTTTTGCTGATTTTTCTCAGACGAAGTCAGACAAAACCATCTTGTCACTGTCTAAGTAATTGTAAAACCCACAGACAAATGTGTGTGACCAAACGCGTTGATTTTACGGAAATAAATGTCAGTGATGAAATACAGAGATGAAAGGTTTCTGTCCAACAGTGACTAATGGCTGGTTATTTGGTATTCTAGCTGAGTGGCATGTTGGGGTTTTACTTACAAGCTGTATGGGTCCGGAGTTAGAAGTTACCTGGTTTGTTAACTCTGTTTTTAATAATCTGACTGGAAGTGGGGCTAGTTGGTTTGCTGACTGTCGACTAATGTTGTGGTGTATTGGCATGCTGGGTAGTTATGCGGGTGGCTGGCACACTGGCTTGCTGGCCTCCTGTGTAAGTGCACGGGTGGGTGTTGGGCTGTCAGCCTGATGTTTGCTGGGTGACCGACTGGTTGACTGGATAGCTGGATGATTTGACAGCTGGCTGTGTTGGTAGAAGTAATCAGAGAGAGAGTAAGAGAGAGAGAGAGAGTAAGAGAGAGAGAGCGAGAGAGAGAGAGAGAGAGAGAGAGAGAGAGAGAGAGAGAGAGAGAGAGAGAGAGAGATGCCTGACATTTTAATGATTGCAGTGATGCAGTTTGACATGTGGAACACTAAGTGTATTAATCCAGCCTACTGCAGCCCTGTCCCCCTGCATCTGTCTTCTCTTCTGAATGTGTGAGTGCATGTGTGAAAAGTGCTTTTGTACAAGTGTGTGCAGTTTTGTGTCTGTCTTTGTGCCTGTGCACACAATATTGCCAGAGTACATTTGCACGTGCATGCGTGTGTGGATTGTAAATCCACCGCAGCTACTGAGTTTGTAATGTACACCATGTACACTGTGCAATATCAGACATAAAACAGACATTCTCTCTCTCTTTCTCTCTCTCTCGCTATCTCACTGTCACATATATACACACACACACACAAACGGCATGCTTTCCATTGTCATTGTCCTCATCTGCATTTAATGCATGAAGTGAATTACATGAGTCAGAGGATGTCCTGTGCCCTGCTTGTATCTGCATTTCTAAAATGAAGGACTTTAATACATAACAGAATGCTGAAAAGTAATCTGATCCTTTGGCAGCGTGTGGCTGTAGTAAACAATGCCATCATAACCAGAAGACACCATAACCAAAGCTACGAAAATAAGAAACTGGATTTATGCTTTAAGATCTTCAGTGTGAAAGATTAATGAGTCATCTTTGTTTTTGAATTACTAGGTGATCATTTTCAAGCAGCAACATATTTCTAAGCACTTTAGAGAACAGACTGTGGACTGTCCTCCCCCCCAAAAAAACAGCAAGTACGACCCATCTTTACATTTCCAGTGGTGGCACCCTCTAGCGGCTGAAATAATTGTTACCAAAGCAGAAAGTAAGGTGACAAAGAATAGGAGCGCCAAGTTCCTCAAAAGAAGGCAGGTTGGGGCGGTGGGTGGGTCAAACAAACACAATACTTTTTTTGTTTTTCTTTACGAACCTCACATTCAGCATCATGTGCATAACTGGCAGTAAAGTAACGTCTGATTTGAACTCAAACTACAATCTTTTTCTAAACTTAAAGCTCATGCGTAGTTTCTGTCGCCCCCCGTGAGGAATTCTAAGTAATGATAACAAAACTGTCGGCGCGTCCGCATGACTCAAGCCTTCTGTGATTGCGCACAGCCCCCCCGCCCTCTCCTCCACGCAGTTGCTAGTAGCCAAGGAGGACACGGAGGATTAAAAAAACATGATGGACTCTTCAGAAGAGGTCATTATCTTTAGTCAAGTTTCTGCGCTCGAAAGTCACCGGACGACACAATCTTCTGAACATAGCCATACTGAGAAATACAGAGAGAGTTGTGTGGAGCTTAATTAGCTTTGCAGCAACTCATTTGACAATGGCTTGAATGTAACGGACGTTCATTAATATCAAAAAGTTACTAAGTAGTTTTTATGCCTAAACATAACCAAACTGTGACCGTGTCACAATGAGAATTTAACAAAACGTGACAAGATGACGTTTTACTGCTGTTAGCAAGTAGCTACATGCAACAATGTTAGCGGAGTAAAAACAACACTCCAGTCCTGCCTATCTGGAGCAGATGACCAATCATAGCAGGCCGGCTTAGAGTTGTGTAATACTTAGCCGAGAGTAGAAAAAACTGTTGAAACCGGAGCGTTCAGAACAGTTGGAAATCTGAACGTTTTAGCTCACTGTGGTTTCTCTAAAATACGTTTACCTCATTATTTGAAGTGTTGGCCACGTTTAACATGAAAATCCGACATTCTAACATTGTAGATATGACAGAAAATACAAAAAGCATAGTATGTCCCCTTTAAAACTGTGACCGATGTTCTCTGGTTTAGATAAGGAAGGAAAACGCTCCTTTGGGTCGTATAAGAGGGTAGGAACCATGGGCGTAGGACTGGGGGAGAAAAAGGGGACTAAATACCCAGGAGGGCCCAAAAAGATGCTAGAATGAATAGCTGTGGATGCGGGCGGGGCCTATAGAAAATGCCTTTCTACAGGGCCCAGAATGTTGTGCTACGCCCCTGGTAGGAACTGAGCGATATTGTTGTTTGGTTTGGAGGACTTATTGGACTGTGTTTATTGCAGAGACATTTAATTAATAATAATTGTAAGAAACTTGAAATCATGGTTTTATATGTATGTGATATGCAGTAAAATGGTTTGACGTCCACCCTTATTTATCTGCTTAAGGGATAAAACAAACAATCTCAGAGAGACAGCTGTGAGTCAAGGCCAGCAGGAGAACATCTTATTGACAAAATCACTTTAGGTCTCTCCCTCTCCCTCGCTCTTTCATATCGATATACTGGAATCCTTTACTGAGCTCCTCAGTCCTTTCTTCTCGCCTTCCAAACTGCTAACTCTCTTTTTTTTTTCCTCCCTTGCCCTCCGTCCGCCCGTCTTAGCATTGACAGGGTTTTTATGGGTTTAGTGATAACGTGACCTCCTCTTTCTCCTTTTCTTTCATTTTCTCTTCTTCCTGCCTCACGTTGCTCTTTCTCCCTCTTGTGACCACATAGTCCTTCAACTCCCCTTACCCTACTCCTTTTTCCTCACCTCTTCTTCCCTGAATAGGTTGTAAATTTGCTCTAATGGTGTTTGAGATGTGAGATGTTTCATCAAAGAACTTCAAAAGTCTTCTTTCTCACCCCCCTCTCATTTTTCCTACCCCTGTTAATCCTTATATTTCTTCCTCCATCACCTTCTTCTTTTGCCTACATGCTATCTCCTCCTTCTTCTCATATTCCCATTTCCTTTTCTTCCTCTTGCCCTTCTCTCCTCCATACATTACATATGTTCTTTTTTGCCTAATTCTACCCTCTACTCCACCTCCATCTCATTTACCATATCTTTCCATCCTCATTTTCTTCCTCTAAGACAGATAGCCACTTATCCTTTTTAATTTCAGTTATTATTTTTTTCACAGCTCAGCAAGGCGGCGCGAGCAGAGCAAGGTCACAGCAGGGTTTCGTTTTTCTAGGAAATAAGGGGAAAAGAGAGAGGGAAGGGAGGTTTCAACCTCTAGTTATTGCCTTGTTGTGTGGTTGCAGCCTGACAAAAGCAGTGTTTCTTTGTTCAAATGAGTTTTCCTGAAAAGCAACATTGTAGTTGTGGAAATATTAACTGGCCGAAGTAGCAAAGGTGAAAGTTGCATGATGTTGTTATTGCAGCAAAATCTAAGAAGGTGGAAGAAGAAGACGGTAAGGGTGGATGGTTGGGTGTACAACGTGTGTGAGAAGTTTTATTTTAATTAGGAGAAACGGTTTTATAATACATAGGTGAAATATGCAGTTTCTTGGATCAGCTGCATCATAATTGTGCTATTATATGATGTACAGAAGGAAATTCGCTGCTTGTAATGTTTAGCAAATACAGATTTCATTTTGCAGGCATCTGCTTTATGTTACAGTGCCAAAATGTAGTCTTAGTCTTACATTTTACATATGTGCCACAGGGGATGCGTGGGATTTCCCCCTTTCTGGTCTACATATCCCTGCCCCTGCTGAATTATTTTTATCCCCCCTTCCTCCCCCCACAACTTCTCCAACAGACCCTATATTATCTAGCTTACCTAAAATAGAAGTATTTAAAACTAAGTAAAGCTATGTAACATAAACCCATAGTGCCATAGAACGATGAAATCTGAGTCTCAGTTGCTGATTGGATTTCGCCGCTACAAAGCTCCGGGACACCGGCTACCAGCGGCAGTTGTCCAGAGACATGGGATCTGTTGGTCCATTCTTTTACTGTCAGTGACAGTAACAGCAATGACAGTTACGTTTAGGCACCAACACGACTAGTTAAGTTAAGGAAAAAGATTGTGTTTTGGATTAAAACATTCCTGAGGAACGACTGAACATTTCCTGGGTGAAAGTATTTTTGTTTTTGCTGCAAAGTGAACTCCACTCTCTTGAAAGCGCTGTGTTTTATGTTGACATCACGTTGTGCT
The DNA here is from genome assembly GCA_023566125.1 of Zingel zingel. NCBI lineage: Eukaryota > Metazoa > Chordata > Actinopteri > Perciformes > Percidae > Zingel > Zingel zingel. The sequence goes on along the minus strand of CM042323.1, from coordinate 32,701,290 downwards.
ATTTCATTTTTAGATTATTTTCCATTCAATATTGAAGCTCATAAATAAGTGTTTTGGCATGGCTGGCCGAGTGGCATTATATCCATGGTGGTACTGAAAGGGAGATTTCATTCTTGCATGTTTTGTTTTGTTGTGTCTGATCAACCCCCCCTCCACCCCTCCACCCCTCTCCCACACCATCTGCTTTTTTTTTTACAAATCACATCCTGATTATACATTATTAATGTATTGTAGCTAAGGCTTTTATGCAGATTGAGGAGGCAGCAATCAATTTTTGGAATTCAGAAAGAAGAGACGTGCAAAAGGGAATAGCAGAGCTGTGGAGTAAGGGATGAATTGTATTAAAAAGAGACGAGTGACATGAGAGAGATGCAAGTTGAATTAGATGACAGTCCCTGCATTGATATTCTATGAGTGTCAAGTCATTCAGTCGTCAGTTCCACATGTCAGATTTTCCCTAGACGTTAATCAGGTCTTTGTCGCCCCATGAGCAACCTTTCTGGAACATGTTAAACGTCTCTGAGATTTTCTGCTGGAGGACATACTGATAGAAATGTGTCAAAAACATGATCTTTATCAACATTTTTATGTTTCAGGCATTCAGCTGAGCTTATCCAGAGAAAGCATAACGACTATGATCAGATCTTTATTAGAAATATCAACATGTGTTATTAATAGCTTTTTGAGTTCAATTTTAGTTCTCTTCAGCCATACTTTGTGTGCTGCTTTTTAGCTAAAGCAAAACCGGCCTTTTCCCTTTCGGCATCTGTTATCTTATTTGACATCTTTTGAAACCCACAAAGCCTTTATAGTGACTTAGAATTGGGAAAACTATAAACATTAAGTGTCTATACTGTCACCAACATTACAAACATGGAGACATAAGCCAGTCAAGGTGTAAGAGGTCACACTGTCCCTCCTTTAAATAGTGCTGCAATTGTAGAAAATTGATGCAAAATGAAAACAAAGAGGTAAATTATAATGAAACAAAGCAAACGCGAGTCTGTTTTGTTTCTACTTATCAAGCATTAACAGAGCATAATCTAAAGTAACAACCTGAAAAAATTAAGTTAGATCAATTTTAAAACCGATGATTCTAAAGGGAGGTATAATGTAAACAACATGTGACACTAAAATAAAGTAAGTGACTCACAGTTATTTTGGATTCAGTAATATCAGTAAAAAACAACATCATTAAGCTCAGACTGTTGTCTTCATATTTAAACTTAGATGCCATTTTGTGTGTGTGTGTGTGTGTGTGTGTGTGTGTGTGTGTGTGTGTGTGTGTGTGTTCTTGTTTAACTATATTTGTGGGGTCCAAAAACCGGGAATACAGTATACTTGTGGGGTCCGGACAGCTTTTTTGTTTGAGGGTTAAGACTTGGTTTTAGGTTTAGGGTTAGAATTAGGTTATGGTGAGGGTGAGGGTAAGGGTTAAGGTTAGGCATTTAGTTGTGATGGTTAAGGTTAGGGTAAGGAGCTAAGGAATGCATTATGTCAATGACGGGTCCCCACAAAGATAGTGAGACGCACTGTTTGTGTGTGTGTGTGTGTGTGTGTGTGTGTGTGTGTGTGTGTGTGTGTGTGTGTGTGTGTGTGTGGAGAAAGAGGTGGAGAGTTCATATTTGTGTACACTTGCATTTGTGTGTAGCGTGCTGTACTGTATGTGTTTGTGTATCCCAGTGTGTCTGTGTGTCATCAGGACACTCCAAATTTAAAGACAACAATCATTTGATACATGTACAGGTGAGAGCACGAGGGCCTCTGCCTAAATATAAACTGCATAACATCATCAGGTTCTCTGTTAAGGTTGTTTGAAGCACTGTGGATCAGTTTACTGAGAGCGTGTTATCATTTTATGACCTTTATTTATCCTAGGAGAGTCTGCAGCAGCACAGTACTTTATATTTACACCTTCATAAGAAATGACACACTGCCCTTCCTTTCGACATCTTCTGGTCTCCCAACACAACCCCAACCTCCAGCATGAAATGTACCTCTGAGGCTGCAAGGGTTATAAAGTGGGAAGGCCATTGGTTTCTGTGTTTTTCTCAACTGTAGTCTGGTGCAACGCAAGTACATTGCCAGGATAAAAGCACATCAAGGGGCGTAGCTGCAGATTATTACACCAGGCAAAATAAAGACACCGACAAAAAATTGCTGCTGGCTAGTTCAACATCGTATAAGGATCACCAGAAACATTTGTTGACATCGACAGATGCCAACATTTTGGGACTGACTGGTTGGGATTGTTTTAGTTTATATCGACGACAAAGTTTTGTCGATATAAACTAAAGCAATCCCAACCAGTCAGCTAGCTAGACTGTCCGTCCAATCTGAGTTTTCTCTCGCATGACTAAAACAACTTTTTAGCAAGCAAGTTCCATCAAAACAAGTTCCTTCCCGAGGCGATTTTGCAAAGGCACCGTTTCTCCATCCGGCACTTAGCACTGCCCAAGATGATTGTGATTGGTTTAAAGAAATGCCAATAAACCAGAGCATGTTTTTCTCCCATCCAGGAATTTTGCGTGGACTACCCATACCCTCCTCTGCGGCGCTGTGGAGGAAGGTCTGCCAACGAGAGACTAGGATTGCCTTGGACAAAGCACATACAACGATACACTGGTAAGAGCAAATTAGGTTTAACTATGTATTCAGCTAATTAAATAGCCCACATTACTGTATTTTGTGAACAGTAAACAGTTTCATTTAATATTTGATGTGGTGTTTTCTTAAGTGGAGTTCAAATGTTCCACCAAAACAAGTTCCTTACCGAGACTATTTTGCAGAGGCACTTTCGCTGCATCTGGAGCTTAGCATGCCTAAGATGACAGTACACCTACACACACACACAGTCACGTTTATAAATGAGTTGGTGTCTTGGTGCCACATGTCGGAGATGGCGAGAGAGAGGAAGATGAAGGGAGAGAGACATTTATTTTTAGCGCAGAGGAGACAGACGACACTGCATAGCAGAGTAGGTTAGGTATAAATGTGTGTGAGTATGTTCATATCAGTTTCTGTTTTTGGTTGTTGCACATGTGTTTGTGGGGCAGAGTGCACACACACACACACACACACACACACACACACACACACACACAGAATATGCATACAGGAATATAGTGTTGGCTCTAACCATTGACCTAATTTAACTGACGTTTATAAAGGGATTGTGCTGATGTCACCTTTTAACATGACACCACCCCTCTGACTACAACACATGGCAAAACAAACACACAACAGCTGCAATGAGTGTGTAGAGCTGTAAAGGAAAGGAAATATCCTGACAATGTAAAGGCCATGGACAGTTAGAGGTTCACTGATATTCTATTGTGGCAAGAAACTGAGTTTCCTGTCAAATGTCTGTATACAGTACATATGTACACTGTATATTAGCTCTACACCAGAGAGGCAACATTACCCCAAGGCGGAGAATGCCTGGTCTTATAGACCCTTTTCACTGCACACATTCTGGTAAAGTGCAAGTGTGATTAACAATATATATGATGGCTCTGTTGCATTATAGTGTCTCAGTAAAGCCAGTGAGCCAGCCTAACCAAACCAACCTAAATGAAATTCAGCCGTGATTAATGGTATTAGTTACACCTAACCCAACCCTGGGTGTTGTATTGATGCTCTGTTTTTCAGACAGTTAAGGCCTGTGGTATCAGCAGACACACACACAGGCTGATATTTGTTTACACCTTTGTCTGCTTCTGATGATGGTTTTAGATAAAACCAAAAAAAACTTGAAGCATCAAATATGCCTCTGTCATTAGACTCAAGAAATCAGGATTTCTTCTTATCTGTTATCAGATCATTATGGGATTATTCATTAAACCTGTTTAGGTTTAATGAATAATCCCATAATGATGTTTCAAAGGATCCAGCCCCTAAAACCTGTCTTTATCATTTCTGCAAGGCCATAAAATTGCACACATCTGCTCACAACGTCAGCGTGTGAAACCTCAAATTGATTAATCTTGGAAATAAGCAGGAAGTGAGCAACAAAGTAAACAAGGCAAAACATGATACACTGATGATTTATTAATGATAAAGTGCTGCATGAGGCGTCTTTAATTCCTGGTGACACAGATGTGGATGTTAGTGTGTGTACGTGCATGTGTGTGTGTGTGTGTGTGTGTGTGTGTGTGTGTGTATGTGTGTGTGTGTGTGTGTGTGTGTGTGTGTGTGTGTGTGTGTGTGTGTGTGTGTGTGTGTGTGTTCTTGTTTAACTATATTCTTGTATTATTCTTGTGCTGGACCGCACAAGGTTAAAGGGCTGTTTGAGGGTTAATAATTAGGTTATGGTTAGGGTGAGGGTAAGGGTTAAGGTTAGGCATTTAGTTGTGATGGTTAAGGTTAGGGTAAGGGGCTAGGGAATGCATTATGTCAATGACGGGTCCCCACAAAGATAGTTAGATGCACTGTGTGTGTGTGTGTGTGTGTGTGTGTGTGTGTGTGTGTGTTCTTGTCTAACTATATTCGTGGAGTCCAAAAACCGGGAATACAGTATACTTGTGGGGTCCCGACAGCTTTGTGGGGCCAAAATGCTGGACCCCACAAGGTTAAAGGTCTGTTTGAGGGTTAAGACTTGGTTTTAGGATTAGGGTTAGAATTAGGATATGGTTAGGGTGAGGGTAAGGGTTAAGGTTAGGCATTTAGTTGTGATGGTTAAGGTTAGGGTAAGGGGCTAAGGAATGCATTATGTCAATGACGGGTCCCCACAAAAATAGTTAGACGCACTGTGTGTGTGTGTGTGTGTGTGTGTGTGTGTGTGTGTGTGTGTGTGTGTGTGTGTGTGTGTGTGTGTGAGAGTGTGTGTGTGTGTGTGTCTGTGTATGTGTGTGTGTGTGTGTGTGTGTATGTGTGTGTGTGTGTGTGTGTGTGTGTGTGTGTGTGTTCAGCCCAGCACCTCTCCATCTCCTCAGGGGGGTTTGACTTTGGCTGTTCCTAATTTCAGTCTTCAGCTGTCACCCCAACACACGCACACCACACACACACACACACACACACACACACACACACACACACACACACACACTACATCTCGCTCTCGCAAGTGTGTTGTGATGTAGTTGTAGTGACAGAGTTAGCTGCAGCCAATTCAGAATGTCTGTGTGTGTTTTTTTTTCTATTGCTTTCCTCTTTGACTATAAATCATGACATTCAGGATCAGCTGTAAATAAGGCAGGGACTGTGCAAAAACACACACACACACACACACACACACACACACACACACACACACACACACACACACACACACATTTCTTGCACACAGAAGTGCAGATGGCTTGCTTTCACCCTGAGGCTGCCATTAGCAACAGGAACAGTTTGGTTGACCGTTATCACTCTGAACACACATGCACTCACAGGCAGCTTCCAAACCATGAAGACTCCACATGCTGGTGAAATGAAGTTTACAGTACTTAGAAATTTTAACATTTTGTATGTCAGATGTTCTGTACACAGTAAAACACAGCTACACTGTGAGACCCCATTAAGAAAAAGAGGAGATTGACAACCACACTGAAAATGAAGCGGGTAGATAGATGGGTTGACTGGGTGATCTGCGCTGCGTCTCCTCAGTTAAATTACATTCCAACTTTTTTCAATTTATTCTGCAACAAAACACACAATGTTGCACCAAATAATTAGATGGATTTTTTTTAATGAAATTCATAGAAAAAAGTGTTTCCTCTTACACTTTTTACATTTACTGTCCATCCAAAACGGAATGTCATCATTAAGAAGTTTCCTTAAACCTGGGTTGCACCGATAGCTGCAAAGTCTCCGGTTAATGTCCAACTATGGATAAATGCTGTAATTATTTCTCTTTTCTCTTTCTGTATCTTATTTAGCAAGAAAAAGGCATAAATAATCAAGAAATAGCAGACAATTTGGGCTTTGCAATTTGTTGTTGTTTGTGTTGTTGTTTTTGCTACACTAGGACTATTTTAAGGTAAATGCATATTTGTCTGTTTTCATACATTTTAATTTGGGCATTCGATATTTGCAGCCACTCTCCCGTCTTACATTTTTGTTTTCCTTTCTCACACAGACAGACACTGGAAGCTGAATTATGATCGAGAACAGAAATAAATGGAACACAAAGCACTGTGTTTCTTGAGATGTCAGGCCTAGATGCAGTTCTTCTGTTGTCATCTAGGATGCAGTGTGAACTGTGTGTCTATTTTTAGCTCAGCTTCAGTTAGCGGGCAAGCTATTTATAGCCTGAGATCTGTTCACTGTTATACTGCTGAGGCTCGTTCACACACACACACACACACACACACACACACACACACACACACACACACACACACACACACACATATAGTGCATCTCACTATCTTTGTGGGGACCCGTCTAACCCCAACCCTAACCCTTAACCCTAACCTGTCATTGACAACCCTAACCCTAACCCTGCATTCCCTAGCCCCTCACCCTAACCATAACCTAATTCTAACCCTAATCCTAAAACCAAGTCTTAACCCTCAAACAGCCCTTTAAAGTTGTGGGGTCCAGCATTTTGGCCCCACAAGCTGTCCGGACCCCACAGGTTTACTGTATCCCGGTTTTTGGACCCCACGAATATAGTTAAACAAGAATACACACACACACACAGGAAGGAATATACTCGCACACACTGAGACCAAGACCAATTTATCAACACACACTCATACTCATACATGTAGTCATTCAGAGGGTAGCAGGCGCCTGAAGGTGTTCTTCCACATTAAACTGCTGCTAACAGATAAAAAAGTTAGCTGATGCAAGCATTAATGAGGACACCACACACACACACACACACACACACACACACACACACACACACACACACACACACACACGTTCATGCCACTAGGACTGAACACACATGCTTGAATTGACACATGTTGAGTGAAGATGTGAACAGGAAGTCAACTGAGGGAAATGTTTGCAATTAAAAAAAATATACATAGACAACCATAAGATCTTCATGCATGCATACGTATGTCCATTTTTACACATAAAGCTAAGCATCAACGCCTCTACACTCATGTAAGCATGCTTACAGCAGCCTTGGCGTGCTTCCACACAAATTCAGAGGCAGCGTTTTTTCCCTAAGTGCCACTCAAAAAGCCCCTAAACCAGCTCTCCAGTTCACACTCCAGTGCCCGCTGAAGCCGGCTAATGCTCCCTGTGGAGAGGCTCGGCACAAACACTCATCTTCTCAGATTCCACAGGCAACTCCTGCCTTAAACGCAACAAACACACAGCAGACATTATGCTGCAGCTGTGGTTAGCATGCAGAAGTGTTAGCTACATGCATGGAGGTCATCGTCATAAAAACAAATACATTTGTTAGAAGACCAAAAGAAGAATAGTTTAAATATGAATATTCATTTGAGAATTGAATATGATCTATCATTCATTCAATGGATGTTTTTCACCAAGGTATAACCATACTACAGTAGCCTAGATCAAGATTGAAAATCTTTGATATGAGAAAGCTTGGCTGCGATTTTCACCTCCATTTTCAGATTACTACCATAGACTGTATGAAACAAGAGGATGTAGTTTGTGAACTACAGTTTTTGGCCATCGCCATCTTGCACTTTTTTGAGCCAGAAGTGATTGTATTTGGACGAGGGGTGGAGCTAGGAAGGAGCTCTAGGCTAAATGCTAAGTTACCAGCTAGTGATAGTGCCAGCTTGGTTAGCAAGGTACATCTGTGATTTAATTTCAATTCAATTTTATTTATAGTATCAGATCATAACAAGAGTTATCTCAAGACACTTTACAGATAGAGTAGGTCTAGACCACACTCTATAATTTACAAAGACCCAACAATTCCAACAATTCCCCCCAAGATCAAGCATTTAGTGTGACAGTGGCGAGGAAAAACTTCCTTTTAGGTAGAAACCTTGGACAGACACAGGCTCTTGGTGGGTGGCCATCTGCTGCCAGAGACACTGATACAGATATAGAGAAATATGATTCATAATAGTTATAGCAGTTGGTATGATGATAACTGTAATATTAATTTGGATGCTAATTTTGGCTAGCACAAAACAGGCTTAAAAACAAAATCTAGGCCTACTTACCAGAAAAATTAACAGCCAACTCCTTAGAGTGTCTTCTGGTACAACCTATTCTTGCATTGCCAGACCTTCCTCCACAGCGCTATGGAGGAAGGTCTGGCTAGTCGACACAACACTCTAGGATAGGAGAAAAACGTGCTCTGGTTTATTGGCATTTCTTTAAACAAATCACGATCGTCTTGGGCGGTGCTAAGCACTGGACGCAGGTACGATGCCTCTGCAAAATACCCTCGGGAAGGAACTTGAGCATGTAGGGAGGGGAGCTGTGGAATTTAAATGGCTGTCAAGTGAGTAATGACAATTTTACTCTAAAAAAAGGATAAATATAATTTGATTGTCGGTTCTAGCTCGGAGGATGTTTCCTGAATAGACCTGAGTTTAGAATGCCAACACAAAGAAAGCGGAAAGTGAGGGACATCCGGGCCGAAAATGAGAGACATCGGGCGGATCCTCGGGCAGCACCGGAACAATCCCGTAAATGAAACGTTGTTGATTTAGAGTAAGTACAACCGACAGCAGAACAAGACATTTTTGGCGATCAAAATGTTACAATTAATTGTCTGAACTGAAAACACACAGTGAGAGGGTCAAAGTACCCACAAATAAGTTCATGGAAAGTATTTAAAAGTACACAGTGCCATGAACACTCATTGCTGCCTCTATCCTCATTGACAGGTCTTAATGGGACCATCATTGCCAAAAATTTACATCATGCTGTATTGAAGAAGACTTTGAGACCATAAACTCATTATGAAAATGTTTACTGAGGTAATAAATCAAGTTAGAAGTAGGGTCATTTTTTCATAGACCTAGACCATTAGAATCAGACTTATTTTTGCAGCAAGTGAACTCACCCCCTGCTAGTCATTAAACAGAATGCAGATTTAAGGCACTTCCGCATTGGCTTCCCTTTTCAGGCCCGGAGGCGATATTACGAATCCCACTATGGCCACACCAAGACCCGCCCGCCCTTCAATAGCATTTATTGGCCAGGCATCCATACTTACGCAAGGTAACGTAACCCCATTTGTTCAGGTCCTATCCCCTGACCAATCGGCTAGCCTAACCTTAACCACTCGAGGTAAAATGCCTAACCCCAACCAATCAAGCTGCTTCGTAGGGCGGGACTTGGTCGTGGCCATAGTGGGATTCGTAAATTTGCGGCCCAGAGGTTTCTGCTAATTGCTACATGTACATAATTGCTGTGGAAGAGGAGAAGTTTTGTGCTCATTGGTCAAACTTGCTGCAGCTTTTCAAAAGTTCCTGCATTGCCTGGGAGGCTCAGGCAAAAAACTCTCTCCCTGGTACATGGGGTGAAGCTGGCTACTGACATAAGTACAGAAGATGAAAGAGAATATCTAAATCAGTTTGGCCTAAAAAAAAAAAATAGGACGGACAACACAACCAGAGTATTTGTCAGTCAAAACCTCTTCCTGCAGTTATCCAAACTCCTGAAAGTCTTCATTTCCAAAAACCCAGTGAAGCAACTCACAGAGACATTGTGCTGGGTCTGTTTCATCCTCTCCTGTTTGTGTTTTCAAGTCATTAATATTTATCATCTTGTGTCTTTCTCTCTGTCAGTATGAATCAATACTGGGAGTTCTTTGTCTCACTTTCCCCATTTAGCATTTCTTTACTCATTTCTTTATCAATAACTCAAATAAAATCTGCCTCCAAGTAAAGCAAACTGATGCTAATGACACAAAAACAACCAATCAGAGCACCTGTGGCTGGATGTTTGCTGACGGACGCCGGCTGAGAGAAAAGAACAGCTAAAAGCAGAGTTTGCTAACAGCCTCTGACAGGCAGAGAAACACACAAACTAGGTGTTTAGGTTAGGTTTGGCTCACCAACAAAAACACATAGTTTGTGGGGTGAGGAATAAATACTGTCACTGCATTTCCCCCCAATTTTTATTTCTCTGGGAAACATTTGCTGTGAGCTGCTTCACATTCACACGGCACGGTGAACTCACTGAACTCACCCAAAACATAAACAAAGCTAAACACAGAATATAAATCTCTGTGTGTGTGTGTGTGTGTGTGTGTGTGTGTGTGTGTGTGTGTGTGTGTGTGTGTGTGTGTGTGTGTAGATTCTCACTGCATCTTTCTATTGTGCATATTGTTTTTTTTCTCCACTGCACCAAAGGTGTATGAAGATGAAAGAGGTACCTGTGAGTGGTTCAAACTCACATCTGCTGCTCTGGAGAAAACAAACTGACTAAGATGGCTCAGAAAAATGGGAATTTGACAATAGTTTTATTATATGCCGGTGAAGAATAAGAAAGGGAGCAGAGTGACTGCAAACTGCTCAGTCAATCTCAGCATTAAAATGAAGAGTTGAGGACAGGATGTGAACAAAAGACACGAAGAGACACGAAGAGAGGAGGCAGATTAGCTGCAGATGATGTGGTGACAGCTGCTGCGCGAAGAATCCGACCAGTTTGGACAGCAGGCCTGTTGTCGCTGCAGAGCACGAGGAAATGTGTTTACTCTGCAAACATGTTCAGTCTGTAAGAATCTCCCAGAACAAGTAAATTTCTCAGCTGACACACTCAGCTGTTGGGTTTCTGTGCCTGGCTTAAGGGCACCACAGTGGTGGTTGTTGACTAAGTAAGTTGAAAGCTGTCAGTTTGTCCTCACTAGTGCCTGGGAGGAAGATAGATGGAAGATAGCTTGATTTGAATAACTCAAGACTGTGAAGCCTCATATCAGCTTTAGTATTGTGATTTGCAGTTTAGTAGTCGGGGCTAAATTTGGACAAAAAGTTATAATTTTTAGATGTCTAGGTTATATATAACCATTGTTTTTAACAGAATTTCAGGTGTAGTTAAGACCTGCTTCACAGTGAAATACAGGTGATCTTCACATCTAAAATACATTTACATTTCAACCAAATTCATCCTGATTTTAACCTAGTTTTCACCAAATCAATGTTAACTGGTAACGTTTCTAGTCGTAGTCAATTAAGCCATCTTAATAATTGATTAATCATTCAAATCATTTATTAAGCAAAAAATACTCTGTCCTGTGAAAACCATGTATCTTCAAAAGTTGATAGGAGTGCTAAATTTCAGCTTTGTGAGAGTGCATCTTTTAGAAAACAAATTGGGTTTTAAATTGTATATTTAGCTGAAGAAGTTGCAAAACGTCAGTTTAACACCACATTTGGAGTTAGGTGGTCTTCAAAGGACAGCGTTGGTTTCAGCTTGTTAAATAGGAGGATTTGCAACCTGTCTCAGTTTTATTTTATTTCATTGTTTGGGTCTTTGGGTTTTGGACAAAATAAGCTGTTTCAAGATATAAAAATGGACAAAATAGATGTCCAAAGACATGCAGGTTTGGTTAATTGGCGGCTCCTAAATTGCCTGTAGGTGATTGACTGGCGACCTGTCCAGGGTGTACCCCGCCTCTTGCCCAATGTGAGCTGTGATTGGCTCCAGACCCCTGCTACCCATCAAAGGAAAGCCGTGTATAGCTAATAGATGGACTTTGGACAATGCTGATGACCAACGTTCAATATTATCTATTTATATCTTCAATGTAGACCTTGAACATAGTTTCAGATCAAGTCCATGTCCTTTACTGTAAGTTCCAACCCCTATGGAAATAATCACCAGTTAAAACCCTCAGAGGGGTCAATGCCAACACAAACAAGTACACGTTTTCACAAGACATTAAAGTGAAAAAAAATAAAATTACTTCAAAACGATTTGAAAACTGTTTTGATCTGATGAAAGCTAAGTTAATGATTTCTCAGTTTCACACGACACCTGATCTGAGCTACAAACAATAACCCTGGTGCATGGTTTTCATATTTTAGCATGTGGTATTAATGTGAGGTGACATGACAACACTGAACAGGTTTCTGGTTAGCTTTTATTGAAGACACACAGTCAGTTCACAGCTGCCCTGACAGATACAACTGCTGAGCTGCAGACACTCCCATCTGCTGTGTGTGTGTGTGTGTGTGTGTGTGTGTGTGTGTGTGTGTGTTCAGAATCATAACTTTGGCAACATTTCAAAGACTTCATGGTTCATCTCAGTTCAGGTAGCCCTGTGGCATCAAATAAGTTAAAACAACAATATGACTAAACACAGTTACAAAACAATAAATTATGAACAGAAATGCTGTACAGCCAGTGAAACCAGATTATCAGCAGGTTAAACATGTTACACTTCACACGTTGGTTTGACAGCTGCTTAATATAAAATAAAAAAAAAATCCCCCCAAAAATATGAACAGAATGTACAGGATTATGTTCAGGCTCTGCTCTCAGGCAAGCTCTAATACTGTCAAAGGTAAAGCGGTCACACACACACACACACACACACACACACACACACACACACACACACACACACACACACACACACACACACACACACACACACACACACACACACACACACACACACACACACACACACACACACACACACACACACACACACACACACACACAATCTCCTACTCCCTCTAGTGGAGAGTTGGAAAAATGGCATCCTCCTTTGATCTGCGCACACACAAACACACATTAGGGACTATGTTTATGCCCTAACCGCGAAACATAGCCTACTTTTTATGGAAAAATTCACCCTTTACTTCTTATCTTATTATTCTTCTTATATTTTTTTTTTATATACAGTATTTACATTTTTGGTCATGTTTGCTCTGGGAATAAGGAAAGGATTAAAAAATAGCAGCTCCTCTCTTTTCATTTATCTTTAATGGGAATTCAAAATATACACTCGATAGAGGAATTAATGCCAAAATGTAAGGTTTAAAGCCATTACCTGTTTTTTAACAAAATGTAGGCAGGTTAAATGTCGTCAGTTTAGCGAGATTTTTAACTTGAGGACATTTAATATTTTGGTATATTAGTAACATTTCACGCACACTCTCCCTCGTGTCTTAAACTGGAACTCTCCTGTCCCTCCAGCTGCTCTGCTCCGTCCTGACATTCAGACAAACGGGAACAGCTAAGCTCCAGCTGGGCAGCTCCCTCCCTCTGCTTCACGTGCACTGCAGCTGATACAGCACTATCAGGTGGAAAAAGACTATTATATGCAAAAACATGCCACTTTCAGGAATGTCATATGCAGACACTGTCAAGTAGACACCACCATGTTGGACACATATGAAATAATGAAGAAAATAAGGACTTAAATGCTGCTTCTTTCTTGATTTCAAATGTATCAAATTTCTCTGCTGCGAAAGATTCAAATTCTACTCTAAAAGCAGGAAATTATGATTTTGACACTGATCCCTTTTTAACTCTGCGTACAAAGGGTCTTGTGCCTGCTTAATACTAATGTCTACCTATGAGACAAACATCTGAGCTTTAAAGCTTTAGTGCGTAACTTTTTGATATTAATGAACGCCCGTTACATTCAAGCCATTGCCAAATGAGTTGCTAATTAAGACTATCAGCTCCACACAACTCTCTGTATTCCTCAGTATGGCTACTTTCAGAAGATTGTGTCGAACGGTAACTTTCGCGCGCAGAAACTGAGGTGTAGATAATGACCTCTTCTGAAGAGTCCAACATGTTTTTTTAATCCTCCGTGTCCTCCTTGGCTACTAGCAACTGCGTGGAGGAGTGGGAGTGCACGGTCACGGAAGGCTTGTATCATGTGGACGCGCCAACAGTTTTATTGTCATTATTTAGAATTCCTCATGGGGGAGACAGAAACTACGCACTATAGCTTTAAATTCTAATTTTAATCTCTGCACAGTTGTGACAAGATTTACATAGGCCCCACATGTTCTAACTAGACAAATCTTCATAAATCTATATAATAGTTGGAAGTTTGAATCTTGTAAATTCGATCACTCTGGTAGGACATAAATGGGGCACCTAGTTTGCTCTACTGCACAGACGTTGTATGAATTATTGCTCAGCTGTGATTGGAGCAAAATTGCAACATTAAACTACAGAGAATGCATTTTTTTCTTTTCATCCCTTTCTCCAACATGGTGGGTCTGCAGTAAGAGTTGGTGCAGATGAGTCGTTTTGCTCTTTTCCATTAATGCTGACATGAAGAATGTTTTTCTTTTGCTCATTAATTAGTTTGTCAGATTAGGGACAGCTCAATATAATGCGTGGGCATCTGGATCTTTTCACCAATAGACACATTTTTTTTTAGCTGTAAATACATACAACATACATAAACTAATGGAGACAAAAGTCTTAAAATAGTTGTTTTCTTTAAAAAAAAAAAAAAAAAAAAAGCACTGAAATTAAAAGTTAAATGCATTGAAATACACTCTCTCTGATTTCATGTTAAATACAGAAGTGGAAGAACTGAAGCCATGGTACTTGTTTTCAGTTCAGTCATGCAGGTCTGTATACTGTGTGTCAAGAAGATACTCAAGTGGAAGACATTTGCTAAACCGACAAAAACAAAACAAAAAACAACTCCCAGTCCATCCAACTTGATGAAATGCCACAGGGAGACGCGACCTGCATTAATTGAACAGTAGCCATAGCAACAAGCATCATCAGGTGCCTATGAATATAGAAGAAGTTTGCTTCAGTCCTGTCTATACTATTGTATATCGATTTAAAACCTTTTCAAGTCAAAAACCTCAGGAAGGAGTTTAGTCTTGTACTGTAATAGGAGCGGAGAGAATGAAAGCACGCCGGTGACATATCTACTTTACAGATAAAGAAGTAAACGCAGGAAGAGAGGAGTCTATTTTAAATCAGCTCATGGTTAGAGTGGGAAAATGAAGGAGGCTTAGACAAAATCAACATCCAGAATAACAGGAACACTCTGTGCCGCCGAGTCTCCTGCCTGCCTGCCTGCTATTCCTCCTCACATCCTTTTTTCCATTTTCGCTCCAACTCTTTTACTTCTTCTCCCTGTATGAATTCCATCCTGTCTTTACATCTCCACCTTCTCTCTCTCTCTCTCCATCTCTCTCCTAATCAGCCCTTGAGACATTTAACATTTACATCACATTACAGTCTGAGATGAGAGTGCTGTGTACCTGTCAGTCTCGATACAGTACTGGTCCTGCCTCCAGGTGAGGAGGAAACTCAACACACACACACACACACACACACACACACACACACACACACACACACACACACACACACACACACACACACACACACACACACACACACACACACACACACAAAACCTGTCAGCCCAATTTCATATCAAACAGATACATGCACGCACGCACGCTGTTTGCTCTGTGTGAGTCCAAGTGTTGCAGTTAGCACGCAAACACACGGAGGCTCCAACGACAACATGCAGCCTTTCGTTTTCAATTCAAGTGTCCTAGTGTCCCGCTGAGGATGCTGGGATACGTCTTCTCATAGAGCTCAGCTGACCCTCATGCGCCTTCAAAACCATTCTCCCCATCATCTCTGGTGCTTTGTAATAATGACCAGAAGAGATTTGCAGTGCAACTTGAAGATCGTCCTTCAGCATTAAGATGCAGAGTTAAAATTCCATCTGAGCATAGCATTTGTCCTGCCAACGTGCTCATGAGAAAGACACAATATAACAACCAGCACACGGGCTGTAGCTTCCTTCATTTTTTTTCCCAGTGTGTCACATATAGTAAGATTAAAGCATTCTGTGGGGGCCATGTCCACAGTAAAGCAGAGACATCCTAAAAACGCTGCGGATATCTCAAAGGTTACCCTCGCCCCATTTTCATGTGCCTTCTATCGCGCATGTTCTAGCCGATTGAGCCAGCAACTTTACGATATTTCTGTCAACTAGCTTTTTAACATTTTCACACTGTTGCACCGTCATGTAATGTCTGTTATAGTGTTTGGAATGACATCACAATCAGATGTCATTGTTTTAAAGCTCAAATTTGTTAGTCCACACCATTATGTGAGACTTGTCTCATCAGCACTTTAGAGAGCAAAATATATATTTTTAGTGTTGGTGGACAAAAGTGTCACTTTTTCAAATATATCCAAGTTAGTACAGAAATGGCCTAAGAGAAGGCCCGTACTTGTAAAAGGTTACGCCATTACTTATCCAATCAAGAGTCTAAGGACAGAGGCTGTTGTATTCTGTAAAGCCCTTTGAGGCTTATTAGTGATTTTGGGTTTTATAAATAAAACTGACGTGACTTGACTTTTACTTTCCTTTTTTTTCCATTTGGTAAATGTGCACAGGAAGTGGGTGTAGGATAAGTGATGAAGATAACAGTAACAATGTGGCCATCTACTGTAACTATTGTATTAATGGCTCAAATAGCTCTGAATTTGACATTGAAAATGAAAATAACCGATGGTCACTATGTAGAATAATGCTATTGTTTGAAAGGCAGGTGCACGTGCATTACAAAAATACTGCTGTAAGCCTTCTAAAGACAGTGTTGATGAATCCCCAGTCATACTGTACATGCTGCTGTTTTTCCCCTCCTTCCTTTCAGCAGTAGGGCTAGTATGTGCCAGGTGGGCCAGTCCCCATAGGAACCATTGTGAGGTAGTTGGAGGGCGCGTAGCCTCTCTTCCCACCTCTCGCCTCCACTAGACTCCATTCAGGGTTCCCCCGTTTGTCGTGGCGCTCCAGGACACGAACTGGCTCGCCGGCTCGAAGAGAAACTTCATGGTTTCCTCTCGCTGTGAAGTCATATGCCGCCAAAATCTGGAAGAGAGGACTCTGAGTAAACGTCTGTCACGCCAGGTACCTTGTGAGGTGCTAATGGTTATTATATAGCAGAGAACAAAGTGACACAGAGAAATGTAGAGAAAACACTGTTATTTCTTGACCTTACTAGTAATAGAGGGGAAAGAATGTAACATTTGGCAGGGTGGCATCAGAGGAAAGGTCATGCATGCAAAACGTTTGATCTTCTGTGATGTGGCCATTTAAAGACATCTTAGGCTCAATTTGCCCAGCTGTAGCTCTACATTGTCAATCTTTGCTCAAGTTTGTTCAGTCTAAATTGACCTTATCAGCCACAGCTCGTTAGGATCAGCTCTGATTTGGGGTGACTGTTTTGGGAACTGTATTCCCTGGTTTTTGGACCCCACGAATATAGTAAAACAAGCGCACACACACAGTAATATTCTCTGAAAAGGTTAAGCCCACTAGTTGTGATTTGACAAATCCCACCACACACACACACACACACACACACACACACACACACACACACACACACACACACACACACACACACACACACACACACACACACACACACACACACACACACACACACACACACACACACACACACACACACGGCTTCCTAATGAGCCCTGCGTTGGTATGACAGAGTGCCACAGCAGTGCTAATAGCCAAGTTTAGCTGGCTGCTCGATGTCATTAACAAACCCTTCACCTCAGCTACAACATTAGCTCTGCCCTGATGGTCTACACCAATTAGCATTTCATTAGCATTTTGCCAGGCAGAGACAAGGATGAGGGGAAAAAAGAAGTAAAGTGACCATGGCTATCGGCTGCAGAGTGAATCATGTTGCGGGAGCTTGGCGAATATTTGCTGCAGCTATGTTTCTGATGGAAATGAAAAGAGTTGAGGAGTGGTGTAGCTACGCGGCGCCTCTCTGTGTTGATATATGGTCACGACAACGTGGTGGGGCCACAAATGTGAGAGAAAGAGACAGCTAACGGAGTCTGCCTGCGTGTCTGCAGAAGCCAGACAGAAATGTATTAATAAAAATATTGTTTGTTATACACTCTGTCACAGATCACAGAGAAAGTAGCAGCCAAGATGAATTTGACACCTTAATGCTGCTGCTTCTGCTCTTTATAAGTTGACAGTGATAAATCATCTCTATTTTCTTCAGCCACTAACAAAACCTAAAATGTAGTGTGGGTCAAAGAACAGAAAGGAGTTGGGGAAAAAATAAGGTGTTTTTTTGTAACATCTGTAACAACGAGTGCAGTGCCCGTTGGCCTGTGGTATTTCTGCTTATAGAATTCTTCAAAACCAAATTGTACCCCAAAATGACTTACAGAAGGACCCCAACCCACTTAATATGCAACTCCACTGTATAGCCTACTACTGACTTACAGTGTAGGCTACGTCTACATCAGAGGAAGATATTGTACTACTGTATTAACCTGAGAATGCTGCAGATTCAGAATGTAATCACAAAATATCAGACAGTAATCAGACATTAGCGTCATGGCAGTGCGCTACCCACCCGGCCCGTTATGAGAGCTGATCATCACATATCTGTGTTCATCAACCACCAGAACCGGACCGTGTGTGCGCAGAGAGAGAGAGAGAGAGAGAGAGAGAGGAGAGAGAGAGAGAGAGAGAGAGAGAGAGAGAGAGAGAGAGAGAGAGAGACATTGTCTCGTATCGTATGATCGTTAACGAATTTAACATTTCAGCAGAGGTGTTCATTTCCATACAGGTTTAGTGGCTTGATATGCGGGGGTATTTTGGCGACGGTAATGTTATTAGTGTTGCAATTTAGCAGTAGACTTAATTAACCCGACCCAGGGCGAGTCTGATGAAAATTGATGTGTCTGCCCGGTTCAGCTCTGAGATTTTCTCGCATTGCACAGCGCTCTGAAGGAATAATCTCCAAGATTACGTTATGTTCTGCCAGCTCACAGCAATTTAATACAATAACAGGAAAAGAGGTAGCTGTAGCTGGCTGTGCTTTGCATGTGTGGGATTCTGAAACGTCCTTAATTTGGGAATTGTCGTTTGTTTATTCAAAGCCAAAGATAGTCCGAAGTAGTGCTACTTTGCACATTTTTGTGGGTCTGAGGTGTATGTCACATTTTAGCTGCCAAAGCTCTGCTGCTCTCTGTCTCTGGTCCTCAGTGTGAAAGTTGGCACCGCACTTACTCGTGCCCGTAGCAAGACACCTGTCAAGTTTGAAATCCATCGGACTAACAGTTCGAGAGATATGCGCATAACACACAGACAGACAGACGTTCCTGCAATTTATAGATAGATGAGGACAAGGCCAACACTATGTTTTGTATATGAGCCGACTTAGGGTCATGAGGGATGGACGTGGGGAGGAGGGGGCATCTATACAGCGTCTATAAGGTCACTGGAGCAATCACTCACTTTAGCAGGCCTATCTCACACACACACACACACACACAATGCATAATGCATCTCCCTATCCCCCATGTACAAACCCACATAAACAAAATTTACAAGCCACGACACTCCCCTCTCACACTCACAAGTGTTGCAAATGTAAATCAATTTCACACACACACACACACACACACACTCTCAGCCTGCAGCGGTGCATAAATTAACTCTCAACACTTCACACAGTAACCCACTTACAAGGTTAAACAGTCAATTATGGACCTTTCTATTAATAACACACACACACACACACACACACACACACACACACACAATGCATGCACAAAATAACTCCAGTGTGCTCTCTTACAGATATGGGTACACCCATGATTACACTCATGCATGGCTGGATATGGAAAGATTCTCTCACATACACACACACGTGCACACGAACACACACAGTGCCAGTCAGACATGTGACAGATTGATGCTTCCACAGCAGAACGCTGTCACATCGGTCTGTTAAAGCTTCACACACACACACACACACACACACACACACACACACACACACACACACACACACACACACACACACACACACACACACACACACACACACACACACACACACACACACACACACACAGTTTGCAGTCTGATGTCAGATAATTTAGCAGCAAGCAGAGGTCGATGTTGCAGCCAGGCTAATTCTCATGTACGGCCGCTCAAAATGTACAATGCTATATCACTAACGAGGCCATTACATATGCCGATTGTTGTATTAGTTTAGAAAATATTAATGTCAAAATATTAAATTTCACATTTCAATATTTGGCTGGTGCCAATATAAACTATGTATTTAAATCATTACGGAGCATTAAGAGAGTTTTTAAGACAATCACTTTCTACCTCATTAATATGCAGATTTATGCATCACAGGCAGAATTCTGTGTAGTGAATGTGAAATTTCCATCATTTAATTAATCAATCAATTAATCACCTGGAAGCATGGCCGGCTCATGACTGTCAGTGGCCGGCTCTCTGGGGTGTAGGAGTGTCTTCTGATTTCTGTCACGCCATCAGGCGTGGTCAGGTGCGGTGACGGAGGCGGGTCCTCTGTTGCCTGGTGATACCGAATCAGCTTGGAGCAAGGAGCGTACCCTCTTCTGCCTGAATACAACATACACAGATAAAGGAGGTGTTGTCAATGGAAAAGCTGTAAAGTGGTACCTTGTTATCATATATTAGGGCTGCAGCTAATGCTTATTTTTTACCACCGATAAATCTGCAGATTTTCTCAGTCAATAAATGTATTGATTGGTCTACAAAATGTCAGAAAATAGTAAAAAAAAAAAAATGGTCACGACATTTTTCCAGAACCCAAGCGAACATCTTCAAATTAATTATTTTCCAAAACCCAAAGGTGTTCAATTTACTATCACAGGGGAGTATGAAAAAGTTTTCACATTTGAGATGCTGGAATCAGTGAATTTTAGACATTTTTGCTGAAACATAAGACAAAAATTATTAATCAATTATCAAAAACGCCTTTTAAATGATTTACTTTTGTAACATTTAGTCAGTAACAGCAGCAGCACGCACTTGGAATCTCACTTTGTATGTACACTGACTACAATATCTATTACACTTTGTTTTTTGTTGTTTTTGAAGCCAATTCCATTTTCAGAATATGTCCTCTAAAATGTGCCACCTATCTGCTCAGGTGTCTGGCTCTCTAACCTATACTAAATTCTACTGGGCCTGTGTTTGATTGCTGGTTATTTGCAATAATGCCAAACACCCAAAAGATGGCGCCAAAAAGCTGCCTTTAAGAAACTAAAACCCAATGTGTATGGTATGTAAGACAAGGCAAGGCAGCTTCAGTTGTATAGCACATTTCAGCAATGCGAAGTGCTTTACACAAAACCTTAAAGAGCAGTTGAAAACAATAAAACAGATAAAATGCGAGATAATAGGATGCTAGTATGGGACAACGTATAAGCTGTTGCTCTATACACGTAATCCACCCGCAATCCTTGCCGTTGCTAGAATGGAACGCCGGTCTTACTTTTTAATTCTCTTTATATGATTTAGATTTATATTTCAATTTTCAACAATGTAACTTCAGTAACAATAAAAAAAATATAAAAACTAATCTCGTAGATAAAATATGAGAATAAAAGTTACAGTGCAGTATAAGAAATGAACAATTCTTTAAAGAAAGGCAGCATTAAAAAAAAAAAAAAAGATGTCAATGGATTCATGTCCAAAGCATGAATTCTACAGATTGTGTTATAAATATGCATAAAGACCGCCCTGGTTGAAAACCGGCTATTGCAATAAAATGTTGCTATTGGCTGACGTTCATGGTGTCGGCTTTCCTCTTCAGGCAACCCAGTGGTTCTTACCTCCTGCGTCGACCAGCCATCTTCGTTTGTCCCCGCGGCTGTCTGCCTCACTGATTATGGCCACCAGCTCGCCTCTGGCCAGGTTCAGGTCCAGGTCCCGGCTGCCCACCACCGTCTCCATCACCTGGTAGATTTTACCAGAACCGTGCTTATCTGTTAGCTGCTTCAGACGACGCTGAGAGGATGGACTCAGAGGCTGGCAGAAGACAACAGAGGCAGAAGAGAATGCAGAGGAAAATGAAACATAATTAGACCTGACAAGGGTAAAAAGAGCAAGATAGGCCTGACGTGTAGGGCTATGTTAAAGTAGTTTCTTACTAGAACACGGATAATTCTTAATTTCAGATTCTAACTGAATGAAAAAAATGGTTGCTATCCTTCGTCACTATACTGTACACATTTGAAAACAAAATCTCAGAAATTACCATGTGGGTAATTTCTCAGAATGAGCTTAGCAAAAGCATTAAACCTGATGACTGTAAAGATGCAGACATGGATCACTGTGATGACTTGGAATATTCTTCAGCTTGCACAACATGTTTGACAGCGATGAACAGTATTAAAGAATCACCTGTCAGAAAGTGTTTTAATCTACTTTAAAGATATTAATAGCAAAACATGACGTGACTGTGCAACCCGGTTATTTATGCAGGTTGCCTGGCAGCTTTAAGGAATGTGACCCAGTTCAAAACAACTAACCGGCATTACAGGCAGCACAACATACTGTAAAGAAAAGGTATTTGTTGATGACTACAAGAAACCAAAGGCCCAACTATGACGTAATCACATGCAACTACTTGCTGCCAATTGTCCTCTCATCACATATAACACTGCCCCTACTCTAAAAACAGTAGGAGCCTACTAGGAATGTATTTGGTCATGACCTGACATGTTGCACAATGGTTAAAGTCTGAGCATCAGTGTAATTAGGATTCATCCTCTGAGGACTATGAATGTCTATATAAACATTTTTATGGCAATCCCTCTCATAGCTGCTGAGATGTTTCACTCCAGATCAAAGTGTTCCTAAAGCCACACTGCTAGATTGGTTTAAACGCTCATTAAACAGACTTCAATTTAATGCTTTTTTAAAACAAATTATAGTAGCTACTGGTGTCAGGTAGTGTGTATGCAGATTTTAAAATTGCTCAAACATAAAAAGGTCCATAAAGTAATGTTAGCTGGGTTGAAGATCCCTAACTGCATTGTCTTTTGTTCAGTAAATTTCAAATCAGGACATGTTCGTCCTTCGTCTTCGGTGACATCGTTCTATTCTGAACATGCAGTGTCTTGTACAGTAAATGTCTTGCACCAATTGTGTTAATGCCATTCAAGCAGCTCAAATGTCTTGGGCTTGTGCACCTGTTGTAGTCTGTAGTCTGTTGTTGTCTGTCTGTCTTTGACTTATAAAACTAGGCCTGGGCTTTAAAGGGATTAATGACGTAAATAGTGCATGAACACACAAGTTGTTTACCAGTATTCTTGGTCAACAACCCAACACAACACAATGTGACACAACAATGACTTTTAGCACCATCATTCTGTACCCACCTGGACGGCAGGCGCATTCAGCGTGTCCTCTACACTTTGACACAAAGACTCCAGTCTTCCTGCACCTTCCAGCACTGCAGACTCTGCCCACCTCCAGAATGCACTGGGATTGAGAGAGCTGTGAGGGAGCTGGAAGAAGAAATGAATTCATTTGAAAGCCATTAATGTTCATATTCCAAAAAAAAAAAAAAAAAAAAAGGTTGCCCAAGATCTTTATCTAAACTCAGCAAAAAAAGAAACGTCCCTTTTTCAGGACACTGTATTGTAAAGATACTTTTGTAAAAATCTGAATAACTTTAAAGATCTTCATTGTAAAGGGTTTAAACAATGTTTTCCATGCTTGTTCAAAGAACCATAAACAATGAATGAACAAAAGACAATAACAGTTTGCAGGCGGTAGGCAATTAAGGTCACAGTTATAAGAAAATTAGGAAAGTAAAGAGACCTTTCTACTGACTGAAAAACACCAAAAGAAAGACGCCCACGGTCCCTGCTAATCTGCGTGAACGTGCCTCAGGCATGGTGCAAGGAGGCATGAGGACAGCAGACGTGGCCAGGGCAATACATTGCAATGTCCTTACTGTGAGACGCCTAAGACAGCACTACAGGGAGACAGGAAGCACAGCTGACCGTCCTCGCAGTGGCAGACCACATGTAACAACACCTGTATAGGATCGTTACATCCGAATATCACACCTGCGGGACAGGTACAGGATGGCAACAACAACCGCAATAACTGGCCAGTCTGGTGCAGTACATGAGGAGATGCACTGCAGTACTTAATGCAGCTGGTGGCCACACCAGATACTGAGGGCTACTTTTGATTTTGACCCCTCCCCCCCCCCCCCACTTTGTTCAGGGACACATTATTCCATTTCTGTTAGTCACGTGTCTGTAAAAATTATTCAGTTTACTGTATGTCTTAGTTGTTAAATCTTTTAATGTTCATACAAATATTTGCATATATTAAGTTTGCTTAAAATATAAAAGCAGTTGAAAGTGACAGGACATTTCTTTTTTTGCTGAGTATATCTTCCTGCTTGACTTTGTCAACTATGTAGAGAACACATCATACATGTGAGATTACCTGTTGTGCAAAGCTCTGGAACAGCTGCTCCATGTCTGAGGCGAGGTCTTTATGCAGGCAGCTGAACGTGCCCAACATGCTCCAGATCATCTGCACAGCCAAACCATTAAACTGAGGAAGCTCATTGAGGAGCAACGTGTTCATCGTCCTGTGAGGAGAGGAGATGAGAGGTTTGCATGTAAGTTGAAGTCAGAGATTTAATTAACGGTTCATTCTTTCATTAGACAACCTCGTCCTCATCTTAATATAACTTCCAAAAGGGTCTGTTCATACTGGTCTCACATTACAAGACCTTTCTCCACAGCGCTGCGGAGAAAGTCATCCCCACGACATTCGAATCAGCATAGTATCGCAATATTTTCTGTGGCAATACTGTATCGATACACAGACGCCAAGTATCGATCTATTATTATACATGTGTTGGTCAGTTTGTCTGCTTGACAATCCCATTTTGCAGCAATACAATTTTACTGAGATGAACAAAGAAATATATCTTTTTAGATAAAACGGATGTTGACAAAGTTTCCTTTTGGGGACATTATTTGAGATTGGTAAAAATTTGAAGTTGGAAAAATGGTAATAAATTACAATATATTGCAGAATATTGCAATATGGTTAAAATCGCAATAATATCGGGATATAAATATCGTGATGATATCGTGTCGTGAGGCCTCTAGTGATTCCCAGCCCTAATAATCATACAGACTGCCATAATTCAAAGGAGGAGGCTGTAGGAAAAGAGCCACTGACTCAGAGATAAATGTTATCCATTATAATTTAAAGTGGATCCCACTCCACTTAAACTGATTGATAAAATAATGGCCATTTACAAAAAAAAATGCTTACAAAACAAATGAAGAGAACACAATCGTTAAACCAGGATTAAAGTATGGCATACAGTATGCAACAGACCTTCCACACATAAGTCCAGCCCTCTCTCTACCTGTACGTGTTGGCCACAGCCTGTTCCTCGTAGCTCAGAGTGGATTTGGCTTCTATCAGTTCATAGTCGAGCAGCTTGTCCAGCCGTTTTCTGATCAGGTTCCTCGGCCCCACCAGGAGGTCACGGAGCGCACACAGCGGCTTGTGGATTAACGTCCTCATCCTCTTCTCCTACATGGAGGTATAGATGATGCTCACTATCAGACAAATGCTGTGCTGGTTAATGCATCAATCATTTTAGACTGGCAGGGTCCATCGTGCTTACTTTTAACACTCACGTGTACTTTTTTTCCCTTAAGTGCAATTAATAATGCAGCAAATGTATTTGCAGTTCAGTATTTCTGTAATTTTTTTTTTTTTTTTTTGTTGCTTTAAGTTAAGTAAAGGATTTGATTACAGTGGTGGAATAAGTATTCAGATCCTTTACTTTAGTTAAAGTACTAATACCACACTGTAAAAGTAGTTGATTACTACTGGTATCTACATGAGAATGTCTAGCCTCGTGAGACCGTCCTGATCTCACGAGCTCCAGTTTTCCACTAGCAGATCAGTCTGGCATCTTGAGACAGAGAAAATTTGGAGCCGTTCGCCAAACGACCGACCAATCAGCGTTGGTTTTGAGGCGGGTTTAGGTGTGACTCAACGAGAAGCGACTGTTCAGTCTAAGCAACATGGCGGCTTCCACGGATGAGATGAGCATAGCTATCGTGCAATTTTTATCCAAATTAGAAAGTATTCCTTCATTGAAAGAAGAGCATAAAACGGCACTGGAGGCTTTTCTCGGAGGAAAAGATGTTTTTGCTCTTCTCCCGCCTGGTTTCGGCAAGAGTTTGATATATCAACTGGCTCCGCTAGTCGTGAAGAAAATTAGCCTAGTGAGACCGCCCTGATCTCGTGAGCTATCTGGTGGAGTCAGGTTAGTTCTCCAATGGAAAGTTCCCAGATGGATATGACTTGGATATAGACTCACAAATGTAGGAAGAATCCACTGTCTGAGAGCAGTAGTGATCTCCTTGTAGCAGATAGGTGCCTTCTCTCCATCCATATCTAAATCAAACTCCTCCGTTTTGCAGGCCAGGAATCCCTGAAAAACCAACAAAGAAAAAGGAGCCGTGAAACCCTGCTCAGATCTCTGACATCTGTTGGGCTAATTTTGAATAATGAAACGATTGTAGGACTACTGAATTTGCCAATGTCTGCTTTTTTGTTTGTTTTCTATGTTCAAACGGGTTGCTATTTCCAAATTAGAAGTTGTTAAAGAAACGTTGCTTTGTCAATACACAAGAAAATGATCTCAGCGAGAGGACGACTTGCATAGCCTGATGAAAATAACTGGCCTTCTACAGTATGAGTAGGAAACTATGAAAAGGAAAGAGGATACAGTGTTGATCTTTGTTGGCTTGGAATAGAAAGAGGAAAAGAACAGTTTCAACCCAGGATAAATTTAGAGTGAAACGGTCCACAGAAACCCTCGTGTTTGGACCTCAGGGACACCAGGGGCCTCAGAGTTTAAACAGTGTGACTCAGAAACACATGGCGACATGTTCAAAAATACATATCCAGTTATGTTCCACTTATTCCACTTCCCCACTGCATATACTGTAAGTCACTAGTTCAAGTCTTTGGATGGGCTGGTGCAATCTCTCTACCCTTCATTTAAGACATGCAGGTGTTCTTAAGGAAGAGACTCAACCCCCAAACTTGTTGGTTAATATACACACATTGAATGTGTGGAATTGAATTAGTACGAAGGGAACAATGCTAACAATACTGTTATGTAAAATTAAATCTTCTGGAGCCCAAAACATCCAAAGTATGACTTCCCCCTCCCAAGTGGCATAGATTTGATATACTCACTAAATGTAGAGATGGTCCGATACCATTTTTCCTTCCTGATACCGATTCCAATACCTGAACTTGCGTATCAGCTGATACCGAGTACTCATCCGATACCAGTGTGTCATATATTTTACTATGTTTGAACAGCTGTATACTACTATCCCTGTATGGATGTGATAGGATTTCTATCTAACTTTTTGTGAAACATCAACAAACACAAACAGTGAACGCCATATAACTTTCTTATATTATCCAGTTTGACAGTCAGTCATAATGGAAAAAGAACAATTAAAAGCTACGTTATTCGGGGCTAAATTACATGGTATTGGATCGATGCGTAGACCCCAGTACTTTCCAATACCAGCATTTTAGGCAGTATCGGAGGCCTTTCTGATACTGGTATCGCAATCGGAACATCTCTAACTAAATGTGGTAAACAGATACAAAATGATATTTCCTGAATCCCAAGAATACGATGCTGAAATCAGAATTACCAAATTCTTTATTTCACCTGAGAAAAGTGTATTAAAAATGGAGGTACCAGAGCAGTATGTCTGAGAGGTATCAGCATGGAAAACAAGACAAAGCTGATGATAGATGATATGTTCACTGTCAGGTGAAATGCCTCAGTCAACAGTAGAATGTTGCCCGTATCATAATATGATCCATTAGAAGAAATGCAGCCTACCTGTAGGTGGTGGAGGTACGTCTCCACGTTCTCAAGGAGCTCCAGGATCCCATGCTCCAGAACATAAAAGAAACCTTCCAGGGCGTCAAACTCCTCATCCACCAGCTGGAGCACAACACACAGGGAGAGATAAAAAAATGTTGTGAAATTAAATAAAAAGTGCTTTATTGCCCTGTATTTCAGGAATTTAAAAAGGTCATGGGGCTTTGATTTGCGAATTGGAAACACAAGATCACATTTGAATCTTTTCTAAGCTCTGTAAGTGCTATCATTTCCCTTCCTTTGCCTTAATCTTTTTAGTTTTTAGTGTCAGCTAAACGCTTAAAATATAATGGGAATAGAAAATATTTACTGCATGCTTTTTATTTGCTTTGGTTGCAAGATTTCTTTCTCTAGCTGCTGGATCAGCACCTGTGGAATAATGCTATACTTTAGGAACCTACGACTTGAAACAATCACTAACATCACTAGTACCAATCCCTTAGAATTAGAGGATGGATACCTGAACCGAGCCTGTCGGGACCCGGCGGGACCCGGCGGAACCCGACGGGCCGGGCTGGGTTCGGACAGATATTTAGAAAAGATGTTCGGGTCGGGCCTCGGTTAGATCAGTGCGATAAGGCATTGAACATTTGAAATTTTGAAAAAGCTTTTTATGTAGGTGTGAGCCTGTGTTAACGTGTGCTTGTTGCCCTGTGTGCGCTGATGCGCTCATCTGTTGACCTTTCACAGATAATTGGGTTTTTGCAGAGCTTCAAACTGTGATTCCTTTATATTCTACATACATGCAATGCAGCTGCAACCTATATAATGTATGCGGAATGTAAAAAGATCAAAAGGCAACGTAGGAAAATGTTATCCTGTGAGCAACTATTAAAAATGAAGCCACATGTGACATGTGAGGATGCTCATAGATATGAACTCTTTGATCAGACCTAAAAAAATTTTTTTTAAAATCTGTGGACAGATAAGTGTAACTTAAGGTAAAGCAAAGTGTAGCAGGCCAGAGCAAACAGCAGGTTCATAACAGGTCATATAATGTTTTGTCTTCAGGTAAAATACTGATTAATCATTAACCGCTGTACTGCAGCTAGAGGCAGGGTGTCTGTTGGAAGATCATCTATGACTCAGAGGCCTGGGCGAGTCAGTAGTTACCTTCAAGTATAAGCACCCTGAAACAGAACTGCAATGTGTTGCTTCTCTGATTTCTAATGTCTAACTTCAAACAAGGGACAGTGATCGGCCAGGGTTAGATATAGAACAGTATCCTGGAGATGGCAAGGGTCTTGCGTTGCTCCAGCAGGATGTTATTTAAACTAGGGCCATTAAACACTTCAATCCTACCTTAGGTGCTATTCCAGTCTCATGTTTGATTTGCTGGCTGAGCCTCGCTGTCTTCTTTGCGATGCTGTGGGTGTTGAGGCGGTTGATCTTGTCCTTTATGGTCAGGGTTTCTGTCTTCTTGTATTTGTCAGCTACAATCATAGTATGACAGTTAATCTGGGATAGTCAAGTCAACTGTATTGTCAAATATCTCAAAGTATGAGCCAGACAAACAGAGGAATCGAAAATACCAAATATAAACAATACAATAATTACATTCTTAATAGTGCAAAAGTAAGGCAAAACCAAACAGTTTAGAAAACTAAAGAAATTGAAAATGTGCAATTTAAAAGGAAAAAAATTAAATGAAAGTGTTCCTGAGAGACAGTACCAGTCCTCCCATTAAACTGGCACTCTGATCAATGAATTCACTGTATTGTATCAGTGCATCCTTGACTCTAGATGTATCAGTGCATCCTCGACTCTGGATGTATCAGTGCATCTTTGACTCTGGATGTATCAGTGCATCCTTGACTCTGGATGTATCAGTGCATCCTTGACTCTGGATGTATCAGTGCATCCTTGACTCTGGATGTATCAGTGCATCCTTGACTCTGGATGTATCAGTGCATCCTTGACTCTGGATGTATCAGTGCATCCTTGACTCTGGATGTATCAGTGCATCCTTGACTCTGGATGTATCAGTGCATCCTTGACTCTGGATGTATCAGTGCATCCTCGACTCTAGATGTATCAGTGCATCTTTGACTCTAGATGTATCAGTGCGTCCTTGACTCTAGATGTATCAGTGCGTCCTTGACTCTAGATGTATCAGTGCGTCCTTGACTCTAGATGTATCAGTGCCTTTCTACACTAATTGGATCACAAAGGATGGTACCATAAAAGGGGAAATTATATTTTATGTTATCAGCTTATATGATAATAGCTGACTTTATGAACCGGCCTCACCAACTTCTCTGAAGCGTTTGTACTCATTGATGCGACAGTTCAAGGCGATGGAGGTATGAGCAGCATGCTCCAGAAGGCCATAAGCCGGGTGCGTTCGTTCAGTGTGTTTCTGGATGGTCTGCAGGAGGAGGGGGTAGCGGGCAATTCGCTGCACCGGCATCACCAAGAAGAAACTCAGAGAGGTGGCGTTTACTTCAGGCCTGGAGAGATGAATGGCAACATTAAACAGTCATAACTTCACGACTGAAATCAACAACAACTTTCGTGTTAGGTCTTTTGTTTATCCAGTTGTAATTTTAGGCAATATATATATATATAAAAAAAAGTTGGTCTCAGTGTAAAACAACAGAAAATGATAGATCCCTACGCTGAGGCCTTGATGACTCTGACAATCTCGTTCCAGAGAGCCTCCTTCTGTTTGTAGCTGTTCTCCACCACTGTAATGTTGGTGTAGTTGGCCAGGTATTCCTTATAGGCTGCCTCAATGTCTGAAGACAGGCTGAGGAACGAATCACCTGTCAGGAAGGCAAAACGTATATTTACTTACTTAAATTACTCATGGCTTTTAGCACGTGCAAATACAGTACATTCATTGCAGACATTTCCAGGTACACAGCTTTAACAATAAACTTGTGTGTTTTGCATTAAATTGGAGATGCACCCATCACTGAGACCTTTGTTCAGACTGTGAATGTGTCAGTGTGAACTTGTTTACATTCTCACATGAATGTGAAAACCACCTCTGACAACAAGACGGGGGAGGATTTTATTTGTTTCCTGTCAACAAGTGTGATCAGAGTAATTGGTCTAAGAAGAGAAAACCTCTGTGGAATCAGCAACAATCTTACCACTTCCTGTTGAAAGGCTGAGCAAGCTCATGTAGGGCTGAGTACATAGTTCGATACTTTTTAGGCACCGACCGAATATCCTCGAAGTATCGAGTATCGAAAAATGCAACGTCATTCAATATCAAATTGCAATACCTAAGAAGCAAATCTCATCAGGGACAGTGATCCAATAAGCATGCAGCATGTTTCTACCAAGATCTAATATTGCGGCTGATTGGCTGTGTAACGTTACAGGTTATAGAGGCAGGCAGGAAAAACTCTTCATTACTACGTCGCTTTAACGTGTAGGGTTATAAATTATTTTTGTTTTATAAAATTGGTATCAAAAAAGTATTGTTTAGGAACTGGTAGTCTCGCTTCGCCAGACCCTCCTCCAAAGCGTGCCGGAGAAGAGTCTGGCTAGTCCACACGGCATTCCGGTATGGGAGGACAACGTGCTCTGGTTTATTGGCATTTCTTTAAACCAATCACAATCGTCATGGGCTGTGCTAAGCGCCGGAGAAAAGCTGCGGTGCCGCTGCAAAATAGGTTTGGAAGGAACTTGTTTTGGTGGAACATGTGTACGTTTAAAAGTTGTTTTAGTAGTGCAACAGAAAACTCAGATTGGACAGATAGTCTAGCTAGCTGTCTGGATTTACCCTGCAGAGATCTGAGGAGCAGTTAACCATAGTCCTCACAAATCCACCGGAGTTTAGAATGCCAACACAAAGGAAGCCCAAGGCAACGGACATCAGGCCTACATGAGTGAAATCCGGCAGATTTTCCGGCGGCAACGGAGCAATCCTGGAAGTTGAACGCTAAGTATACAGACGAAGGAACCGGTATCGAAGTCACAGTATCTGTACCACACTCTAAGAAATATCTGTGTATTAACAGTTGTATGAATGTATTTTAACAGAAATTGTCCTTAGAACGTGATTCACTGTTGTTTTTTGTTATTTACATTTTTATTTGCATAATCTTTGAATTTTTCAACCTTTTTGATACTTTTTTCTATGCTTTTGAAGTTTTTTTTTTTTTTAACGTTTACATAAGTTCACTAACTGAGCAGCTTTGTATGAGGGAATTTTATATAATAGGCCTAACAATGTTCTGTATTTTTACTGTAGCTACACACAAAATGTCCATGTTTTAATTACGGGGCAAAGTCCAGCTAATGAGCTGCCAGAACTTTCTTTATTATTTACTTTCTATGTTATTTTACAGATTTATTTCTCTAGTGCAGCCAACATTTTTAACGATACACAGCCCTTGGCTCATGTTGTGACAAAGGAGGTAACAAAGACAACCCCAATCAATAAGATGGGATATTTGGGGCAAATGCTGAGGAAACCTAATGCTGAGGAACCAACGCGAGAAACTAAATGAGAGAAAGTTAAGTTGTATCCCTTACAGAGTGTCTTCAGGAAGAGGGGGTCTCCAGGTTGAACCTGCTTCTGGTCCAGCAGGCTGAGGAGTCGACTTGACACGTCAATCACATCCTCGATGTAGAGAAACATGCTGTCCAGGTTGGCTGGAGGAGGCTGCGGTGGGCAGGCAGACAGAAAGTGAGAACAGACATGATTCATTTCCTGAGTTAAGATTCTATTTAAATATGTAATGCCATGCAGATGAAACATAATCATTTAACCTAATGACCTGATTACCTCAAGTCAACTCCCAGTGGATGTGCTAGAATCAATGACCATCATACCAACTGCTATAATTAATATGAATCATATTTCTCCATGTCTGTATCTGTGTCAGTGTCTCTGTGCCCCAACTGGCCGCCCACCAAGAGCCAGGGTCTGTCTGAGGTTTCTGCCTGAAAAAAGGAAGTCTCCTTAGAGCAAACCAAATGTTTGCTCTTGTGGGGGGGAGATCTACTCTACCTGTAAAATGTCCTGAGATATCTCCTGTTGTGATTTGATACTATAAATAACATGTAATTGAAATTGTTGAGTTGCTTTTTTAATCATTTTCTTTAATTTCCCCCAAATATTAACCACATTCCTTAGCCTTTCCACTAAATGTTGTGGAACTAAAAAGGACACTCGGAGTCCAAAGGAATAACATGTTAAAGTGACAACACTTATTTCTAACATCCTGAGATGTTAAAAGACAAATACAAAACATGAGCCTATATAATTAAAATAGTACAAATTAAACCCAAAAATAAATCCACATTCAAGCACCTGAATGTCACAAAACATGTTGATGGCTCAGATAAAATTAGTTAGCTCAATAAGCTAAGTAACAACAGGTAGTTCAGTTTTTCAGGTTACTTAGCTACTCAAAACAGAAAACTAAAATAAATGTTGAACGGCAAAGCAAACAGAAGTAATAATTTGGCAATATATAAGGAACTGTGACATATAGTGTTATTATGGCGTTTTTCCATTACATGGTACCTGCTCGACTCGCCTCGACTCTACTCTACTCGACACACTGTGCGTCCGTTTTCCATTGCAGATTTTAGTAATGCCTCAACGTGGCTGGTCGTCTTATATGCCGGCTCGACGCACACACACCAGCGCACAAATATAAACATCAGGTTTATACTTGTGCGCTGGTGTGTGCGTCGAGCCGGCCGTGTGTGTGTATGTGTAGGCTACGGCGAAAGCTCTGCCTGGAGCCTCCACAGGACTGTAAAAACAAGCAGCGCC
Source organism: Zingel zingel (assembly GCA_023566125.1). Lineage (NCBI taxonomy): Eukaryota > Metazoa > Chordata > Actinopteri > Perciformes > Percidae > Zingel > Zingel zingel. The sequence continues at coordinate 32,667,876 of CM042323.1, read as the reverse complement.
GCAGTAAACTGCCGTGACCTAACGCGACACACGCACACACACAGAACGTCGAAGGTGTGTTGTTGTTGCCACAGCCAGGAGACACATTTTGTTTCAAATGAAGCTGGAGGCAGAAAAAAAAAAAAACACAGCTGGCTAAACTATTTAAAAATAGCGGGTTTGTTCAGGACACCCCGTCTGTCGCTTTCACGTCACCTTTTGGTATCGCCTCAGCTCGCTTGGAACCTCGACTGAGGTGGTACTAAAAAAAGTACCTGTTAGCAGGTACCAGGTACTTTTTTTCGTAATGGAAAACCAAAAAAGGCGAGTAGAGTCGAGGCGAGTCGAGCAGGTACCATGTAATGGAAAGGCGCCATTAGCATCATGTCCTTCCAAACTGAAGTTTCTGAGTTATAACAATTGTAGAGTTTAAAAGTAAGATGTATTCACATATTCAAATGAAATGTCTATCTTGTGCAACATATGCATGTGTGTCTGCTCTCTTACAAGAAAAAAGCTAATGCACAGCTGATAAAGAACCCTTCTGTTTGCCTCCATTCTATTCTAATGAGAGAACAGTGGGCACTGCTGGAAGACTGAACAATCTGCACAGAAAACAAACCAGCAACTTTCCTGTCTCACAATGGCACCATTCATTCACATATTTATCCTATTTCTCTGTCTAGCCGTTCTCCACTGTGCTGCTTTCCCTCAGTCTTCCTCCTGCTGTCCTTCCTCCATCCATCACATTCCTTTAACCCTATTTTCAATTCCGTTTTCAACTCCGTCTTTCATTAATTTCCACAGATTCGCATTTTGTCTCTCAATTTTACATCGGACGATGCCACATAACACAGACCAATTTCTTTTTTTAATGTCTATCTCATCAACTGTTCCTCTATTCACCAGTTAATCTCCTTCCCTTAACAGGTCATCAGCCCATAATTTAGCCCTTCCACTGCTCCTTTTTATTTTGTTTTCATTTCATTATCTATCCCTTCGTCTACCTTTCCCTTGGCGCGTTATCATTTTCACGCTCACTCACACAGCTCAGTCCTTTCGGCACATAAAGCCTGATTCCATTATGATTTACGGGGCCTCGTTTCATTACCGTGCCAATAATAAATGATTATTTAGCAGTAACAAGCAATACCTCAGACGTAATGAAAAGCTAACGATAATAAACCACCGAGCAGCCTCCGCAGTACAGTTCTTCTGGAAGTTGCAGTTGCCAATTCAACATGTAGTGATTACATTTTAATTAAAAAGGCACAATCAAAGGATTGTCCCACGATAAAAATTCAAAACTCGGAACTAAACATGCTCTGAAATTGAATAGGCTTCAAGAAAAAAATCCAAGGCACTCGTCTCCAGAAAAAAAAATGTAAAAGGCCTTTGCTCTAATGCTGCATATATTGTTTGATATATCTTTGTACAGGGGCTTGCAGCCTCTTTCTTAGCAAAATCATACTCTACATTTTTTTCTTTATAGTTCCATGTACTTGCACCTAGGAGCTATACAACCTGTACAAGCAGAAGTACCAAATGCACCTGTTTGGGATCATGTGGTGGTAGATGATAGGGACAACAGTTCCCTCATGTGTGATTATACATATATATATATATACAGTGAGGAAAATAAATATTTGAACAACCTGCTATTTTGCAGGTTCTCCCACTTGGAAATCATGGAGGGGTCTGAAATTGTCATCGTAGGTGCATGTCCACTGTGAGAGACATAATCTAAAAACAAAAATCCAGAAATCACAATGTATGATTTTTTAACTATTTATTTGTATGATACAGCTGCAAATATGTATTTGAACACCTGAGAAAATCAATGTTAATATTTGGTACAGTAGCCTTTGTTTGCAATTACAGAGGTCAAAGGTTTCCTGTAGTTCTTCACCAGGTTTGCACACACTGCAGGAGGGAGTTTGGCCCACTCCTCCACACAGATCTTCTCTAGATCAGTCAGGTTCCTGGGCTGTCGCTGAGAAACACGGAGTGTGAGCTCCCTCCAAAGATTCTCTATTGGGTTTAGGTCTGGAGACTGGCTAGGCCACGCCAGAACCTTGATATGCTTCTTACAGAGCCACTCCTTGGTTATCCTGGCTGTGTGCTTCGGGTCATTGTCATGTTGGAAGACCCAGCCTCGACCCATCTTCAATGCTCTAACTGAGGGAAGGAGGTTGTTCCCCAAAATCTCGCAATACATGGCCCCGGTCATCCTCTCCTTAATACAGTGCAGTCGCCCTTTCCCATGTGCAGAAAAACACCCCCAAAGCATGATGCTACCACCCCCGTGCTTCACAGTAGGGATGGTGTTCTTGGGATGGTACTCATCATTCTTCTTCCTCCAAACACGGTTAGTGGAATTATGACCAAAAAGTTCTACTTTGGTCTCATCTGACCACATGACTTTCTCCCATGACTCCTCTGGATCATCCAAATGGTCATTGGCAAACTTAAGACGGGCCTTGACATGTGCTGGTTTAAGCAGGGGAACCTTCCGTGCCATGCATGATTTCAAACCATGACGTCTTAGTGTATTACCATCAGTAACCTTGGAAACGGTGGTCCCAGCTCTTTTCAGGTCATTGACCAGCTCCTCCCGTGTAGTCCTGGGCTGATTTTTCACCTTTCTTAGGATCATTGAGACCCCACGAGGTGAGATCTTGCATGGAGCCCCAGTCCGAGGGAGATTGACAGTCATGTTTAGCTTCTTCCATTTTCTAATGATTGCTCCAACAGTGGACCTTTGTTCACCAAGCTGCTTGGCAATTTCCCCGTAGCCCTTTCCAGCCTTGTGGAGGTGTACAATTTTGTCTCTAGTGTCTTTGGACAGCTCTTTAGTCTTGGCCATGTTAGTAGTTGGATTCTTACTGATTGTATGGGGTGGACAGGTGTCTTTATGCAGCTAACGACCTCAAACAGGTGCATCTAATTTAGGATAATAAATGGAGTGGAGGTGGACATTTTAAAGGCAGACTAACAGGTCTTTGAGGGTCAGAATTCTAGCTGATAGACAGGTGTTCAAATACTTATTTGCAGCTGTATCATACAAATAAATAGTTAAAAAAATCATACATTGTGATTTCTGGATTTTTGTTTTTAGATTATGTCTCTCACAGTGGACATGCACCTACGATGACAATTTCAGACCCCTCCATGATTTCCAAGTGGGAGAACTTGCAAAATAGCAGGGTGTTCAAATACTTATTTTCCTCACTGTATATATATATATATATATATATATATATATATATAGATCTCCATACATTTTCCTTAACAATGCTACTTATAGGGGTGGCGGGGAAAACTGATTCATGTATGTATCATGATTTGTTTTTTGGGGACGATCTTTTTAAACGTATTCTTTTCCCCAGAATCAATCTTTTTTTTTATTATTATTTCTTTTACCAATGATTCACCTAAATATTTTCTGTTTATACGGTACTGCAGACGACGACTACGTCATATCTGTTTCCAGGAAAAACAGACCCAAAGCAGAAAATACAGAAAATCCATGTTGTGCACTTCTTTACAAATGAAATAAATGTCAGACTGACATGTGATGTGCTTTCTTCTTAGAAAACTATTCGTTCTTGGAAATGTCTCATGATATATCGTCTCAAAAGGTGCATAATTCAACTTTTGTTTTTGTTAAAGAAGGAAAAGAAAATCGCAATACTCAATGCTATCGAATCGCAGTACTTCTAGAATCACAATAAATGAAAATTGCAATACAAATCAAATCGGCACCCGTTTATCATGAAAGAATCAAAATCGGGACAAAAGCATATCGTCCCAGCCCTAGCTACTTAATGCTATAAACACTTCATTTATACCTCACTGATTCATACCTGTAGTTTCTGGAGGTTGCTCTTGATGGTCACGGTGCTAATTTGCAGCAGTCGAATGTAATTCCTCTCCGACTGGACCAGCTCCTCGATGGCCAGCATCTGTCTCTGGGCTTCCCTCTCTTTAGCTGACGCTTCCTCCTCTTCAGACTTCTTTTTGGCCTCTTCTGCCTCCTCTGCTAACTTCTCCTCTGATATTGCACTGTCCTCTGAGAAACTATCCTGTGAGGAGAGTTTGACATGTTTTCCCCCAGCGGAAGTATTTGTATCCGAAAGTTCCGAGGTATCGGAAGGCGCCTCCACAAACACAGAGGCATTCAACTCCTCCTCTGTGCTGAAAATCTCTTCCTCAAACTCATCTGTGTCTGCGGTTTCATCCTCCGTCTCCTGGAACTTCTCTTTCATTACATCTTTCTTGGAGATCTTCTCCAAAGCTCCGAGGGGAGACAGAGCAGATGAGGCCGGTTTAGGGAGAGGCAGTGTGAAGGAGGAGGGCTGAGGCATCCTGGGCACCTCCATGTTGGAGATCACTGTCAAAGCAAAGCACAGTTTAGACCACTTGTTCCCATGCTATGTAATGGCAAATAATATCTCTTCATAAGTAGGGCTGAACGATTAATCGTTTTTAAATCGAAATCAGAGATTTGAAAGAATGCAATTAGCTAATAGTGAAGACCGTGATTAATCTCCAACGAATGTCCAATATTTAGTTGAATGTTTGGTTTAACATTAACTTTTTTTTTCATAAGATAAATGCTGGAATAATGTTACATAGCACAGATTGTTTACAGAAATGTCCTATTTTCAGTGGATGTTTCATCTATATTACTTTAGTTAACAGGATTGCAGAAGGTGCGATATGTAGATGCTGCTATTGAACTGAGGCATTACAGAAATTTCAGTTTACCGGAAAGTACTTATTTATATGTATTGGAATTGTTTTTTTAATATAAGTTTAGCTTTTGTGATAAATGTTCTGTGTTTGACTTTTCAATGTTCCATGCTTATTAAAAGAAAAACACTTATTGCTGGCAGTTCATATCTATGTTCTCATCCTTGCATGAGAATATATAGCAGTTCGGATGGTGTTTCATCTTATAATGCTCCATGATGTGTTTTATCTGTTACACAGTGAATATTGAACTTTAGCTAAACATTAGCTAAAAAAATTAATAAAAAAATAAAAGAAATAAAAAAAAAAAAATCACAAATCGAATCCTAATCACAATATCTTAAATGTTTCACCAAAATCGTTGAGCCCTACTCATAAGTAACAGGTTCTTTATTTTCTTCATAGGCATTGTTAAGCATATTTCCAATATTATAAAAGCATTTTATTCACATTTAAAACCACAGAGAAAACTGAGTTATGGTAAATGATGGCTTGGACTGCAGTTTTCTACAGTAAAAGAACACCCATCTGAACAAGATATAAGTCTCCCCCCATTATTGATTCTCTGAGCTATCAGTGTGATAACATTTTACTGGAATTGTACCTCGTACGATTTCATGCGACACATAAAATAATTGATTAAGTGCAACTGCTGCATGGTGTCAAATGTCCTCATCCCAGTGTGAACCAGATGGACCACCAGATGTCAATAGTACTGGATGACAAGGAAGGGCACTCCAAACTTTACAATCATACATTTTCTTGCATTTCCAAGAAATTAAGTAAATGTTACAGTAACTAAGTCGCCTACTTGTGCTGAAATATCAGCTAGAATGAGCAGCTTTAGCCTCGAACATAGCAAGAAAAAAATGATCTTTTACATCAGGCCAGTGAAACTTAAAGGCAAAACATACTTGACGTCTTTTGTTGAGTAAAATAAGGTGTGGATAATGGTGTGTTAAACTTCAAAAGCTCAATACACTATTGCACAATGCATTATGAAACAACTAGAAAAGATAACCAGCAACAGTCAGAAGATAAGGATTTCTGCAGGGGTTAACTTTTTGTAAGTCCTCCCCTTGTATATACATTTCCTGTTTTAGCACTGCTGTGCTGTCAGAAGTGACACATTTACATGAAAAGGTGAAAGAATACTGATTGTAGGAGCATGGAACTAGTTGGCGACTGCCATGCTGTTGGAGACATTCAGTATTACATAAACAACTTTTTCAGTTTAAGGACCTATTTGTCTGCAATTCATGTACTCACCATTTAAATGGGCAAACACAACATGTATGTAGTGTAAAGAAAGTAATTGTCATAAAAACTCAATTTCCATTTTCTACCCTCTGTCTGTTGTTCACGGACCACAAAAGTGAAGTAAGAGTTTGGTGCTGGATAGATCTTCCACATGGAAATTCCTAGAATTTTCAGGGCAGCTAACACAATATTCCTCATTTTGATTTAAGATTGTATCACTTGGAAGTGAAGTATATCAATCATCTTATATCAAAATGAACTCCACAAACCCTCAGACAGCAGCATAGCTGCATATGTGATGGCTTTGTTTATATCAGGGGTGTCAAACTCATTTTAGTTCATGGGCCACATACCCCCAATTTGATCTGAAGTGGGCCAGACCGGTAAACCACTCCAGAAAGACCTGCCAGAGTTTCTTGTCAGCTTGAAAAAGAACTTGGATATTCTCTGAGATTAAAAGTAGTACATTTGGAATTAATTACTTCTCTGCAATTTTCAAACTTTGCAAAGTCATCCAGTGGGCCTGATTGGACCCTTTGGTGGGCCGGTTTGTATTGTTTACTTCACACAAACATGCAGAGAGGGGATATGTATTGTCATGGACCCTCTGAGCTGGAACACCATGTGTTGACCCACTGGGAGGCTGGCAAGCTGCTTACAGAGCGACTAATGCTGCCACCGCTGTGACAATTAGCCATTACATGGTTCAGCTAAACAGCCTTCTTTAAAGGATGACTCTAATGACAGTTTTATTTTGAGGCAGTGATTAAATTATAGAGTCTGTGTAACTCATGACCACATCAGCAACTTAGGCTCAGAGTTTCTTCCATGCATCATAGTCTGTAGGCTTGGGTGGTTTCACTCCTGATACCAAAGCAAAATCTTTGGGATACCTTACTTTGAAAATGATGAACATGTTTTTCTACATTACACTCTTCATACTCTGTGTACTGTTCTTTGGACACATTCAGTCTGTACCAAAATACGCTTGAGGTTACATATACAGTACAGCCCTAGTATAATAATAGTCTGATACTGCACATCTAAACAGTGTCACTAAATTATGAACACATATGTTCTTGCACAGAGTGAATATGTTCTGAATCTACTCTAAAAGGTCATCAAAAATATGTAACTGAAAAATGAATCAATTCATTTTCATCCGTTTACTCGGTTTCATTATGTATAATACACTCAGTATTACTTTATGATAGGTGTAGCAATAAACTGGCAGCTGTCTCACACAACAGCACTGAATTCATTCATACAGTCATGAAGGTTAGAATGTTCCGTTTTTGCTTTTTGACTTAACTGAAGCCTGTAGTTCTAGAGTGGTGTTTGTAAAAAGAATTTCACACAATAAATGTTAAATTGTCTCTATAGTCTTCTTTTTGTTATTATGTGCATGGCTACACTGGATAGCATTGTATTTCCAGGTGTCCACCACTTGAACATCATTATTAAAATAGGTTATTGTGACTGTTCATTCTGATCTAATCCTACCTCACAGATTTATCTTTTCCCTCCAACAGAGGGTTTAGGAGTTTAGCAGCATATGGTGACCCAGAGTTGGGTATAACAACTAAAGCTGGGTGTCAAACCTCAAAACTGTTTTTGGACTTGCAAAATAAACACTAAAAAACAATCTGCAGCAATAATCAAAACTGGACCAAAAGCTGGCATTGAATACCCGCTTGTTCAAATAGTTCTTTATTTGAATCAAAATATTGCTTGTTCTAAACTTGTAGATAAAGTTCTTGACGGGCTGCTTGTGTTTAGACATAATTTAACATTTCCAAAAAAGTTTGACTTTAAAAAAAAAAAAGTAAAGTAGCTTGTAGAAAAACATGTTTAGAACTCTAAAAGTAAAGTATCATCATCAGAGTATCATTTTGGTACATTTACCAAAACCCAGGTATTATATTGGTGTTAACTATAACCTTTCTAAAGCATTACGTTACTACAATTATGGCACACAAACACACAGAAAAACAAATAACTCTAAGTCACAACCTGACGCAAAAAAAAAGAGCTCCAGGCTGAGACATCTGCTGCCCACAAGCAGAACCAAAACCACAGCAAACTCCACTGTCCTGACAACAGCAGTGTGCAATAAAGTGACAGAGTAGCATTTACATGAGATCAGGCTATCATTACCTTATGTAAAGTCCTTGATTCAGCTGTGGTGAACCTCGATCTCACCCCTCTCTCTCTCTCTTTCTGTCTCTGTCTTGTTGTGCTCCGTCCCAAATGAAGTAGAAATCTGCTGCAGAGGAGACGCTGCTGCATTGAAAACACACACACACACACGCACCAGTGTAACTTTCTCCAGTGACTCACACACAGCAGGCTGCTGCTGCTGGGCCTCATGTGGCAGGAGTGTGTGAGTGTATATTCACAAGTGCGTGTGTGTGAGAGTGTGTGAGAGAGAGAAAAACACAGTGTATAAGTGTGTGAGGAAAGGGGGGATGGGAGTGGAAAGGACGGTGGGCCGGTTATTTTGCAAAGGAAAAAGAGGGGAGGGGGAGGAAAGAGTGCACACACACACACACACACACACACACACACACACACACACACACACACACACACACACACACACACACACACACACACACACACACACACACACACACACACACACACACACACACACACACACACATAAATAAATAAATAAGCTGATTGACTGCAGCAGCTGGTGGGAAGAGGAAGTGGCACTCACCCAGGCGGATGCTGATTGGCTCACAGTGTCTTCACAGTGGAATGAAGGGCCAATCGGACGACACCTAGATAGCTTTCATGAAACACTGCACAGACCAATGAAGGCGGAGCGATGAAATGATTGAAGTTTTCCTCTCACAGGAAACAAAAGCCCCGTGGGACGTCCCATCCTCTTCCAATTCCAAAGGGATTGTCTGGATTTTCTGGTGGAGAAGGTAACAAAAAGAACTCACGGCTCTGGATTTTTTTCAGCCGTAAATAAAAGATTTATGGTTGCAGTTCATTTCAAACAATTAAACAAACAATTAAAGACGGTGCGTGCATGTCCACGGAGCAGCTACTAGTCATTACAAAAGGTATTCAAATGAAAAGTTAAGAGAACTTTGAGAGTCCACAGCATGACCATTCACTTTCATTCAATATTAAAGATGGAGTTTCCCCTAAGGGAAGGAGGTATCCAGCTGTGCAAATATCTGATGTTAATTAGAGACACCAGTCACACTGCAATGGAAAAGAATTACCCTTGTGGTGCTAAAAGCTTTTTTTTAAATGCATCTGAGCAAGACTGAGACTAAAAGCCAACAGCTACGCTACAGGCTGTACTTAAACACAGCAGTGCTTTTCCATAAAATACTAACATCAGCATGCTGACATGCTCACAATGACAATGCTAATATCCAGATTTTAATTACACATTAACAGTATTAGTTTAGCATGCTAACATTTGCTAATTAAATCAAAAATATAATTGAAAAAAATTGACAGGGCTGATGGGAATGTCATTAGTTATGCAGGTATTTGGACATAAAACCAAACCAAGGGTTTCTGGGATCATTGAAGTTAAAAGTGTGGCCTGCAGCCTAGTAAAATGCTGTTTTTATGATACGCAGGTCTATTTTAGTTCAAATGCCTCTGGGCCTAATTGGATAGTCCTTCAACCAATCAGACCAAAGATCCGGGTGACGTAGCAGCGACAGCGGCATCAACGGGTTGCTGCGCTTCGGTGGCCGTCATGTTGAATGTAAACAAGAAGCTGCTTGCCGTCACTGAGCTATCGTCATCGTGTAAAGCCCACCTCAACGGTTGTGATTGGTGCCTCGATTTGGAAAAAATGGAATTGGGCTTGAATGGGCTTCTTGGCCAGACGGACTTGCAGAGCATATCTCAAATTTGCCAGAAGTTAGTCCGGGTTTTCCCAGGCTAAGTCTATTTAGTAATAGAGAGACGTCCTTGTGTTACCTGATACCAAACTGAAAAACACATTCAAACAAGTTTTACTTTCAAGGAGGTACTAGATTCTCAGTGACTGCTTCATTCAGCTTCAGTTGATTTGGTTACACAGCACAAGATCATTCTGTCATCTCTCACATCACACCTTTCTTCAACACAGAAGATATAGTGCAGACAGGAGCTGTCGCTGCCAATCCAAAAAGTATCAGGGTGGAGATGTAATACTGACAGAACTTACTTCATTTTTACCTCCATCATCTTCATTTATACTTTATATGTTTGTTTTTTAGAACATGAAAATGTCAACATAGGACTTGTCAAGGACAACTAGTGAATGAATATTCAGATTTACAGACTTAGCATTTATAAGTATTTCAATATTTTACTATACTAATTTCCACTTACCTTTAAATGATTCCACACAACATTTGTTTCTCAAAAACAATGAAGAACCAAACACATACACTCAAAAGACCATCGTAGTATGAGCCCTGCCAATAATTAGAATTACGATAGCAACGTTAGCATGAGCCCTGAGACAATGGGGAGATTCATTGCAGTCATGGAGGCAGGAAGGCAGCGGCTAATCTTTATCCGATCGGTATGTCAGGATGGAATGCTGCAGTACAACATTTTTTTTTTTTTTTTTTTTTTTTTTTTTTTTTTTTTAAATCAGCTGACTCGTGATGATCTGACAACAACTTAAGGTGTGCTACAGAAGAGCACAGCTTGTGCAAAGTGACAATACTCTTCAGGGAATTCTCAAAACCTGCCTTTCTAAAAATGTCCCATTCCTAGAAAGCACTGCGTACAGGGCTCCAGAATAACTTTTTTCACTAGGAGCACAGTGGCCCCCAACTGAAAATTTAAGGGGCGCAACCAGAAAATGTAGGGGCACGCACCGTAAATCAACATGCTAACCAAATATTCACATTTCTATCTATTTCCACTGTATTACTAATAAATACTTTGATAATAGATGCAGAAATTACAATGTGCTGTTTCAAATTCAGTGTCACTTTTGAAGATGCAACATAGAAGGTTAACTGACAGCACCATCGTTGTCATGAAAAACTATATATATATATATATATATATATATATATATATATATATATATATATATATATATATATATAGCTCTAGTCTACAATTACAATGAATTCAACTTAAAATTAAACATGCATTGTTTAGGCTACTACTGAACCAATATTGGTACCGATACCTGAAATTCGGTTCCGTTCCCAAAGGTACCTTTTTTTTGGTACTTTCCCTCTATAATTACAAAACAATTATTTCAGTTGTAAAAATTATTGTCAAACCTATTTATCCTATGTACTTAGAACATGATGTTATTTTATTAATTAAACAAAATCCTCCTCCTCCCAAACCCATCCCTACAAACTATTAAATTGAATAATTATTCATTTCTTACTCACTGTAACTTTTATTCTTGTATTTGTATAATCTTTTTTAGCCTGTTTTATTTTCATGACCGTTTTTAATTGCTCTTTAATGTTTCATGTAAAGCACTTTGAATTGCCTTGTTGCTGAAAGCTGCTGTAGAGATAAAGTTGCCTTGTTGCTGAAAGCTGCTGTAGAGATAAAGTTGCCTTGTTGCTGAAAGCTGCGTTAGAAATAAAGTTGCCTTGTTGCTGAAAGCTGCTGTAGAGATAAAGTTGCCTTGTTGCTGAAAGCTGCGTTAGAAATAAAGTTGCCTTGTTGCTGAAAGCTGCTGTAGAAATAAAGTTGCCTTGTTGCTGAAAGCTGCTGTAGAGATAAAGTTGCCTTGTTGCTGAAAGCTGCTGTAGAAATAAAGTTGCCTTGTTGCTGAAAGCTGCTGTAGAAATAAAGTTGCCTTCCTTACAACCTCAGCCTGTCAGTCAGGCCCCAGGGCACAGAAACCACTGTTGTGCCTGCTTAGGAAGTGTAACATCAACAGCACCGTGACCGCTTTCACCTCTCCATTAATATCATATCGCAGCAAATGCTGTCTGCGTGAAGTTTTGAAAAACTGTAACCACACTTGAAACCATCTCCGTGACTCACTGTGACTTCAACAACTGTAGAGCCGACGTAGTTTCACCGTCCGCAGCTATGCGTGTGTGTGCGAGTGTATGTGTTTGTGTCAGAGCTCTGCTCTCTGGCAATTTTCAGAGAAGACAGATAAGCTTGATCTTACGCAGTTTCAGGTACTGAAATTTCGACGTTTAACGTGTAAAAAGGGTTTACTGGTCGCACATGTGCGACTGGATGTAAAATTCAGTCGCACACTCTCAAATTTTGGTCGCAGTCTGGAGCCCTGGAGTATATTTGTTCCAAGGTTGTGGAAAAGGCTGACACTGTTATCCTTCTTGTTATTGACATTACAGGCAGACCGTGAATACTATTGTTATGTGTTTGTTTAAACTCTGAAATATCAGGGTGTACAATACTTGCTTATCACATGTGGTGCCAGTCGCCTGTTGGACTGGAGAGCTTTTGAGTTAGTAGTTAGGAGGTGACTGATGTCTGGAGTGGAATGGCGATTTAAGAAGATCAAGGTGAAAGAAGAGTCAAAACTGGGTGGAGTGATGAGATAAGAAGGCTAAATGTAGAACCATGTTTTCTGTAATTGCAGGGTTGGTCCACTTCCTAGCTCCTTTACATGCATATCGCCACATGACAGTGTCAGAAATTAAGGGCAAAAATTCCCCAATGAATCTCAGTTTCCATTCCAGTCATCTAACATACATGCAAACAAACTGTTAAAAATGCACCGATAATAGCAATAGTATGCTTTTCATCATGTTGGCACAAGGAGGTGATTACTGAATGCATTTTAATCTGAGCTAATTTATTATTAAAACAGCAACTTTATTCCCTTATAACTATTCAAAGTGCCCCCACAATTTTGTAAATGCACAGACTTTTTAAACAGTGTGGGGGGGGGGGGAGTTTAGCCTGGTCCTACCAGACTCTGATACATTTCATTTATACAAAGAGTGTTAACTTCCTTGAAGGCGGGTACTCTGTTGAAGTTTAAAACTATTGGAACTGCCCAGAGCCACTCTGGATCTGCCACAACCAATCGCTAATGTTTGGTCGTGACATATGTCAACAACTATCAGTTTAGCATCGCTAGCGTTAGCTTTAGCCAACTCCTTCACCACTAACGGAGAGAGCTGGAAAATCTAACTTTTCCCGAACTCCGTGGGGAGGAGGGCCACAACATCATGGCCACCAACACAACTCAGCAAAGATTGTTCTTGATCAGGCTTTAACTTTAACTTTAAAAACAGACCGAATGGCTTCACTCGCATCTTTCTCCACCGCCATTACGTAACTACAACTCAATCTAGCGCATGACCTCAACGTCTTCGTTCTCAGCCACTCCCTCTGTTCGCTGATTGGACCGGTAAAGATTAGCCGGAGAAAACTCAAGAATATACCGCAAACCCAGACGGAGTACTGAAGAGAAATGAAAATTGAGCAGAAGTACATAGGAGGGCGGAGCCAGGCTAGCAAAAGTTGTCCCCTAAATATTTCTGTTCATTTCCTACACTGCATAAAGACATAGATTATCTTTGGTATGGTGCTAAAAGGAAACTATCATATGACAGACTTTGACATCAGACATGTAATACCATCTATCAGGTGGCAATGGTCCAACTCGGGACATCAGGGATACAAAATGTCCGTGATCTCATTACTTTTCAAGTTCATAATCAATATGACCAGATTACTGCTTTAACGTGCTCCTCTTGGACAACACTTCAAGAGGAACTTTGAACTGGAAGGATGCAAAGTCTGTTAATAACCAGCATTAAGGTCTCCCTGCTGCTGGCAAAACAAAAACAAGTGAGAGCAAACAGCTGAGAAAAGATATCATGGCTGTAAATGAAAGCAGCGATGATTGCATCCTGCCTGTTCAGTCAGCAGTAAACACTCTCTGTCAAAGTCTCAAGTTGCTGCAGCATTACCCACAATGAGTGAAGAATTATTTCAGGATGACTGTGCATGACAGCAGATTAAGGGCGCCATCACGACTTTACTTTGCTGTCTTCGGTCTGACCTATAGAGGCTTACATTGTCTCATGTGGTTTGTTTAGTTTTCACACTGTACTTTGCATCATGGATTCATAAGCTGCTTGATTATTGGTATGTTGTTGACCTGGCATCACACTGGGGAAGAAATATTGGCAGAGAGGAGTGTTGAATAAATAGTAGTAAATGAAACGCAGCAAGGCAATAAAATTTACTTAATTCTATGTGCAGGAAAACAAGCAACAAGTTACAGTGAGTACTTATAGGCACTCTATCTTAAATAAATATGTTTTAGAAGAAACAAATAAAGAAATCTGACACTGAAAACTCACTATGCATAAAGAAGTTAGGCGAGAAATACAACAACTGAGTCAACAAAACTGATGTATTCACAAACTGTTCATACATTTAGTGAAAAAAAAAAGTTTTCTTCCACAGGGGCGTCAAACAAATTTGTTTGATTCTGTCTTTAAATTACACTCCTATAAACTGTGAAGCCTGGCAACCAATAGCAAAGATTGTGCCGTGACAGACAGTATGGATACATCCACAGAATGGTGCCCAGAATAATGAGAATAAAAAATTGAAGTATTACCTCTGTGCATTAGGTTTCTTCTCTCAGTGTAGCTCCACTCTGGACACCAGAAGCAGCAGAAGGAGAAGGATACATCATGGTAAGCTCGGCTTCCTAATCACCGGAGAACTGAAATAAAAAAAAATTAAGACTGACTAAACATCATTGTTCATATCACTATATGTCCCTGTTCTTAACAACAACCCGCTATTTCTCATGAGGCTTTACAGTTGGCCTTTCCTGTGTCACTTTTTTCTTCTTCAAATCAGACAAAAAGTTAATGGAGAGCTGTAAATTATTTAAATAGCTTCACATAAGCCTAACATATAATATACACAGAGGTTCCACAGGTAGCAAGGCATGGAGATGACATACTGTACTTAGATTTGGGAAAATGAAAATACATGACTACACACATCAAATGTATTGAATAGCATTTATACAATATTGACACACACACACACACACACACACACACACACACACACACACACACACACACACACACACACACACACACACACACACAACAGATTGAATGTGAGAGGTGTATGTGAAATATGTGCAGTTTCGACAATCATAGCTCTATGTGCAACAGGTGGAAATAATAAAGAATGACATTTAAGCCCCGGTGTAAATGAAAGGTGTCCTTCACAAAAAAAATGTAAAAAAATCAACCTGTCCACCATAACACTGTGTTAGTTGGTGAAGCCTGCTTTCATTTAATATGTTAGCATCTTGGCGGCAATACAGTAAATGATACCAGCAAAACAACATTAGCCTGTTTGGATTTTTATTATGAATGAGAGTTGATGTGGGCGGTGGAAACCAATCAAGACCATAGTCTATTTTTTAGGCATTTTCATTTTCTTAACCCACGCATTTCTTTTAGACATGTAAAAAAACAACAACTCGTTAGCAAACTGACGCAGAGCGGGATGAAAAGGCAAACCCTTCGTTATGCAGTCTGTTGGCTGCCTTATTGTGTTTGGATAAAGACAGAATTGAGAATACTGACGAAGAAATGTAATAAAACATTTACCTTTCTGTCACAGTGCTCTCATCACGCATTTAATCCCGTTGTGATGTCCTGTGCTCTCTCGGCGTTCCTGACAAACTCCCGTTTACCTGTTGTCATGTGTCTATGGTTGTTGTCATGTCGGCAGCCTGTCAATCTCGCGAGAATAACAGACGAGCACGACCTTCGGGGAATCCTTTATCAAAATAAAAGCCTTATAAAAAAGCAGCAACATATGTTAATTTCAGAGTAAGAGCCGAACATATTTTCGGTACGCAAAAAGAAGGGAGGGCACTGATAAAAAAAAATCAGAAGTGCGGGTGTTGTGTCAATATACCAATGACTGTAAATATGATAAATGATAGTAGGGTTATCATCATATTTTATGTGCATAAAGTTTGCCCCCTAAAAATCATGAACTGATTAACTGAATGGATAACATTTATTTATATTGTGTTGTTGAGAGAAATCAATTTATCAATACATTTTACTAAATACAAAGTCCATTTCCTCACATGGATGCCTGTTTACTCCTCGGCGCCAGGGGGCTCCACCTCCGGTACCTAATGTCACTGCGTCAGAGGTGAAAGGTTATGAGTCTGACAGCGCCACATGCATGTTGTTATGTTGTTAATGCTGGATATTTAAAAAGGTTTTATTACTTCAAGCTGTTTCTTCCAGGTGGGTTTTAACAGTTTTCTTGGAAAAGCTTTTAAAGCTTTCATTTTCTGTTTGGTTAATTGAAGAATTTCAGCTAAATAGCATCGCTCCTTCAAGTTTAAAGATATGCTAGCACATCCAATTCCTTTTAAAACCGTATAACTGCTAACAAACTAACGTTAGTTATTTACACTATCAAAGTAACGTTACCTTTACAGCTTCACCGTTATTGTTGGTTTGTGTTAACTTGTCTGGCTTTCGGCGAACTGATATAACGTTAACGCTAACGTTAACGTAGCTAACTGATGTCTGCAGGGCTCAGAAAACCGACTAGCAGTTAAAGTTTCAAGAAAACACTAAATTGACAATGTAACGTTAACATTAGCGTCAATTAATAGGGGCGTTGTTAGATGTAGATGATAGAGTATTGTAACGTTAAAGTTAACGTAGGGGCTGTGTTAGCAACCAAAAAGAGAGAGAACACGGTATTTTCCGAATCCAGTGGGGCATCACTCTCACAGTTACATCCAGGGTTCCAAATTAGCCCCATCTACCAGCCAAATGCTGGTAAAATATGCAAGTGGCTGGTAGATTTGCTACACTCACCAGCCAAAAAACAATGGTAATCTATAGAGTGGCTGGTGAAATGTGAACATTGACCAGCCTTTTGGCTGGTGGACGAAAAAGTTAATTTTGAACCCTGGTTACATCCATGAGTTGTACATGAAACGGAGGAAAACAGACACTTTTTTTCATATTTGTGACTCTGAACTCAACAAATGCTGCAAATTGATGACACGATTCATGTTAGATTTATTTAATTTCTCCACACAACAGCAGCCAAACACAGACAGTGCAGCCCCCCCCCAAATGCTCTAAATCTGAAACCATTAACGTTATATAAACATGGCTGTGTGCCAGTGTTTTAATGTTGGACTCAATATTGCTATGATATTTTAGGAATTTGTCTCAGTGCTTATAGAATGTATTCCACACCCGGAAAAACTGAAAAGCACCCATTTTATAGAAAGGATTTGTCAAGCAGGTAGAGGTAAATTTGACACCAGCCACACTGAACTGTAATGTTAAACACTGAAGCCATTTCATGCTATTAAAATAACTAAAGTCCCAGATTTCTGGTGTCTTTTAATCACAGTAATGATACAGTAATAATACATCACTCTGTCAGTCAATCGTTTTGATTTGTTTTGCAGGCTCTGGCTCCAGACTCAGGCTCTGTGTATTTTCAGTCTGTCTTCAGGTAAAATGCGGAACTTGAAGCTACTGAAGAGCCTACGGAGCTCGGAGCTGCAAGGTCCAGGCTCCCCGCAGTGTTTAGCAGTTCGGGCTGACACCGGCTCGCTGCTGGTCGCTTCCCACTACTCCATCACAGAGTACGACCCACGCACTGGCCAGGTGAGCTGGGGATGACATACTGTGCTTGGCTCTAGATTTAAACATCACACTCAAAACATCTCTGTTTACTTAATTATTTTAGCTTTATCTGGTCGAGGATAGTAAGGTGTTTAGAGATGCGTCCAAATAAACAAAGTAGCAAAGGGAGGCGTGGCATTTCAAATAGGAATCAACTTTCCTCTATCGTGTTCTGCAGGTGGTTAGTGAGGCCTCGTTGACAGCTGAGGGTTTCCTCCCAGAGGATGGCAGCGGAATGTTGGTTGGACTACAGGACCTGGCTGAACTCGAGTCGGCTTGTTTGGGCACAGCTGGTGGCGATGTCGTCCTCTTCAACTTCAACACCTGCCAGGTTAGCAACACAGAAGTTTGAAAGTTTGGACTTGTTTTTTTCTTTGTTTTTTTTGAGTGGCAGTAACGTGTTGGCTTTAGGGTTAATGTCTGGGTTGGTTTTAAGTCAAGGTAAGTATAAGGGGCAAGGGAATGTATTGTATTGTATGTATATGTCAATGAAAGTTCTCACAAAATGTGATCATGTTCCACAGTTGGAGTGTGTTGGCAGTGTGGACAGCGGTCTGACCTCGATGACTTGGAGTCCTGATGAAGAGCTTGTCGTTCTCACTACTGGTCAGTATGTAATACAAATGTCAAAACATATTTCACAGTTTTAAATCAAAAACTACCTCCTTAATTTTAATGTTTTGAATTGTGGGCGAGTGTGCATCACTCCACCAAAAATCATCACTCCACCAAAAATATTAAGATACAAGTCTTATTATTGACTCAACAATGGGCAGAAGGCCAGTACATACTCAATCCAATTGCCTAAACATTGTTTTTTTTTAAGTTGCTACCAGTGAAGGTGGGGTAAGATGCTAGTCCTGATATTGAAGTGGGTTATTATAAAGTGGAGGCAGTCATTGGTAGCACCTTTTTCTTTGTTTGGAAATTGTCAAAGAGGAACAATAGTTCAAATCTTTTCATAAGCTGAGTATGGTCAAAATGCACTGTTGCTCTAGATAACCCTAGTTACAGATCGATGCTTAGTTAGTTCATTCTTAGCTAAACCTATTGATCAGTGTTACAAATGAATAAATCACTAATACTTTGTGCTCACAGGTCAGGAAACAATCATCATGATGACCAAAGACTTTGAGCCGATCACTGAGGTCGGAATCCACCAGGATGACTTTGGTGAAGGTACAATGGCTCCAAATGGACTCTGTATAGATTAGTGATTCCCAGTCCCACAGAGGGTCAGGACCCACAGAGGGTCACGGGATGATTCATGGAAATGTAGAAATATTTGTTATATGGCTAAATGATAATAATAACATTTATAATACATCAATCTACTCTATATTGCGTGTTTTGCAGGGAAGTTTATCACGGTGGGTTGGGGGAAGAAGGAGACTCAGTTCCACGGCTCAGAGGGGAAGCAGGCAGCACAGAGGAAGACCCAGGTTGGTGTTTAACCACAGAAACATCCAAGCCCGGGAAAAAACAAACAAAATATATAGAAAGTGTTGAAAATGAATAGAAAATTAGTTTAATATCAAAATATTCCGAATGATGTAAACACGCGCCCACAGGAGGTGCAGCCGGCTGCAGCCTGGGACGACCGCACGCCCCGGGTGACGTGGCGAGGTGATGGTCAGCTGTTTGCCGTCAGCGCCGTCTGTCTTCAGACCGGAGCCAGGAAGGTCCGCGTCTGGAACAGGGAGGGGGTTTTGCAGGCAACCAGCGAGCCCATCAACGGCCTGGAGCAAGCGCTCTGCTGGAAGTAAGAGTGCTGCCAAAGAAATGTTCTTGTAGTTCGTTAAATACATTTTTTTTCTTCCCATGTGGAGAACCATATTAATGTGTAAAACATCCCGGTGTCTTTCCTGGATAAACCATCTTTTACATTATGAAATAAAAGGGAGAACAGTTTAGGTGTGAATTGATGGTCAATCTTCTGCTGTTTCAGACCCTCAGGCAACCTGATAGCGAGCACACAGCGTCATCCCAACAAACACAGCGTGGTTTTCATGGAGAAGAACGGACTGCTGCATGGAGATTTTACCCTCCCATTCAGCAAAGACCAGGCCAAGGTACGTTCAGCTAAACCTGACTCGCGTACGGTTTTAGAAATGTATAATGAACCTCAGTTAGTGATTTTTTTTTTTTTTAATTTTCAAAACCAATATAAAACACTGTGTGTGTGTTCTAGGTGAAGGATTTGCTGTGGAACAGTGACTCCACTGTTTTAGCTGTGTGGTTGGAGGACATGGTTGCAGGAGAGGACGAACAAGTCAGCACTTCCAGTAAGTTCAGCCAAAGTTGGAGCCCGTCCCTCAGGCCAGTCGGTGTCATTTTGAACACGTTGGACCACATCGGTGACATTAAATCATTGCCTAAAGACAAGGAACACAAGGACTCTAACATGAATTGGATACATCTGTGACAATCCATCGTTCCTCCTCTGATGTTAAACTGCAGTAAACTGACTTTGGACTTTATTATTTATCGAAAGTATTTGGATGAAAATGTTTCCATGGCTTGTCTTTAGAAGTTTGCAATTTATTGTTATGTCACTGAAAATACTACAAAAGCAGAGCCTGTTTAATAGCTAGAATGACTTTGTTCATCACTAAATTGAATAAATAAATAATTAAATAAATAAAAGAAAACTTATATTAATCAGCCACCTTACATCTGTCCGTGCTCCCTCTACAGTTCAGCTGTGGGTGGTGGGGAACTACCACTGGTATCTCAAGCAGAGCCTGGACTTTGGCAGAGACTCTCAGAAGGCTCCGGTCTGTGTCTGCTGGGACCCCGAGCGCCCCCTGAGGCTCCACGTGGTGACCCGCAGCTGGATCAGCATCACCTACGACTGGGGCTGGACGACTGGGAGGAGCCCCGGGCTGGACGCCACCGACAACGCCAACGTGGCTGTGATTGACGGAGGTAAGGGACAACGACTCGAGGGGACATGGAACTGTGGGATGATTTTCAACATAATGTTAACTCCTTGTGTTGTCTTCCCATCAACCTTGAAAAAAAGGTTGTTTTTTTTTTACGCCTTTTTTTCACGTTTGTTTTTGCTTTTTCCAACGTTTTAAATTGTAAAATTTTTTTTTACAATTTTTAAAAACGGGTCAATGTGACCCGAAGTCAACACAAGGTTAATATTTATCTAACCCCTCCCCTCAGATAAAATCCTGGTGACAAACTTCAGGCAGTGTGTGGTTCCTCCTCCCATGTGTTCATTTGAGCTCCAGCTGACCTTGCCAGTCAACCAGGTGACCTTCCTCTGCCAGCCTCAGAGGACCAATCAGCTAGCAGCGTTGACCTCTGACGGACAGATCTCAGTCTACAGCCAAGGTGGGTTTGTTTGCTTGCTTGCTTGCAATGACAGCAATCACCAGATTGAATGAGAGTGGAATTTAGTATGCTGAATGCTGTTGCATTCTTCACCTGTTACAGCTTGAGAATATGAGTGAGGAGAGCAAAACACAAGGGATCGTGGGTAGAAGGAGACAGATGCTGCACAACATGAAATATAGGCTGATGCTCACATCACACGTAGCATTTTTTTCTTCAGGTGTTTTAAATTGAGACAAACACTGAGGTGTATCTGTTTTGTTCTGGGTCTAAATATTATTCTGAGCAATTTTTTTCCTCTTTGCTGCACCCACCAATCTTTCCAGATTCAGGAGAACAAGTTGACAAAACGGCAGATGGGTTCCGCACGATGTCTCGTCCCCTGGTCCTCCAGAAAACTTTAAGGTAACGCACAGCAACCTGCAGTGCAGCTGTTTTTCTGCAGACGATTCCCTGTCTGAACTTCACCTGAGCTGTCTGTCATGTTGACTTTAATCATTTGAACATATTTTTTTTTGTCTAAAATCTGCCATATGATACTTTGAAACGAACAAGCACTACATGAAGTCGGGTGCTGGTATTCAGCGTGTAGGATAAAGATGCTAGCAGTCTGATTAATGCACATTCCCTCAAGGATTGCTCTCCTGTTCCTCTGATTTGTCTGCAGAGTGACGCTTCTCCAGGAGCAGCCTCTGGCCCTGCGGCATCTGCTGTGGCTGGAGGACGAGCTGTTTGTGTGTGTGAGCTCTGGTCTGCTGCCGACCTCCTCCACCCTGCTGATGCTTCACCCTGCTCAAGACGCTGATGACACGCTCACTGTCAGGTCAGCAGGGCTGAACTCCAAACTAGAGATGGTCCGATACCATTTTTTGCTTGCCGATTCCCATACCTGAACTTGCGTATCGGCCGATACCGAGTACCGATCCGATACCAGTGTGTCATATATTTTATTATGTTTTAACAACTGTATACTACTATCCCTGTATGGATGTGATATTATTTCTATCTTTGTTGTCGGTCTGGCTCAGGTTAAACTCTTTGTGAAACATGAACAAACCCTAACAATGAATGCCACAGAACTTTATTTTTTTATCCAGTTTGACAGTCAGTTATAACGGAAAAAGAACATAAATAATCTACTTTAACATAGATTTTCTTTAGGGCTTTATTACATGGTATCACATCGGTGCATAAACTCCAGTACTTCCCGATACCGATACCAGCGTTTTAGGCAGCATCGGAGCCGATACCGATACTGGTATCGGAACATCTCTACTCCAAACACCCGAGTGGCAGCACTAGTTTTTGTCCTGTAAAGCTAACAAATGAACTGAATTGCATTGAATATATTAAAGTCAATTTTTCCACAGCCATGTTGTAAATTTAGGACTCTGCACGGTGTGTTTTTATTTCAGGTCTGAGATAGTAGTTGACGGTGTTGTTGTCAGTATGATTCACTGCTCCCAGACTGGCACTGTGGCACTACAACTGGAAGATGGACGGATCAGGAAGCTGTGCTGGGGTGAGTCACCACACTCTTCTTCTCTAAGTGATGTTTTGTTGGAAATTTCTGAATTCAGAATGGATTATTTGATAATTCATGAAGCACTCTGCACAGCATGGAGATTGTGGCTCGATGGTGTTTTAAGCCCCCGACGTCTCCTTCCAGGGAGTGCTGCGACCGTTGACTTCAAGGCCCCTAACCCTAACTTTAACCCTAACCATAACCATTGTCTAATCCTAGTGCCTTCCAGGCAGCGCTGCCTGGAAGGAGACGTTGGCGGCTTAAAACAGATAAACGAGATTGTGCAGAAGGTCTGACTTTCAGCCTCCCACACAGGAGGTATTCTTCCAGCTGAAGTATCATTGAGCAGCATAATAATTTGCTGCCTTCGGTATTGCAGGGTATTGACAGTATAACAGAGGAGAATGTCACCGTATAAGCATGTAAAATGCATTAGTTTACAGAAGGAAACAAAAAAGCTTTATTTAGTTTTATTATAATTTCTGTGTAGATCATCCTGAGCCGTCAGTGGAGGATTGGCGGGACTCGAGCGGATGTGCCATCAACTTCCCTGTTCCCTGCGTTCAGACGGCCCTCGGCAGCATCAGTGGGGAGGTAGAAACACATCCAATTATATTGACATGACCTATTATAAGTTAGTTCTTTGTACAGGCCTTAACCCTTTTTGTCTTGCTTTTGTCTTCAGGAGTATCTGTTCGGCCTGACGGACAGATCCCACCTGTACGCTGGAGACACAGAGGTACGCTGTCAACTTTATTTTACCAGCTCTCTCAATACGTTCATTGCGAGAAAGGGCTGCTGGGAAATGTGTTCATTTATGTCTTCTTCTTTCTCAGCTGGCCTCCAATATTTCCTCCTTTGCCGTTTGCAACGACTTCCTCCTCATTACCACACACTCCCATACCTGCCGCTGCCTCCAACTGAGCGTGCTCAGTGTCAAAGGTAGGACGGACACACACACACACACACACACACACACACACACACACACACACACACACACACACACACACACACACTTACAGAATTTGTAATGAGCTGATACACTGTTACTCAAAGTTTGTTATCCAGCTGAGATTGAATACAATTTTGATTTTTTTTTTGTTTGTTTACATGACAAAGTATACAAATTATGTATAGTGATAGTTAATATTATAAATATAATTAAATTCCGAGTTATAACAATACGGGACAACTTATTGTGCAGATCCCAAAGATGAGTTACTACCTCTGTTCCAGGGTCAGCGTCATCCATCTAAAGTTAAAGACAGGTCCATATCCATGTAAATAATATGGCGTATTGCATCAGTTATCTTAACTTTGGAGGAGACGTTTAGTTCAATGTTTGTTGGAAGTAGCTTCTAACTTTATCTCTGTTGTTAGCTGGCCTCTGGTCGGCTGCTCCTATAGGTAATGTGAACATCTGTGCTGTGTTGGTATACGGTAATTTATGGTACAGTTGAGTTGAAAGACCTTTCACTCCGCAGGGCTGCAGGCAGCCTTGGCCTCAGATGGAGGTCAGAATGACGAGACGCTGCGGCGGGTGGAGAGGGGCTCCAGGATCGTCACTGTGGTACCGCAAGACACCAGAGTGATTCTGCAGGTCCGTTATATCACACATAAACAGACCTGTTGCCACCTTTCACTTTCCTTTTGCAGCAGTGCTGCAGATAATAAATTTATTTAAAAAAAATAAATAAATAATATTATTGTGCACAAATGACAAATTTAGAGGTATGAATTTGTGTCCAGATGCCTCGTGGGAACCTGGAGACCGTGCATCATCGATCGCTGGTGTTGGCTCAGCTCAGGAAGTGGCTGGACAGGTGAGTTTGAGATTTTTCCATCATATCACCTGAGAAAAGAAAGAAAGAAAGAAAGAAAGAAAGAAAGAGACTTTGGAAACAGTATTAGGGGACCACTGATGCCTATATAAAAGCATCCAAAAAGCACCATGTCAAAGGACCTTTAATCTCAATGACTAAAGGTCCTCCCAGACCTTCTTAGGGCGCTGACACACCAACCTGATTATCGGCCGTCGGACAGTCTGGCGAGGTCAGTGACTCGAGTCTGTTCGGTGTGTTCCGTGCCGTCGTCCGTCGGAGGAGCCGTCGGCCTTCATTTTGGCCGACCTGATATGCTCACTCGGAGACAGGGCAGTCGGGACTCACCCGGAAATGGCGAGCGGATGAACCTCTCAACACAGATTCAGAAACTGCATGGCCTATTTCTCGCTTAAAATGTTTTCAGAAACACTGAACTATTTTAGTACAATATGAGATTGTGTTCTGAACAAGCCACCATGACGGTCTGGCTGTGAATTTCCGGAGAAACAAGACCCACGTGACCCTTTTGTCCTATCAGCTGCCGGTTTTTTCTTTTCTGGGAAACAATCATAGACTGTTAATGGAAACAATACAGAAAAGCGCCGCCTGCTGCTACGGAGGCGTATTGCGTTTTGCGCACGTGCAGAGCGTACGCTGAAGTCGGCGTCGCCTCAGTGTGTTTTGAGGCACTTTTTGGACCTCGGGGACCCGACTGATCAGTCCAACTGCCCTTTCTGCCGACGGTCGGCCGTCTGGTTGGTGTGTAACAGCTCTCACATTGTACATTTTAAACTAAATTTAGCCTTTTTAATACTTAAACGTAACACAACATCAATGTAATTACATCTCGATGTAATGCAAATGTCACGGTTTGTAGCTTAATACTTGAAGACTTGAAAAAGCGTGTGAGCAAAAATGTTAACATTGCACCATACTGCACTGAGTGTTAAATCTGTTTTTTTGTTGTTGTTGTTGTTTTTTTTCAGTTTGAGGTTCAGAGATTCTTTTGAATGTATGAGGAAGCTGAGGATCAACCTCAACCTCATGTATGACCACAACCCAAAGGTACACACAAGGTGTCATGTGTAGTTTTGTGGCATTACATCTTTTATTTTGTCCACAGCAGGCAGTTTATTATTATTATTATTATTATTATTATTATTATTATTAATATCATATGTTTCAGTTGTTTGACTGTTTCCTGGTCCTGTTCTAAATTATGAAGGCAGTGCATCAATTAAGATTAAAGCACAAAACCAAACGCTGACACCATGTGCGTTCCTGACTGCTCACGTTTTAGTGGCCATCTCTTCCCGCAGGTTTTCCTGGAGAACATGGAGACCTTCATCACACAACTTAACTCCATCAGCCATATCAACCTCTTCCTCACTGAGCTCAAGTAAGATTCTTGAGATCTATTTTTTTCAGTTGTAGCAACTCTTGTTTAACAAGTATTTTACTTCTGTATTGTTTCTTTCTTTGGTACCCAGGGAGGAGGATACGACCGGCACCATGTACCCCCGTCCTGAGTGCAGCCCGGCCCAGGCCCAGCCTGTTTCTGGGCAGAAGAAAGTGGATGTAGTTTGTGATGCTTTACGGAGCGCCATGGAATCAATGGATCCAAACAAGTCAGTGCTTCTGAAATTATTTTAGAAACGTGCTTAGAACCTTAAAAACCTGAGACTTGGTCATGCCCACTTGATACTTGACTCACACCTTGGTTGAAAAGACTTAAAAACAGCTCTGCGGTGATTAGGCCAAACATGTGCTGTCTGTATAAGAGTAGATTATAAAGCAGGGATATCAACTGATTATGTTGTCGACCTTCCAGGTTTTTTCTGTCCATACTGACGACTCACGTGAAGAAGAGCGTTCCAGAGCTGGAGGTCGCTCTGCAGAAAGTCCACGAGCTTCGAGGTGAGAACACTGATGACCTAACCGCAAACTGAACTCTGTTTCACTCAGCTGCACAACTTTTGTTCCTTATCGTGTGCTGTGTTTGTGTATTTGCCCAGTCAACCCTCCTGATGCTCCCGGTGCTGTGAGTGCTGAAGAGGCGTTGAAGTACCTCCTCTTCCTCGTCAACGTCAACGACCTGTACGAACACTCTCTGGGAACGTACGACTTTGACCTCGTGCTCATGGTGGCCGAGAAATCTCAGAAGGTACAACACGGCAGAGGAAGAAAGGTCTTCATTATCTTGTTTCACTTGACTTTGACTTAATAAAATGGAAGTCCAAAGTAC
Organism: Zingel zingel; assembly: GCA_023566125.1. NCBI lineage: Eukaryota > Metazoa > Chordata > Actinopteri > Perciformes > Percidae > Zingel > Zingel zingel. The sequence continues at coordinate 32,641,275 of CM042323.1, read as the reverse complement.
CATGACATTGTGTACCGAACACAATCAGTTATGGTAACGAGATTATTACGTAAACCCTTATTTCTATTCACATACCACCTGTGATGTTGAGGACCTCTGTATCCTAAAGCATTTAGAAGTTTTCAAGTAAACACATTGTCCTCGTTAATATGCGTGAGTTAACGTGAAGCAAACAAAGGAACGGAGAGTGTATACGTAAGAATCGGTGTACCATGAAAATTATTTTTTTTGTTTTAAATGTTATGGAGGATATGAAAAGAACAAACAATGGATTCATGTCCAACATTCCTGACAGTCAAAAATGCAACACCAGCATTCCCCATTCATTCTTTTTTTTCAGACTCCTTTATATGACTTAGTTGTGATTGGTGGATGGTTTTCTCAGTATGTATCAGTTAATTGTTGTACACAATCCCTGCAGGACCCCAAAGAGTACCTTCCCTTCTTAAACATGCTGAAGAACCTGGAGCCAAACTACCAGCGCTACACCATCGACAAGCACCTGAAACGCTACAGGAAGGCCCTGCATCACCTCAGCAAGTGTGGTCAGTCTGAATGTTTCTGTCAGCTCGGCCCGTTTTACTGCTCTTCATTTAGAGAGCCACCGTTAGCTGTAAGATTCTCCAATTACAGGGTCCCCACGGGTCCCTAAAAAGTCTTTAAACGTCTTATATCAAATTTTCGATTTTTAAGGTCTGAAAATGTCTTGAAATCTGGAATTTACGATAAGGAGGTCTTAAAGCGTAACTCTCTCCAAAATGCAACCTAGGGTCTTTTTGTGAATGTACCCGAGTCAAACTTTCGTTTAAAAGCATATTTAGGACGGAAGCGCCACTTTTTAAGATTTACCGTATTTTAGTTTTTCGTTCAAATGGCCTTTTGAATGGGAGTGCTAGGGGCACTTTTATGCTAGCCTCAAAATAGCTATTTTTAAAACCCTAAGAAGGCTCGACACAACATGAGACTTTGCTCCAAGTATCACCAGGGGCTCTACACCTTAACGAAAGCATTGAGAACAGAGGTTTTGAACAACTCATCGTAGCTCTTGGTGTTTCCGGCTGCTACAACCTCGGCAGTCAAAACGAGTCGATATCAAAACAAGTAGCCACAGATTTCGGATATCCCTTGTGCACCGGTGTAGTTAAGGTGTAGAGCCCTGGTGATACTTGGAGCAAAGTCTCATGTTGTGTCGAGCCTTCTTAGTGTTTTAAAAATAGCTATTTTGAGGCTAGCATAAAAGTGCCCCTAGCACTCCCATTCAAAAGGCCATTTGACCGAAAAACTAAAATACGGTACATCTTAAAAGTGGCGCTTCCATCCTAAATATGCTTTTAAATGAAAGTTTGACTCGGGTACATACACAAAAAGACCCTAGGTTGCATTTTGGCAAGAGTTACGCTTTAAATTTGGAACCCAGTCCGATTTTTTTATTTATTTTTTAATTTTTTTAATTTTTTTTTTTCAACCGCAATATGACAAGCGCACCATCTGGGGGCAGCACTTCAATCTATGTGGGTGCAACCAGCATCATTCCATAGGTGACTGACGAGTAGGTGACTGACGAGTAGGTGATTGATGAATGCGTTGCATTCTCTTGGGGGAGAACCCCCCCAAACCCTCCTCAAGGCTATTTGGCAGCCACATTTACCCATAATTTAGAGAAAGCATGATGAATACTTTTAACTTTTGTGTATTTGTGGGCTTTTGTAATGTCCTGGGGCTATCCTCCATGTCTTTTTCAAACTGCTATGAGGGGCCAGAATTTAGAAATTACCTGAAGTACCTTAAAGGCTGATAGTTTATACATACACAGTCAACCATGTCAAGGTTGTAAGGCGAATCAGCACTTGGTATAAAGGTTGTCGTCTTGAGCGTGGCTCTGGTGTGCTGTGCCACGCTACGCTTTGCCACACCATTCTGTGTCGTGTCACGCTGAACATTTTCATGTTTTTTTTTTTTTTGTCGTTGTAAAGTCTTAAAGTTTCCTTTTAGAGGACTTAAAAAAGTTCTTAAAAGTCATTAAATTTGCTGTTAAAAATGTGCAGATACTCTGAATTACAAGACTCGTAGGTTTGATTTTCTTTGATGAAAAAATGATTGGCTTATGAATCACAGTTCTTAGGAAGTTGTTGTCCTGCGTGCATGATTTATGTGAGATAGTATTCTTGGCTAACTTGAGAAAGTCAACGTGGTAATCATCACAAGAAAATCAACGCTGAACATACATGTTGATCTATTAATCTATGTTCTGATGGTTTGCAAAGTCTGGACAGGCTGTGTTTTTTTTTTTTAGCTGAATACAAGTTTACTGTGCCCTGATCTCCGTTGTGCTTTGTGTTCAGGAGAGGAACATTTCCGTGAAGCTTTGCTTCTTGTGAAGGAGCAGAAACTCTACAGTGAAGCTCTGCGGCTGTACCCAACAGACGGTGCTCACTACAAGGTAGAAACACAGCCCGGCATATTTTTCACCCACAAGTATCTAAAGCCATCAGTTTAGGTGGTTATACACTACTGGTCAAAAGTTTGGGGTCGCTTAGAAATGTCCATTCCAGACAGAATACCAGCTGAGATCAGTTGCGTTGTTTTTTTTAATCAGGGCAGCAGTTTTCAGATTACATTATGTGCTTACATAATTGCAAAAGGGTTCTCCAATTTTTTCTCAGTTATATATCAGATATCAGATTAGTAAACCGAATGGGCCTTTGGAACATTGGATGAATGGTTGCTGATAATGGGCAATATAGATATTGCATTAAAGATCAGCCACCCACTCAGATTGGCTGGTATTCTGTCTGTAATGGAGTGGAATGGAAATTTCTAAGGGACCCCAAACTTTTGACCGGTAGTGTATGTTTGCAGAACACTTTTCCTCTTCCAGTTTTCAGATAACTAACTTACATTTTTTGAGATGATCTTTTACGGAAAGCTTGACTCCTGAACTCTGACCTCTAGGCTCTGAGCTGTGCGTACGCCGAGCACCTGATGGAGCAGCAGCAGGCGGAGCAGGCCGGCCTGTTGCTGTGGCGATGCAGCGAGCCAGCCAGCGCCCTGCAGGCATTCGCCAGCAGCTCTAGTTGGAGGAACGCCATCTGTGCGGCGCAGCAAATCCCACTACCACCCGACCAGTTGGCTCTGCTGGCCAGGGACCTGGCAGGTAACCATAAGAACCGGTAGATTGTAGAAAGATAAGACTGCAGGTCGACAGGCAGGTAGCCAGTTAGATGGTCAAGCATGGTACCATGCAAATCCTAAAACAGTCAGTTTCCTTCCCTTTTAGAGAAGCTGACTGAACAGCGACGGTACTCAGAAGCTGCTCTGCTGTTGGACCAGTACGCCAAAGTAAGATCCTCTGCAGCAAGAAGCTGCTGGATAGAATGGCTTCCAATGAAGCAGCTTGCTTATGGTTGAAACATGCTCACTCTTTTTCCAATAGGACTGTGAAGAGGCCATCTTGGCTCTGGTCACTGGTTCAGTCTGGGAGGAGGCGCTCCGATTGGTCAGTAAAAGCTTCTTTTTAATTGGGCTTTTTATTTATTTATTTTTTTTACTCTTGTTTATTCATTTATTTATTGTTGACATTACCGTGGTATCTGTTCTTTGTCTGCTTCAGATTTACATGCACAACAGACAGGACATCACAGAAACCAACCTCAAACCTGCTCTGTTGGAAGGTGAGGAGAACTCCGACTGGCCTGTTCAGCCATCTAACTATCTCTTCTCATGCTAACTTACTCCCCAGTTAGTCTTCTACTGGCAATTCCTAAACAGATCTGGAAAAAAAGGAAGGGGTTGAACAGAGAGGCCAAACAAAACAAGAAAAGACAATTTGTCTTAAAGTGCTCAAATTATGCTTTTTGGCTTTTTCCCTTTCCTTTATTGTGTTATCTTTTTAGTGCACATTATAGGTTTACAAAGTGAAAAAGCCCAAAGTCCACCCCAAAGGGACTTACCATCTCCAACAGAAAACACTGTTCACAAACTGCTCCAAACAGCTCTATTGTAGTCCAGCCTTTACTTCAGAGACAAACGTGGTCACTTTGGAACACACGTTATAATGCTCGCTTAGCTGCTAGCGTGGCACGCCCTCATACTCTTGCTTCTGACTGGCTAGTAGTCCTTACCTAGCTACTGAGCATGTGCGACTCCCAACAAAGATGGAACAGAAGTGAGATGCCTCACTCTGTAGCTAAAACAGAGAGCTCAACGCACAGGGTGAAAAGAGGAGCTGCAGCAATGTGCAGTACAACAGAAATATGGTGTTTTTTGAAAATTAAACCATGTAAACCTATTCTGATATAACCTCTAAATACAATTTATGAACCTGAAAATGAGCATAATATGGCCACTTTAATGTCTTGTTGTCTTGTGTCAGCTTTCAGCACCCAGACTGCATTCCTGGAGGCCCAAGTAGCGACGTTCACGCGGCACAGGACCCGGCTGGCCGTGGTCCGGGAGCAGAAAGAGAAGGCCAGACTGGACATGCTGGGTGAGAACAAGTCAAACTTGACAGGACCTAAAGTATCTGAGCTAACATGTTTTTTGATGATGTTATGTCAAATCTGTCTGTTAATGTCATACCATATGTTGCTTTTTATAGTACCAAATGTTCACCCCCTAGTAGGCCTAAAAGGAAGTTGTGAAAAGCTTAATCTCAGTAAGAAAGAATTCCAATAGTGTTATTTTTTTGTCAAAATGTATATAATGTATGAATAATAATTTCTCAGACCAGTCATAGCATCTGTATGCTCAATATGTTGAGTCATATTCTCACCACGATATGGTTAAGTACACTCCATACAAGGTCAAGCGGGAAGCCAAAAATGAAGGAATTAAGAAATGAATTAAATAGAAAGTGTATTCTCTGACTATATTCTGCAGTTGAAATCATAATTAAAACTTAAATTTGCAGTAACTGAACCTGTGTTCTTCATCAGATGAGGATGGTCCGGACTGTCCTGATGCGGAGCTTTACTCTGAAGCCAGCAGTGTGATGAGCGGCTCCAAATACTCCCACAGTAACTCCCGCATCTCCTCGTAAGACAAAACACACACACACACATCTAAAAAAAACATTGTTGTCAGATTAGGGTGTTTTCCACATTGTAAAGTTCCATGTGAAAAATAATTACGTTTTGGGCGCTGGATTAATGTTCTGCCTGCAGGAGGTCGTCAAAGAACCGTCGGAAAGCAGAGAGGAAAAAGTTGAGTCTGAAGGAGGGAAGCCCGATGGAAGACAGAGCACTGATGTACGCTCTGGGTGAGATCCTCACTACTGTGGACAAGATGAGAGGTACAGACACGTAAAGGCTCCTCATCATTTATACTTACTTAATTCTTTTACATTTTTTTTTTATGTTGAAATCATCCGTGTTCGGTTTGGCAGTGTAAGTGAAATTAAGTTGTGTCTGCTATATTCACATTTTAACATGTTGTTTTCATAGAACTTTATAATTATACATTACACCTTTTGACAGGCAAAATGCATCCAACCTATTCGTAAAAGAATTAATAGAAGGGGAACACACAGCTTCTTCTGGAAGCTCGTTCCATGATTTTACCGCACAGTGTGAACAAATTCTTTCTCTTTTCAGACGGGCATGTTCTAGGGTAACGTTTTAAAGAGATATATACACATACACACTGAAGCCTTTAATTGTCTTTCCTGCAGAGGAAGTGCACAGCGCGCTGAAGGCCCTGGTGCTGTTCCAGTTTGACAAACAGGCGGAGAAGCTGCAGCTGGCCTACGGCGACGCTCTGCAGACGATGGAGGCAGCTGTTCCTGAGGTGTGGCCTGAGGGCCTGCAGAACAGTCAAGCTGCGGTAAATATTATATACCATATTTATACCATAACACGTGTTATGATCAAATTTGAGGTCTGTTGCTGTGATTGGTTTAACGCTGATATGCCGTGTCAAATGAGTAAAATTAGATATGAGTCTACAGTATCTGCAAGATTAATCTTTTTCCTTCATTTTTTTTTTTAAGACAATTTTTTTAGGCATTTTAGGCTTTTATTAGACAGGACAGCTGTGAATAGGAAATGGGGAGAGAGAGACGGGGGAGTGGGGGGGAACGACATGCAGCAAAGGGCCACAGGTTGGAATCGATGCCATGGCAGCTGTGCCAAGGACTGAGCCTTTAGTGAATGTGGCGCACACTGCCAGGGCTCTTTTTGAATAAGAAAATGAAATGCATTAAAACACAAAGCAACCAAATAAAAGGTTAAGAGTCAAGACATGGGTCTACATCAAGTCTGTGTCTATGTGAGCAAGGAGAATGCAGTATTGTTAGTGTTATCTTGTATTTTTTAATGTAACGTGTGATCTCATTCTTGCTTTTCAGCTCACTGGGCCAAACTCGACTGCAAACAGCATCATGGCTTCTTTCCAGCAGCAGCAGAGACCTGCAGCCTCACAAGGTCAGCACAATGTGTAGTGTTAAAGAGGATTTACAGTCATCTCATTATCTCACAGGTCCCTGTTTGAACAACTTCATTTTTTTGGATGCACATCTGATCTGTGCCATATGTGAGCACACACTCAGAAATGGGTTGGTTGTAAAGTCTAGGTACCATCATTTCTCCGTTCAAAGTAATTTGTCTGTTTTTAACGTTTGTCTTTTTTTTTTTCCTTTTAGCTGCTGAGGTCATGATGCCACCGAAAATGAGAAACGGAGTCAAGTGGAAGCTCGCTATTCTTATGTAAATTAGTAGTAGCTAATTTTTTTTAGCTTTTTTTTAACTGTAAAGTCAAATGGTAATTATGTAATAAATAAAGATTCAGTTCATGTCTCCTCTTACCAAATGTGTTAATTCTCTGGAGTTCAGAAATGAAACATGATTTTGCATCCAGGTATTTCCAGAATTTAAAAACAGTTTGATGTCAAAAAATGTTTTAATGATTTAGGTGAACAGGTTTTAGTATCAATCAAAAGAGGCGAGGGCCTCTTTCTGCACCATCATTTAACAATCATACGGGTATTTAGACAAAGACACATTTATCGTTGTTTTGGCTCTGTATTCCTGCATATTAAGATTCTGTTAACAATGTAGAAACTGTAATCTGTCATTTTACTGCTGTGCTCCATATAAAAAGTGCCTACACTGGATGTGAACACTTTGAAAGCTAAAAAGTCACACTTTACCCTCATAGTCCTTTATTTCAAATACCACCTCACTGTTGTGTAAAAGTGACCTTAAAGGAGAATTCAGGTCAATTTCAACACGTAGCTCTGTTTGTAAATTTGGAGTGCTGTAAGTAGCGAGAAAATCGGAACAAAACAGAGCTGAATTAGCACAACTTTTATGCATTTCTTTCACATCTACTTCAGTCAGATTCACTGTGTTCACTCGGAAGGAATCACTTCACATGTGTAGGCACTTGTAATGACATTTTGAACATGTTAAGAGGCTAAAAGCACATTTAAAACTTGCCCGGTTTCACCCTCCTGGGTGCTAACACTAGCAGGAGGATAACACGGTGTAGGCGACACCGATTGTTTTCGTTTTTCTCACTACTGACAGCTCACCAAATTCACAAACAACAGAGCTACGTGAAATCGACCGGAATTCTCCTTTAAGCGAGGAACTGCTCCCTCAGTTGCTCTGCTGCTCCACAGCAGAAGATGAAACATAATTTCTCAGGTGTTAAACTGCATGTTGCTGAAAAAGAAGCGAGGTCCCCAGCTGTTTTGTCTTTGATAACAGCAATTTCTTTTTAAATCATAAAGTGACATGCATCCAGTGAAGATGGGTGTCTCTGAACCCAAAGTGAACTGAACCAAGTCCAGCTTTGTTCTGATGTTATCTTCAATCATCACATCCTCTTTGCCTGTTTGGCAGCGTCAGCGATGCGCCTCTGGTTGATGGCCTTGGTGGTGACGCGGAGCTTGCGCAGGCGTAGCTGTCGCAGCCGGAGCTGCAGGTCCTTGGGGAGTTTCCCTCCTCTCGCCAGAATGTCTTTTAGCCTCTGTTTGGGCATCTTGGTGAGGCGGAAGTCGCAGATTGTCGGGTAGTGGTCGTACATGACCTGGCAGGTGCGGGAGGAGGGGAAGTAGCCCTCTGCGCTGACTGTCACCTGGTACTCACCGGGATTCAGCAGCCGCCAGTAGTCTCCATCAGTAACTGGAGAAGGAAAGACAAGCAGAAGTTGACAGTGAGGAGAAATCATCAGAGGTGACCTGAAGTAACATTTAGGATATGATGAAAACGATTTAACCCTCCTGTTGTCCTTGGGTCAAATTATAACCCATTTTCAAAAAGTTTCTATATCAGAAATTTGGGTTTCTTTTCACCAAATTGTCAAGGAAACTAATATGGATGGTTCCATACAACGCTCTTCACAAGTAAAGTAAATGGGTAAAAATAAATGCCAATTTGGGTGTGTTATTCATTGTATAGCATTTGAAGAAGAAAAATCACAAAAGAACGTTTAACAGAAAAAATGTCTGAAAAAGCTCTAAAACCGCAGGGGGAAAAATTGACAAAAATCAAAAAAAGTGCCGAAAAAAAATTGGAAAAAACATCGGAAAAAGTGACAAAAATACGTGGAGAAAGAAAAATCAAGTGTCGAAAAAGAACAACAAAATGTTGAAATAAATGTAAAATTTTTACCCAGAAAAACAAAAAGTTGCATGATCGACGGAAAGACAACACAATGGTTAAATAAAGTACTGTATATAGTACTTTCAATACACAGACGCCAATAATCAATCTTTTATTGTATATGAGTTGGTTAGTTTGTCTGCTTGACAATCCCATTTTACAGCAATAAAAGTGAAGTGAGATGAACAAACAGAGAAATGTATCTTTTTAGATAAAACAGATGTTGAAAAAGTTTCCTTTTTGGGGATATTATTTGAGATTGGGAAAAAAATTGAAGTTGTAAAAAAGGTAATATATTGCAATATGTTTAAAATCGCAATAATATCGTATCGTGACATAATATCGTGATGATATCGTATCGTGATACCCCCTATACATTACTTTTTTTGTTGGAATAGAAGTAATTAAATTTTAAGAAGTAAGTTAAAATTAAAAAAGAGGCTACTCCACAAGAATTAAATTTGCTTTAAGGACAATGTTTTGTAATAGTTTAATTTACTTTATTTATTTACTTCAGTTTATTTTGGATGACAGTTGAGTAAAGTATAACATATATAATACCTTCAAATATATTAGTTATGTACCGTATGTACGTTTCTTTTTGTTTTCTGGCCACAGAGCTTGATTTAATAAATATCTGATGTAAGACCGTACCTGATCTGATATGATGATCGATGTCATCGACTTTAATGATGGCATCTGCTATGCCAGCCTCTGTGTCTTTGTCTCGCACCACCCCCTTTATTCCACGGTGGACCTAAAAAAAAACAAAAGAGAGACAGTACAGTTTTATTTGTGCTGTATATAAAACATACAGTGTTTCCTCTATGTTGATTTTGTAGTGGCGGCCCGCCACGGCAAAATTTCTTCCGCCACGGTATCAGAAATAGGGCAGACGCACAATGTAGTCGCAGTTTCCTTTTAAATTATACTGCTGACATAATGCACCCCCCGTTGGCTGCCGCTCACATTGCAATTTAACAACAAGTAGAACTATTCAGAGGTTATTGGGCCCGTCCAGTTGAACTCCACATACTGTTGTGTTGATGTAGTTTATTGTCAAAACTTTCGCTTTCTTCCGAGTCGACTATTAAACGAACAGCTCCACCAAAAACGTCACCGCGGTGGGTCTGTTCTAATTCATTTTGTAGACCTGTTGTAGAAGTGCCCTATAGTTCCTCAAAAAATACAGTTCAATCACAACTGAAAATATGCCTCATTGTGTGTGAATAGAGGTGAATAAATATATTTGTTTGTGTTGCAGCGAAGTGTAAGTGTAAGTCCGTTTCATACGTAAAATGTTCGGACAGACCTGCTCCCACTGCTAAAACAAATCCTAAAGGACACACTGATATATATATATATATATATATATATATATATATATATATATATATACAATATCATGTTTAAGTTCTATTCTATTTTTTGCCACCAGATTTGGCAACTCATTTTTCCAAGGGATGTTCATCTGATTTAAGAAAAATAAATTACAAAAAAGGGATATTAACGAAACAAAGATTAAGGGAGAGCAACTGAAGAAGGAACATATTTTTTTAAAAGATCAACATGTTAGCAGAACTCAACCAGAGCAGACCTGCTCCATGTAAACCAGCAGAGATTCTCTGTTGTTCTCCCACTCGGTGGGAAGCTCACTGGCGTGAGGGAATTTATCACAGGACAACTCCACCGTCACCTCGAAACAGTTGGTGTGCAGGTAGCTGAAATCATTCATACCTGCAAGGAAAGAAACAAACGCAGAAATGGATATTTTCTGTTGAGTTTTCTTCTTTGTAAATCAATACAATGTTTGTAATAAGAAGCAAGCATTCAAGTAAGGCCTTAGCTTGTTTCTCCTCTTTCATTAAATAAATCAACAGTTCTAGTTAGACGTTGCCGGTGCCAGTGCCAGCTGGAGACGTCCTCGAGGGATGCGACTGGAAATAAGAGCTGAGACGTGGGGAACGCTGTGTTTAAACTGTGAAACCATTCACATAAACCTATCAACATGGTCCCCTTAGAAAGTAATAACACCATAAACCATCTTAAATTCCAATTTGTTATGAGCTATAAGCCCCAAAACTCCACTGGGACATGGTCCCCAACTGCTGGGGTTGTGTTCAATTTCTTACTAAGATGTTAACCTCATTTTAGACCTTAAGCTGTAATCTGTCACTTTCTGTCATAACAATATCCACTGCCATTTTGTAAAGCTGTTTTTATTGAATTGCAACAACTAACCTCAACTTTTGCTCCAGTCAAACCTTGTCGCTAACCTTTATGACTTCATCTAGTCTATATGAATATAATAACTATACCATCATCATTTCACATAAGTTCACTTGTGAAAAACACACATTCTTACTTCCTGGTACGTTGTGCCATGCGGCTCCATTGATGATGTTGTTGTATCTAATGAAGTCCTTGTTGTGGCAGGGCCGCCGGTCCGGGTTGGACATCACCTGGAGATATATATATATATATATATATATATATATATATATATATATATATATATATATATATATATATATATATATATATATATATATATATATATATATATGATACAGGAACATGTTAAGTCTATAGTTATGTTTTCTGAGATGCTTTAACTCTCATGTTGTCCTCCGGTCAAATTTGACCATTATTCAAAACTTATTTATATATAAATATGGGTTTCTTTTAACCAAATTGTCCATAAATAACATGGATGGTTCCATACAACATTTTTAAATTAATTAATTTGGGGTGTTTTCTTTAATTTAATAGAATCCATTTTCTTCCTAGACCACAGATGTGATTATTTGCTGCCATTAAAAATAATGAAATGGTTTCAAAACCGTATCCTGACTAAATCTGTTGAAGTATGTGATAATCCATCAACAAATGTTGATCTGATTTTAATTAGTCAAAATAATGTATAACTTAGTGCTTTTTTTAACTCAAAAACTAGGTATAATTTCACATAAATGAGGTTCATTGACCATGAATTCCAAACATAAGTGTAAAACTAATGGGAATAAGTTGGAATGAAGTTGGCTAGGAAGGTATAACACAGAATTGATGATGTTGTGATAAGTTGTGTTTTAAGCTTTAATGAGAGCAGGAAGTGACAGGAAGAGTGGGGGTTTGACCTGATTGGTGCTGGCGTACACTGTGGCCAACCAGCGGAAGAAGCTCTCATCAGCGGTGGGCGTGTGCTCGTGAGGTGCCCAGTCCCGGGTCATGTCAAACGGGTAGACGACCACCAGCTCTCCGCCATGGAGGTTAGCGCTAAGAACAAATGGGATGTTCTGCATCCAGTTGATGACAGCTCGGGTCTCTGACGCCACCTGATGTCGGAGCGGGAGATCCAGTCAGAGGATAGACTCCACTCACAGTTTATACACATATTGTACATTTGCGGTTTTGTAGATTTGCAGTGTTAGACACGTGTCTGACGTTCTCATCACAACAGATCAGTAAACAGTGGCAGACGTTATACCACTAGCTTCAGCCAGACAATGAATTTTCTCCATCCATCCATTGTTAGGATAATTATTTATCAAAGAATGGACAAAATCATTGGAGTTCTCTCAAAAGTTATTACTTGTTATTACTTGCAAGTAGAGTCAGTGTACAGTACTCACAGCATAAGTACAGAAAATGATTAATGATAGTCAGCAGCTTTTCATAAGCAAGAGGGAGTAATATTACAAAAGAAATACTGTCTTCTTATCTCTGGTCAAGCCCCGTGTCTCCTCCACATGTGCTCTGCCCTCAGGGACATTCTGTGCTTTTCACAAGGTTAGTGGCTCTCATGATTATCTCATGAGAAGAGAAATAGTTGCACACAGACTTCATGCAAATAGTTTAACACTAAAATGAAGCAAAGATTATAGCAAGCATAACTTTTCTAACAATCCATTAGAGCTGGGCAATATGGAGAAAATCAAATATCCCGATATTTTTGACCAAATACCTCGATGTCGATATTGTGGCGATATAGTAGGGTTGACAATTGGTGCTTTAACAAAATATCTTCACACTTAGATTTTAGATAAATAATCATTAGTAATGTGGACATGATGTCTAAGTGGGTAAAGGCAAATAACAGAACAGCTAGAACAGTCTGGTAAGTTCAGAAAAGTACATCACTTTACTGTAATGCAGCCTTTAAAACCAGGAAAAGACAACACTTATGTCATATCACGATATTACAATATCCAAAATCTAAGACAATAACTAGTCTCACATCACGATATCGATATAATATCGATATATCGCCCAGCCCTAGAGAGATAAGAAAGTTTCTCTTTGTGTGATATTACTCCCTTTTCCCTATAAAAAGCTACTGTTAAAGACTGTTGACAGTCATTTTCTGTACTTATGCTGAAGTGCTGTAAACTGACTCTACTTGCTGCAAATAAACAAACTTTTAAGAGAACTCCAGTGATTTTGTCCATTCTTTGATAAATAATTATCCTAACAAACGCCTATGGTGCACCACACAGGTGATGCACTTTGCCTGATTAAACCTAGTCTAATCAAATCTATCAACCACAGTAAATGAAATCACCTGTGAGGGCCTTGGAAGGAATGAATTCCCTTAACTATAAACAATATGAAACAATATTTCAGTGTGTAACATTCTTGCCATTGCATTATTTGTTTTATCATTATTCCCATCTCGATTTTGTAGCATTATGCTACATTTACACGTGGCCAGCTATTTTCATAAACGGACATTTCAACCTCTCCGTTTTCAAAAATAACATCACTCACAGCTGTCAGTTTTCAGAAAAGTGTCTGTTCACATGTACCCGTGTATATATAGTATGCCGTCAATGCCGTCAAGAGCATGCCAAACCTGTAGGTGGCAGTGTAACAAGAAGCTCAAGCCCACGTTAACCAATCAGAATCCCGAAAATAGCAACAACAGCAACTAATCACTTCCTCTCTCTTCTCTTCCTCACTTCCTCGGCTGCCTAAACCTCCGTTAGTCTCAGTTTACATGCAAACGTGCAAACAAAGTTTTCCAAAATCCCCACTTTGGCCGGTGTGAAGAAATAATCGTTTTCTGTGATAAAAATGGGGTTTTCGTGTAAATGAGAAGCCAAACCGCAGGAAAATATCTGCGTCTTCCCTTCGTGTAAACGGGGCATTACTGTTTGACTTTTTTTCTTATAATATCTGATACATTTATGGTTGGAATAAACAGCAAGCCTCAAATTCAACTTTCCATAACCACTCTGCCATCAGTCATCATTTTCAAATACACACAGTGGCTTTAATGCAACATGTAGCAACAATAAACACAGTTTTTCAATTGAACTGGGAAGCCTATAAACAAACCAGACCATCAGTTATATTGTGAGTGTCTTCTTTCTTTCTTAGCATTAGTGCTAATGTTGTTGGTGTTTCTCAAATTTTTACAGATTTTCGCACAGACCCTGTTGCATAAAGTTGTAATGAAACAAGTGAAAGTTAAAAGGGCCAAAGCCGTCAAAATGTTCCTGTCACAATAAATATCAAACGTGAAAGCACTGCTAAGAACAGAAATAAGATCAAAAGATAAGGAGGCAGGAAAAGAGTCCTCATTTTGAGAATTATTTTGCAAAAAGCAGAGGAAGAATGGTGTGTGTGTGTGTGTGTGACGTGTGTATATAAAACTTACAAAGGCCTCCTCAGAGGTGTATTGCTCAGGGATGGGGAAGTAGTGGTTGATGAGTTTGGACTGGTCTGTCGCCAGCTCGATGGCGGACCACATCCCTGAGTTTAGGTCAGCAAAATTGTGGTTCATGTCGATACCTTCATAGCTGTAACGACCCAAGCCCCAACCTGCCAGTTCTGAGCCCTGCACATTAGAGAAAGCAGGATTGCTGTTAAGTTATGGTCACTAAGCACTCAAGTCTGGAGCCATCATTACAACACAACAACACCTGGACTAAATGCATTTCCAGTAGGGCTGCACGATATGAGGAAACTGTGCGATATGCGTTTACATTGTTGAATATGGCAATAACGATATAACTTGAGATAAACAGATATTGAAGTGTTCCCAGTTCAGCTGCTTTCAGTATTCAGCTCAACACAACAAACAAATGAAAGGGAATCATTTCCAACTTTGTTTATTGAACAAATTGGATTGAACATAAAAGGTACCACTAAAATATAAACCCGACATTTTAAAGTACAGTTTTCTGCTGATATTTTCTTTCAACTAATACAGAAAATCTCTGAATGTCTATCGCGATGTGTTGCAGCCTTTCACGATGTGTATAATGCGCCAGCGGATTTTGCGATGATGATAAAGAAAGACGATACATTGTGCAGCCCTCATTTCCAGTAGGGGTGCACCGATCCGATGTTAAGATCGGATATCGTTCTCCTTACTGGCAAAATAGATCTACGGGCTGATCCAGTTTTGTTAGTTTTTAACCTCTGTCGCACGTGTGTCGCATGCTGGAAGAGTTGAGTGTACAAATAAATAAGAAGTCAATACATTACATCTATGTTATTTTGTCTTAGTTGGGAAAGTAATGTTTAGTTAGGAAAGTCTGGTGCCTTTAGTCTCTTCCACGTGGTGGAAGGAAGGTATAAGCTGGAAGGTATACAGTGTATTATTAATTCATCAATGGTATCGGATCGGTATCGGGTATCAACAGATACAGAAAGCCCAGGCATCGGTATCGGGACTGAAAATGTCAGATCGGTGCATCCCTAATTTCCAGGCACCTTTTTAAAGGCCATCTCATATCCATCGGGGTTCATGGAGGGCAGAAGGTGGATGCGAGTCTCTGTGACCAGGCGGACGATGCGCTGGTCGCCCCGCTTGTACTCTTGGCACATGTACTGCATGAGATTGAGCAGAAGCTCTCGGCCCAGCACTTCATTCCCATGCATCCCTGCAACGTAACGGAACTCTGGTTCTCCTGCAGGCGGCGCCAAAACACAGACACAGGAATGGAGTTAAGCGCACCAGTTCTGATATATTTTACCATTTGACCAGTTGGTGGAATGTAACTAAGTACATTAACTCAAGTTCTGTACTTAACCCTTGTGTTGTCTTCGTTTCAACCTTGAAAAAAACACAATTTTTTTCACAATTTGTTTTTGCTTTTTCCAACATTTTAAATTTTTTAATTTTTCTTCTACACATTTTCAGCGCTTATTTCTACGTCCAATATTTTCTGATATAAAACAAAAATTTAAAACAGGCCAATGTGACCCAAAGTCAACACAAAGGTTAAGTACAAATTTGAGGTACTTTACTCTTTCCTTTTCATGCTACTTTCTACTTCTACTCTGCTACATTTCAGAGGGAAATATTGTAACTTTAGTTACTAGTTACTTTACAAATCAAGATTTCTGCACACAAAACACAGTTTACAGACTGGAGGAGGAATATATGTGAAGTACTGTGCAGTAGTTTCATTTATTTATGACATTAGGCCTTTTAGGGAAGTGCAACACACTCCTTTTTACTGTATACTATTTATTGATGTGTGTATGTTATGTGTTAGATAAATAGCGCTTTAAATGTCTGGTTCAGTGTTTGTGTTGTGGATTATGTGTCAATACGCCTGTACTGTACAACAAATTGCTTCTCGGGGACATTAAAGTTCTAAGTTTTCTAAGTCTAAGTTTATATGTTCTATGTTATAAATATGATGTTTTATATAAATTAAACTACCCAACAAAATATAGGCCTACAAGTAGACCTTAAATGTTTAGACAATTAAACAGTTAGTTGATTGACAGATCGTTCCCAGTGTCGTGAGGATTTTTCTGCGTTAAGTATTTTTTTACCTTTAATACTTTAAGTACATTTTCCTGATGATACTTACATAATTTTACTCAAGTAACATTATCAATGCAGGACTTTTACTTGTAGCAGAATATTTCTACAGCACTTTTACTTAAGTACAGGATCTGAATACTTCTTCCACCACTGCATTTGACATGTTTAATACTTTAAGACTTTATGTTGTTCCAAAGTCAAAATGAGTTGACACAGATAGAAAGGGTCTCTGGAAATCAAAACCACGACAGAGCAAGACCCCAACAGGGGAATCAAGAATCTTTTTTGAGGAAGTAGTGTGCTACATCCTCCTCAAAAACGTTAATACTCCTAGACAATCTGTGCTCTGTGAAATACCTTCTGTACAGATCAACCTCTTTCACACACTCCGTTTATAAAGACCTGGATCTGTTTCCTGTGTGGTCTGCATGCATTGACAGGCAGCTCTGAAATCTCTCACCTCCTCCTCACACTGTTTATGAGCAGGAGTTTCAGCTCACACATTTTTTCTTGACTTGACAACTCTGTATGGAGATGGCTTTGCTTCAATAACTAGAGCTGGAAACACTACTAAGGATCGTGAATCAATGTTTTGGTGGAGCTAGTTTGAGTGGAACAACTTCTACAGTAATCATTTATAAAAATAAAAGCCTCTGCAGGTTAAAAGTGTTTAAGTCTTAGTAAAAAAAGACTGTGCCTGCAGTTTGCTGTAAGTAACAAACTTTAACTTCAAGATTTAACCCTTTGATACATGTGCAATTCATCTTTGGGATTCTTGTGGTTTTATTAAATGCATTTATATAATCTCTAATATGAAATGTAAACCTAAGTATCAGTGACCCAGCCAAGACAGCAGCATCAATAGTGTTGTAGTCGAACAAAACACATGGGAAAAAGAAAGTTACATATAGAAAGGGAAGGGGCAGGAGTATATTTTACTATTTTAAAGCCTATTTGTGTGTTCCAACTGTAACCACAGAGATGGCAGATGACCGAACATGCTGAAAACTCAGTCACATAAGATCGTTCCAACACATGGAACAAAACACCGCAACCAATCAAAACACTGATCCCTGGAAAAAAAGACTTTGAGGTGGATTAAAAAAAAAACAGGTCACTGAAAAGAGTGGAGAGAAAAACGAATTTTTTCCTTCTGTAAAGGCAACCAATTATTTGCAGTCCTGATATTAAAAGACAGGAAGTCCACACCAGTTTTGATGATTTCTGTGTTTTGACTTAAGGCAGTGACACACCAACCCGATAATCGGCCATCGGACAGTCTGGTGAGGTCAGTGACTCGAGTCTGTTCGGTGTTCGTGCCGTCATCCGTCCGAGGAGTCGTCGGCCTTCATTTTGGCCGACCTGACGTGTTGTGTCGGAGGGCGGGCAGTCGGACTCAATAACCAATCTGATTAGTGGAGTGCTAACCCGGAAATGACGAGCGGGATGAGCCTCTCAAAATCTGACGAAAGTCTTTTAAACTGACCTTTGTCGATCTGAAATGAAGACAGATTCAGAAACTGCATGGCCTATTTCTCGCTTCAAATGTTTTCAGAAACACGTTTCGGTGAACTATTTTAGTACAATACGCCATGACAGTCTGGCTTTGAATTTCCGGAGAAACCAGACCCACGTGACGCATTCGTCCAATCAGCTGCCGGTTTACATTTTTTGGGCGACAATACAGATTAGCGCCGCCTGCTGTTATGGAGACGTATTACACGCTCAAGTCGGCATCGCTTCGGTGTGTTCTGAGGCACTTTTTGGACCTCGGGGAGCCGACTGCCTTTTCTGCCAACGGTCGGCCGTCGGGTTAGTGTGTCAGGGGCTTTAGGTTGAAAGATCGTGCATTTTACTTAATTAAAAAAAAGTAGTCCTAACTGCAATGAAACAAGCTGAGACCATTACATTTGATAACTAAAGACAAATTTGAAACACTGAATAGACAGCCATGATCTTCCACTTTCCTTCGGCTACTCTGTGCTGCCTTTACTGCCATGTGTTTTGGTGGGAAACCGCTCCACTCTGCTGCCATGTGGGCAGAGCTGAGGAGGCCAAAGAAAACATTTATACGCTTCAGAGCAAACGAAGGGGAACTCTGGTCTGTATAGGTTTATGTTTCACACACAGTGCTGGGTTGTGTAGTTTTGCACGGATAGAATACAGAGGCAGCCATTGCAGAAGTCGCTTCTGACCCTTTCTATGTGATCGCGAAGCATCTGTCACTCATTAGAATAAATGATTCCTCTCATCGGAGCAGTACAGCACGTAGAAAACTGCGATTTCAGTTAAAGAAGCATTTCTTTTAGGTTCTCTAACTCATATTCTTTGACCATGAACTAACTCTTTCATACATCAATCTATCCTATTGTTAAACAAGCTACATTTAATCCAGTGCAATATTTATTCAGGGTTACAAGTCTCCAAGACCTTGTCTGTGCGTATGTTCATGTCATTTTCTGTTGTTATACATGTATGCTTTGTTTCCTTACTTGGGTGTTTATGTCATTTGTGGTAATGTTTCATGTATGTCCTGTATGTTATTCATCTTATGTATGTCTGTATGTATGTCTATGTCCTCTTTCTTATATGAGCTACCCAGGGATGCAAAAAGAATTTAAGTCCTGGCTGACAATAAAAGTTGTGGTGTATCGTATCGTATCGTATCGTATCGTATCGTATTGTATCGTCTCGTATCGTATGAAAGACCACACATTATTTAAAAAATGTTCAGCTTTTGGTTGATGAAAATGATTAAACTTCACCAACTGGATCTTCTACATTTTAGGTGTCATATGATGAACATTAGAATGAGGTTTTTCCTTTTAAACAGGTGTGGTAGACTTAGAAAGTTCCACATCTTCACATCTGTCTCCAGTGTATCTCACCCAGCTCGTGTTTTCCAGGGTTGTCAGAGATCTCCATGACGTAGAGCTTCAGACCCGTGTAACTCTTCCCGATGCTGTAGATGCGAGTGATGTCAGGACACGCCTCGTTCACCGACTTCATCAACTGGGACACAACAACAAAGTTGCACATTTTGTCTGTTTTACAATCAACATGCACTTATGCCTGACCTGTCTAAGTTGTGTTAAAATGCTGAATGTGGATCTGTGTTTGTTTCCGTGGGCTGTTCTCTGACCATCAGATGCAGGTTGATGTCTCCAAACAGACCGCAGGTAGTGGCAGCACAGTGAGGACGCTGCCATGAAGGAGTGAAACCTCCCATAATATTTGTTTTATGGTCAGACTGAGACCAGACCACACACACTGTGGGAGCTTCCTAGCCTCACTGCAAAACCTCCTAAACTGGTAGGCTACGTGTGTCAACATGAGGCTGGAGTTTTAGTAATACAAAAAAAGATCTCTTGATGGCAAAGCTTTTCTGTCAAGAAGTGCCCAATTGGTTGAGTTAAATGTCAGGAGCAGATTGAAAACATCATCGTCATCATGCAACAAATTCTCATTAACGGGTCCGTATGATATCGTACGAAAACTTCAACAATTTGTATGATGTCCTACGAAATAATGGCGAGCGCCAGCCGGTCACAGTTAAGTTTAGCAGTCTTTAGAAATATATTTAGCTGAGAAAAGGTCACTGTGAGCCTGCTACATAGCGACTTGAGGCCTTGGTCAGTAAGCGGCTGTTGCAGTTTAGTTTAGCCGACAAAAGGTGACCGTCATGCTGCGACAACAGTTAAGTTTAGGCACCAAAACAACCAGTTAAGATTAGAAAAAAGATTGTGGTTTGGATTAAAATAGAGT
This sequence comes from Zingel zingel, assembly GCA_023566125.1. Lineage (NCBI taxonomy): Eukaryota > Metazoa > Chordata > Actinopteri > Perciformes > Percidae > Zingel > Zingel zingel. The sequence goes on along the minus strand of CM042323.1, from coordinate 32,621,121 downwards.
CTGACCGATATATCAGTGGGCCGATATTATCGGCCGATATTAGGCATTTTCCAAACTTTCGGTATCGGCATTTATAATGGCCGATAAATCAATATTTAAAAAATAAAATAAAAACGGACGAAACACCCTTCAACCATGTTATGAGTGTTGGCGTTGCATAGTTTGTCCACCAGAAGGCGCTCTACAACGTCCCTGATGGCAACGCTCTTTCATTTTCTTTTGTTAGTGTGTTTTTGTTCAAAGGACTTTAAGTTTCATTATCTTAAGTTTGTATTTTTATACATTGTATTTATCAGAACTTTAATATATTTTGATGTTCCTCTGTTTTGACAATAAAACAAAGAAGTTTATTTTTAAACTGCATTATCATATTATTTTAGTGAGGACTCATAAATAACTACAAATAACTAATGTTTGCGATATCTGTTTATGTTTTGTTACGCGTTTCTGTATTTTGTTTTTAAATATATATCGGCCGATATATATCGGAATATCGGATTTTTAAATCACCAAATATTTTTATCGATATCGGCCTTAAAAATCCTTTATCGGTCGGGCTCTAGATTAAAACACTTGTCCCCTTAAGAAGTACTCCCGAGACACAAACATACATTTTCTGGATCAAGGTCTTTTGGTTTCCCCAGGACGCAAACTCCGCTCCCCCGCTCCCCCACTTGAAAACCTTATGTTTTACAACCAACCCATCCAGCCCCACCTCTTCCCTATTCCCTCCATACAGCAATGAATACGTGGAATACAAACACATTGCAATGCATTACTTTTCATAGCAATATGCACAAATGGTTCAAGCCTGCGTCATGAGTCTCTTCTTTAACACCATTGTCTAACCTTTCTCATCTCCTTGTAGTTGTGGTGTCTGAAGTCCAGCTTGTCTTTAGACCCTGTTGGCTGTGTCTGCCATGCGTAGATATTATTTGGATCTGTGATCATGGAAAAGGTGTATGTTACAGTGACCAAACAGAAAATAAAGTTTACATAAAAACATTGATTCTAGCAGATGGCCTCCTATACCTGGGAGTGTGCAGCCCAACACCTCAGCTCTCAGACAGATGTCACCCTGCGTCCCGTTCTGGTACCAGGTCTGTGGGTTGATCCGGATGTAACGGGCCACCGTGGAAGTGTTGAAAAGGGCGAGGACAGGTGTCTCCGTGTCCTGGTTTCCTTCAAATACCTGCAGCACAAGGAGACGTGGTGAAACACGAGGAACCTTCAGTCTTGTAGTAGAAGTGGTTTAAGATGCAAAACATGAAATCACATTACTTAAATCTAACCAGGGACCTTTCTCATGATGTCATCCATTCTCCTGTCCACCCACAGCCTAAATTGCATCAAAAAAAACACGAGAAAACACTACTACATATACAGAACAAGGCTCATGAAACGACACGTTTAGCTGTCAATATTTTTAGTTCCATTTGGCCATGCCATCACCTTCTACTCACCTTTTTTTAGGTGTCCTTACAGGTCTCCCTAAAAAATCAATCAGACAGCTGCAGCTGATTCAGAACGCTGCTGCTCGAGTTCTCACATCACTCCAGTTCTGAAGTCTCTACACTGGCTTCCTGTGCCCCAAAGAATAGATTTCAAAATACTTTTGCTGGTTTATAAATCACTAAACGGTTTAGGGCCAAAATACATTTCTGATCTGCTGCTACACTATGACCCACCCAGACCTCTCAGGTCGTCTGGGACAGGTCTGCTACACTATGACCCACCCAGACCTCTCAGGTGGTCTGGGACAGGTCTGCTACACTATGACCCACCCAGACCTCTCAGGTGGTCTGGGACAGGTCTGCTACACTATGACCCACCCAGACCTCTCAGGTCGTCTGGGACAGGTCTGCTACACTATGACCCACCCAGACCTCTCAGGTGGTCTGGGACAGGTCTGCTACACTATGACCCACCCAGACCTCTCAGGTCGTCTGGGACAGGTCTGCTACACTATGACCAACCCAGACCTCTCAGGTGGTCTGGGACAGGTCTGCTACACTATGACCCACCCAGACCTCTCAGGTGGTCTGGGACAGGTCTCCTACACTATGACCCACCCAGACCTCTCAGGTCGTCTGGGACAGGTCTCCTACACTATGACCAACCCAGACCTCTCAGGTCGTCTGGGACAGGTCTGCTACACTATGACCCACCCAGACCTCTCAGGTGGTCTGGGACAGGTCTGCTACACTATGACCCACCCAGACCTCTCAGGTGGTCTGGGACAGGTCTGCTACACTATGACCCATCCAGACCTCTCAGGTGGTCTGGGACAGGTCTGCTCTCTGTCCCCAGAGTCAGAACTAAACAGGGGGAAGCAGCGTTTAGTTTTTATGCTCCACATATCTGGAACAAACTCCCAGAAAACTGCAGGTCTGCTGCAACTCTCAGTTCTTTTAAATCAAGGCTGAAGACCTTTCTTTTTTTATGTTGCCTTTCTTTAAATATTTGTTAATTTCTTATACTGCACTGTACATTTTATTCTCGTATTTTATGTTTTTAATCTTTTAATCGTTTTTAACTGCTCTTTAATATTTTATTGTAAAGCACTTTGAACTGCCCTGCTGCTGAAATGTGCTATACAAATAAAGCTGCCATGCCTTGCCTTACCCTCTTTTGCTTTGACATTAATCTTCCTGAGATTTACTGTTTTCTCCTCTCTTGTGAACACTTGTGTATAATCATACTTGTGTATGTCAATAAAATACAAGAAGACATAAACTGACTTATACAAATAATAAAATATATGTCTTTTTTTATAGTCATTTGTCTTTAGAGAACATTTCAACCAGTCTGATGCCCCATGGAAAAAAAATCTTCGCATGACTGACACTTCATGGTCAGCTGTGGCTTTGGCACACATAACTTAAAGACCAGTCAAATAAGCAAACCTAACCACGGCTGCAAAGTTTCCAAACAAGTTCTGCCATCCTGAATAACCCCATATGTCAATGGAATAACCAAGGGGCAGAGGAGTGTCATGAATCTAACCCAATCACAAAGCCCTGTCACTGAGGTTATCCCTTGTGTTGTCCTCGGGTCAAATTTGACACGCTTTCAAAGTTTTTTATTTCAGAAATATGGGTTTCTTAACAACCAAATTGCCCCAAAATAACTTGGATGCATGCATGTACGTAGGATGGAACCCATACACCATACACATCCATGTTCTTCGCAGGTAAGATTAATGATTACTTCCATTGAATTTTGGTTGTTTTATTTAATTTCATGGCATTTGAAAAACATTTTTTAATAGTTTCAAAACAGCATCCTGGCCAGACTTTGACATAAACCAGTCTGTGATTCACTCAGCATCCTCTAATATTCTATTAGTCAAAATAATTCATAATATCTGCTTTTTTTAAACTCAAAAATGAGGTATAATGTCATTTTATTAGGTTTATTGAATTTGACCATGAAAAAAAAAAAGCGTTGAAAAGAGGGACAAAAACGTAGCCAAAAGCATAAAAAAGCATCAAAAAAGTCGGAAACAGTTCCAAAAAAACACATTTTTCAATTTTGACCCGGAATGACAAGCTCATGGACGACTTTGCATGCTGTAAGAAGAAGAAATAACTGAATTTTGTACGAACACAACATTTTTCATGTCCTTCAATAAACACTAGTAACCAAATGTTCCTTCACAGGCTTTTGTTGGAATGGTGGGAACATCTTGTGGGTAAATTAAACTGTAATGACTTTCCCTTTTCTTATTTTCTTCCACAAACTGAGATTAAAGATCAAGTGTGTGCAGGAGAGTCAACATGAAGCGTTTTCTTAAAAATGTAGTGCAGTAAGTGCTCAAATGTAACCATTTTAATAAATAAATGGTTACATTTATTTATTAAATGTCGAGGAAATTTACCAAAAGCCAGTAAAGAATGCTGTATGAAAAGCAACAGGACATTCCCCTGAACCTGACAGAATATGATTTATGAATTCATACATGTAAGTATTGCCAACATAGCAACCCTTTCAGTTTCCTACAAAATGTCTTTTTGAATAACTTGCTGGTTATTAGTAATTATTTATTAACTCTTCTATTAGTAAGACTGTGTAATTTGATACTATAATTTAAAGTAATTTAGAGAAAATAGAGAGTTCAATTTGTAAAGTAGGTGAGTACATACTCGTAATGTTTTAAGACAGAACTAGGTGATGAAATCGTTGTTCAGTGGAAAAATAGACGAGTGTAGGTTGATGAGTTCATAAGCAGCCATCCTTGGGAGTTTCTTGGAGAGTCTTTATCTGACAGAGATTATGTTACTGTATACCAACAAATACCACTGAAACTACTTTTTTTTTTTAATTATCAATTTATCTATTTTTTTCCATTATTTAATTAACATGTAATTTAGTGTATAAAATGCAACACAAAAATGTAAAATGCTGATGAAATTAAAATCATTTCTTTATTTAATATGGAAAAGTAAAGGTGCCATTTCATAGAAGACTTAGGGCCAGCTGAAGTGAATGGGGTGTAGTTGGCAAGTCATTTTAACATGTAGGCGGATGAGGAAGGGTGGAATGGGTGGGGTAGGAGGTTGTGGGGACAGGTAGGGCTTCAGGGGGAAATCTTTAGTAATACAGTAAATGTTAAAATGACTTGTCTGTCCTCTGTAGCCAGCTGGACGTCTTAGACCTTGTTGGTCCGAGTCCACCAATTCCTCGTGATCTTGTTTGTAAGTTCCTGGAAGAAATGGATGATGTTCTTCTTTTTCTTTGGCTCAATGACATCCTGCTGGAGCTTGGAGGAAGCATGCGCGTTGCCGAGGATCTGTATCACCTGCTGGGCGATCAGCATACAGTAGGCTTGTATGGAGGCCTCGTACTTCTTCGACGACTCTTCCCAGTCAGGGGCAGTTGAGTTGCCGCTTTGGACCTTGATCATTGTACCCATTCCCCAGGATGCCGGAGGGAAGATGAGCGATGTCATCAGGCGCTTTACGGCTTCCTCAACGAATACGTACACCTGCTCGGTGGGTGTGATGACACCAACAGGTCGTCTTGTCGGCTGGCTGAGTTCTGAATCGGACCACGCCTTTCTGCCGGGAGCCAGCGACCTAGGAGCATTCTGTGCCTGTTCGTCAAACATACTAGCGAGCTTATCTGCCAGCAGCTTAGAGAAGGTGAACAGCTTGTCCTGGCTGATCAGCTTTTCCAGCCCGGTCAATGCTGCGTCGTCACCCAGGACGCCGCTGTCGTCTTGTTTCAAGGACTGCTCCGTTTCATCCAGGAAAGACTTCACCACGCCTGCCATGCTGTTGACCACGGAATCAGATAAACCAGTCGCTGTGCTGTGGAAGCTCTGAACCCCACCGCCCTCCTGGGTGTCCTGAGTAACACTTCCCTTCTGGGTGTCCTCAGCTTTGTCATCACTGTCGGAACCAATGTTGTCACCACCATTTCTGCTGCAAAGAAGATCAGACAACACCCTCCTCGCCTCTTCCTTTTCGTCCTCCCTCAGTTTGTCTGAAGCCTCTTTGTAGGAGTTATAAAACTTCCGCATCGTCTTCTGCAAATTGTTTTTAAGCGCCACGGCTGTGAAGAAAAAACGTTTCTCAGACACGGTGGTGTTTTCAGACCGTTGCCATGGGAAGGTCCATTTCCTTGGCTGTGGCTCTGACAATTGTTTTACACTGTTTAACACAGTGTCCAACATATCTGAGGCCACAGAGTCCACGTCGGGCTCACGCGTGATGGCCCTTCCCTTGAAACAATACGGGGAAAACATGAGCAGTGACCTCATGAGGAATGCCTTCAGTATATGCAGGCAGACACCTCGAAACCTGCTGCATGAAAGTTCTTTGACAACCTCCTCAGGGGACACAGTCATCGGATAAGTTATTGCCTTGTCCTGAAGAGGCGATCTGTCTCCGTCCCCGACTTCAGAGTTCGCCTCCTGGGGTCTTTTATCCTTTGGGCTATTTTTAAAGGCTTCTTTTACTTTGCTGGTGCAGCTCTGAAGTTTCTCATGAAGGTACCACCAGCAGCTGCAGCAGTACAAGTCCAAATCTAACTCTTTCAAAGATCTTTTTTCTGTCTCTTCCCTGGTCCGTTTTAGCAATTGAATTTTCATGGCGATGTGTTTTAGGATTCTGCTAACAGGGCCTTCTGTCAGCTCTGGACAGGTGTCCAAGCTTTGAACGATAGCTGACATCACCTCCCCTGTTGCCGGATCCAAAAAACTTTCGATGTCTTGCCATGATCCACACTCAAAGAGGTCCCCGTCTACAAAGCTCACAGACTTTTTTGAGGCAGACTTGACTTGACTTGACTGTTCCTGGCCCTGGTCCACCTTCTGAGCCACTTCTCCCAGCATGCTACCGGTTGACATTTGGGAGGCAGACCTACCCAAAGAAAGAAAGAAACAGTTATTGATTAGTTGAATCACACTTGGAAGTTTTCTTAATGATAGTACTAATCACATATTAGCCCAGTGCTCCACACAGTAACCTTTGATTGAGTCACAACCTCAAAATATCAGCAGAAATTTCTCTTTTAGGGCTGCAATTAACAATTATTTTCATTATCGAGTAACCTTTGGATTATTTGATTAATTGTCTATAGTAATAAAAGTCTATCAAATAAAGGAGAAAAAAGTAAGAAACTTTAAAAACCTCCCTGAGGCCAAAGAGACATCTTTAAATTGCTAGTTTTGTCTGACCAACAGTACAACATATATAAAAAATATATAACATGTACAAAATGAATCTTAAATAATGTAAAACAGAAAACAAATGAGCTAATTTTCTGTTACAACTGTTTTTTTTACCCAAAAAATGAACAACTAATCAATCTCATCAATTAATCGACACGTTATTTCAGCAGCATTCTCTTTTCATCTGAAAAAGAAGACTACGGGAAGACTCATCCTAAAATGTCTTGTTTCCCTGTTAACTAAATCAGCTGTCTGATCCACAGACACTCCTGCTGTTGTTAAATATTAATATACACACTGTAGAGGCCTATTCAGGGATGAGAGGTGGATCTTCTACCTTCTGTCTTTGCAAGATGTGCTGGGTGAAGCCTCCGAAGAATCTTGGGTCTGCAGATGGACCGTCAGGGCCGGGACCAGCACCTGGGACACCAGCTCGGACACCACCCCGATGATCCTCGTAGACACCTGGGCCAGGCGAGTCTGTGTCAGCTGGAAGGAAAAAGCACAGTGTAATACTGCCTGTAGGCTACTGGAGACATTTAATGGCAGCTTCTGTGTTCTAATTCTAAACAACTGAAAACAAAGTGAACCCCTTAAGGTTTTATCATATGACTTATGATTGATCATGGTTAAAATTAACTGGTTATATTAGAAACCAGTGCCCTAATATTGCAAATTAAAAAGGCAAAATAAAACCCTTAAATTCATTTTTTTTTTTTTCAAAAACAAAAATGTTTATTATATTACAAACGTTTTTTCAGGACTGATTCATGTTTTTTCCAGCACATATTCAGCTCTTATTCTATTTAATCACTTAATTTTAGGCTGTTGCGCCATATGCAGCTGAATGGATTCAAAGAAAAAAAAATAGAACGTCTAAACTACATTTTGGTTTGAATTATTTTCTGTTAAACAATAACCAAATGCAACTAAAGCTATACACTATGCTTACTTTTTGTATGAGTAAAGAAGACTTTCTGTCAAAGAAAGCACTATGAGATAACAGGTGTGTTTTGTGCAGAGGTAAAGTAACGTTAAGTTAGCTACTAGCTAGCAGGACTAGCTAGCTAGCTATATATCTATGACAGGTAGCTAGCAGGTAACTTACTGGTTCTCTCATCCTGTCCCGTATGGTCTCCCACTGTCGGTCGTCCAGGCTGTTGATAAAGGACGAGAGGATGTTGAAGCAGATATCCTTCTCCTCCTCCTCCTCCTCCTTCCTCTCGCTCAGCACACTCTCTGCCACGAAACGTAACGCCGCGGCCCGGTCCTCATTCCGGGGTCTCGGCGAGTCAGGGCCCGCGCCTCGACTCACACTAGTCTCCGTTTCTCCGAAGCCCTCCATTATGTCTTAAACTGTCCAGACACAAAGTACGCGAGGGGAGTTGCTCGTGCTGGATACTGACTAGCTAAATATTTAACTTAATCACAGCAGACTGCTGTTCGTGTCTCGTTTCAACCCGATAGTCAATGTTGTTTTTGTTTAGTTTTAAACGCATGGCCGTTCCATAACCGTAACGTAACCATGTTATTATTGTAAACATGACAACACCAAACCATAATCATTTCTTTAAACCTAAACAGTTCTTTTTGTGGGCCCCAATCTAACCAAATAGCGTTGTCATCATAAAACTGACGAGGCATTGTGCAAAACGTATTCATTCACATATTCATTCACTGCTTTTGTTGCCAAAGTTAGGCTATACTAGCCAACACATTTACCTGGCTACAAAGTGGATATCACTTTAAAAGTATGAGATTTTTTAAGAAGTCTACTGTTCATACATCATGGAAGCTATTAAATGCTGTTTAGAAATACATGCTTATCTATTTTTTAGTTAGGCCTATGTTATTTCCTGTTTTTTTCTTAAAAATCAACCAGGCCTGCTACATTCCAAATTAACTTTTTATGTCCTAAAATGATCATTTACAGAGCAGATGTTAATGGAAAAATTACAAGCAAATGAGTAGGAAACCTATAAAATATAGCCTATGTTTCCAAAGGTTATAACATAGCCTACCTTAAGTGAATAGGCCTACTGCACCATCCTCTTTAATTGTTAAATTCACAATATTTGTAGGCCTATGAATTGATTCATCGTGTTACTCAGTGGCAGAAAGGGGAACGTCATGGTGCTGTTCATGTGTTTTTCTGGATTTTAGCTGTAAATGCTTCATGTTGCATAGCCTAATACAATAAGAAAGGGAAAGTCATACCAGTGTAATTCACCCACACAAGCTGTTACCATCCTTACAACAAAAGCCTTGAAAGCAGAAGGCAGGGAAAATGTACAAAGGAGTATAGAGAGAGTTGAGTTTGAATGTTAAAAGAGCAATATGTTCACTCACAGCCTCTTCGGTCCCGTTCATACACGGCTTCCAGACCAGCGAGTCGTTACTGAACTGCACCTTGTAGGTATGCACCACGTTCCAACTGTGTGTGAACAAGACACATGTAGTTAGTAGGCCTACATGTCATTTCACATGTAATACACCGAGTAACCTTGCAAAGAGAGCTTGGCTCCAAAATAAGACCCCCATGCACCATTAGAGAAAACAAGCATCACATCATGCATTTATCCATTTTTCAAATTTACAGGATTAATCAGAAACATTACCTGAGCTTCAGGGAAAGAAAAATAAGGATGATAGAGGGAAGCCTGATATTTATGTGTCTTAAGATAGGCCTATACCAAAATATACAGTGCAGGAAAAGTGCAGTGCTGACTTTTAGCTTTAATTTAAAGGCCAGATGAATAGTATTGGGAAGCTGTTCATTTTAGCAAGTGTTGAAATACTTTTGAGAGGGATATCACATTGAAGAAGTAATTCAAAAGTGAACATCCCTGCAAAATTACAATTCTGAGTGTTCACTGTGACCCTGTATGAACTTTAACCTTCTGTACTGACCTCCAGATGGAGCTGCGACCCTGCAGGATGACACCGATGAAGCGAGTCAGTCGCAGAGCGTCGACCTCCAGCCACTGCATCTTGTCTCTGTACTGAGCACACCAGCCTCCATCATAGATATCACCGTCCTCTACTCCAGACTGCAACACACACACACACACACAATATTGTTGCTCTGTAGATAGCACGTAATAGATAAAGTTGTCGGTTTGCTGTTAGTCTGTGTGGTTACCTGGATGTTGAGTCGGCCGCGGTGAGGGCCCAGGCCTCTACGCTTATAGGATGATGCTCTCAGCTGGTTGTCTTTTACCTTCAGTGACTCCAGACCCAGTGGAGGACATTCTGACACAGTCAACAGGGATTTACTCACATTTTGAATATTACAGTATTATACCATGACAGGAGAAGGCAGAGCCGTTCCAGAGGTAAAACTCTAGTACTTTTGCAATGTAACGATATATAATATCAAAAAGTTATGCACTAAAGCTTTAAGTGAAACAGGTCTTCTAACACTGATGGATTTACAAAGCCAGTCGAGAAAGCAAATTGAAAGAGATGTAAAAAGGAGAGCAGGAAATAGAGAAAACACAACTCTCTTGCAGAGGGTGACATGTCTTTAAACCTGTTTAGGGTCCTCTGCTGCTGTAATAACACCTCAGACAGACTCTCGTTGTCTGGAGGGTTCAGCTCAGTTCAAACGGCCTCTTCCTGCCAGGGAGCTTTCCTGGCTGTTAAAAAGTCTCAGGCCAAGATATAGAAGCAGTGTAAATAAATGCTAAATGTAGGTGGCATTTCCTATAAAGAGCATCCCCCCCCCCTTCTGCCTTGTGGTCCAGCTGGATCTCTGTTGAGCCGCGTGTGACTCAAAATGTTGCCGAGCTCTTAAAAAGTAATTTATATTTCATTTTTAATTTTTTAATTCTTTTTTTTGTTGTTGTTCTGCCCAACCACAAACTTCTGAAACAACTGAAGCTGAGCCAGAGCGTAAAGCAGTCTACAACCCAGCTGATTATCTGGGTGAATAAAGTCCACAGGGAGAAAAAAAAAAAAGATTGTTGTAAGTTTTGGGGCAAAACCTTTAAGCACATAGTGGTCCTGAAATATAAACAGAAAAATAGTTTTTTGGAGGAGAGGAGCTTTATCTGCCTGAAACTTAGGAAATTGCCTTTTCATTAGACTAGTAGTGAGGTTTATATAAGTAACCCTGTCTCTCCAGTCTATCTCAGTTTTTACATCCACTCCCCCCACACCCTTTTTCACTTCCTTTTACCTTCTTTCCTCTCTTTGAAAGAAGCACAAGAGGAAGATGCGTCCCGAGATGCCTCATCAGAGAACCATCCCCCACCGAGTCTAATCTCCCTGGATTCCTCCACATTACCTTTTCATGGATTCATGATTCAAAGAATGCTTTTGGGCAATATTTAGGCTTTAAAGAAGTATTAATTGTGCAAAATGCAAGTAAGTCAAACTCATAACTAAGCAACGTCCGTTTAAATGTATCATATTGCTGTAACACCACCTGTAAAAACATCATCAAATGATGGGAATTGGTGGCCTATCCCATTTGCCTTAAAGAAAACTAGAGCCCGACTGATATATCGGCGGGACAATATTAGGTATTTTCCAAACTATCGGTATCGGCATTTATAATGGCCGATAAATGAATATTTAAAAAATAAAATAAAAACAGACGAAACACCCTTCAACCACGTCATGAGTGATTGTAGATTTTTTTTATTTTTATATATATATATATATATATATATTGGAATATCGGATTTTTAAATCACCAAATATTTGTATCGATATCGGCCTTAAAAATCCTTTATCGGTCGGGCTCTAAAGAAAATATACAATATCAAACAGTTACCAAATTACTTGTTCCATGCCAAACCTTCCACTATATTTATATTTGATATCTTGAGATAGCCATCAAACAATCTCCTTGGATTAGGGATTAAATGTTTAAGCTCATCACCATTCAAGTTTCTTGTTAAATGGATGGTGAGTATTAAGTTTTTCTTCCTTTCATGCTTGCAGGATTTCAAACTTCTGGCTCAGGAGGTCAAGTCTGTCATTACCTGTTGTGCTGTATGGGACCACCCACCAAATCAAATGTTCCACTTTTGCTGTTGACATCTCACACAGACAGGAAATGATGAACACAACTGGAAGCAAACTTAACATACAGTACACGGCTAAGTGAGCACTTAACTCAATTTGGAAACTTTGTGAGTGTTAATAGATTTTCTTTCATGACAAAACCAAGAAACTGGCTGTTAGGTCATTTGATATTCTTAAAAAGAACAAAAATAAACATGTTCTTAACTTAGTCAGATAGGAAGAGGTTCTATTATCAGTTTCTATTTTTACACTTTTACTTACTTTCCCAACATGGCAACTTTTCCGGCGTATCACTCACAGTTAATCCAACTCCAGCACTGGCTGACAGGCCTGACCGAACTTTAATGAGCATTAGCTCGGATTTGACATGGCAGGTTGCTTACTAAGCATTTATTTCTAGCCACCTCCACAAGCTAATCTCTGCTTCGACCTTTCCTCTACATACACGCATAATATGTAAAGGGACTCTGTATACACATACTTCCTCAGTCGGCTCAATTCCCAGCCCAGTACACACACACACACACACACACACACACACACACAAACAAACACACACACACACACATAGTGCGTCTCACTATCTTTGTGGGGACCCGTCATTGACATAATGCATTCCCTATCTCCTTACCCTAACCTTAACCATCACAACTAAATGCCTAACCTTAACCCTTACCCTCACCCTAACCATAACCTAATTCTAACCCTAATCCTAAAACCAAGTCTTAACCCTCAAACAGCCCTTTAACCTTGTGGGGTCCAGCATTTTGGCTCCACAAAGCTGTCCGGACCCCACAATTATACTGGACTCCCGGTTTTTGGACCCCACGAATATAGTTAAACAAGCACACACACATACACACACACACACACACTCACACACATATGCATGCATATACTTATATACAATACTCTTTGTAAATACACACACACACACAAAGGCATTTACAGAAAACAGCTGGTAGACCAAGCAGACTGCACAGACTCAAAGAAAACTCAAACTACACCAATCCTCCACACCGTACACTTCAATGTTTATCATGTACTCTAAGGTCAGGACTTGAATGTCCTTTTAAACATAGTACAAAGCAGTTTAAGTCTGTGTGCATGTGGGAGAAAGGTACCAAAAGAGAGACTGGAGAGAAGCATACAGAGAAAAGACAAAGGTGGATGAATAGGAAATCAAAAAAAAAAAACAGGACATGAGACATTTACAATGTCTGCAGAGGCCGGTAAATAAAGATATGGGACATCTTTGTGGCCAGTAAGCCCTCTGATCACCCTCACATGAAGCTGCTCCCAGTCTTCTCATCAAGGGGTTATCAGAGTCTGTGCTTTCAGTAGTGAAGCAGCAGATTGTATTATTTTTTTTGGTAGTATACAGGTTCAGTAGGCCTACTGACTCTGCAGCATTGTGGAGATAGGTCTGGCGACTACAGGTTTAGATATACAGTATTCACTGCCTCAGCAAGGGATCCACATGAATCACAGCTGTGTCTGATTTTCTGTTAAATTAGCAAATAGTTTTATGGTGTGTTTGATGCTTTCCTGGGTGGGTTTGCCTCAACTGACAATTCATTGTGTGCCAGTGATCTTCACATTTCATATAAACTATATATATATATTATATGAAGAAAGTATTAATGGTTGAAAAATCACCTGTGACCACTTGAATTGTCCTGACACAGTAAACCCCATAAAGTTAGTGAAAGCACTTCAAACTGTTTGCCACTAATGTCTGACCCTTGTCTGATTGACATATACTGTAGACATCAGTGCTTACGCCCATACATACGTGGGACTGTCTCCGAGGCCACTGATTGGCTCACACTGTGTTTGACCTGAGGTTTGGCTTTCTTAACAACCTTCGGCTTCTTGGTGATGAGTTTGGTTTTCTTCGGGATCATTTTGGGCTTCTTCGCTACCTTAACGCTCCTGGTGGACCTTCTTTCTACAAGAATGCAAACCATTTCATACATAGAAAACGTTAACATGTTGAAAAGCATTACTTCAGACTGGGAATTAGTCAGTACAGTACACCAAGAAGAACCATTTTGCATTAAACTTTGAAGGAAAATAATTGGACATTTTTGGAAATACGCTTAATTTGCATGTCGAGAGTTAGATGAGAACATTGATGCCACTCTCATAGTTGTCTAGTAAATTTGAAGCAACAGCCAGCAGCTGGTTAGCTTATCTTAGCACAAAGACTGGAAGGGTAAACAGCTAGCCTGGCTCTGCCCAAAGGTTTAAAATATTAGTCTAGTGAGCTTTAGATGTGCTGCTAGGGGGATTTTTAAATTTGGACAGAGCCAGACTATGGGCCCTATCTTGCACCTGGCGGAGCGCGGCGCAAAGCCCGACGCAAGTGTCTTTGCTATTTTAAGACCGTCCAGCACCCACGTCGTTTAAATAGCAAATGCACCTGCGCCCATCTTTGTGGTCTTACAGGGAGGTGTGTTCAGGTGCATTCTTGCTGTATTGCTATCTTGAGGCAGCGGAAAGTGATCGTGCCATTGACCAACAAAAACCTGGTCTAAAGTCAATAGCGCAGCATTTCATTGTTATTTAAACAGCGCATTAGTAAAATGACCCTAGACTTAGCACAGCGCACACACACAATGCTTGTTATACACTATGCTTGTTACATACACATCTGCCATCATAATAGCAATGCGCCAAGGTCCAAACGCGCCTGGCTTTTAAAGGGAATGGGAGATGACACTCTGATTGGTTTATTGCATGTTACGCCCAAAACACACCTATGAATTAATTAAGTAACTAAGTACAACCCTTTTGAACCACGCGCCCGGCGCACGGACCCTTTTTTCCGCCGTGAAACTAGCAAAAGTGGATTTGAACACGCTCTAAATGCTCCTGCGCCATATGCTTGACGCCGTGCGCTTAGATCGTTAAAATAGGGCCCTAGGTGTTTCCAGTCTTTATACTAAATTAACCATCTGCTGCCTCTGGCTTCATATTTAATGGACATATTTAAGCAAAGCACCAATCTTCTTACCTAACTCTTGGCAAGAAATAATGAGGGTATTTTCCTAAAATTTTAAACAACTCCCATGGGTTGGAAAGTTCTCACCAACATAGGACACCATGGAGAGCCACAGCAAGCAGCAAAGAAAACCTGAGACTTGATTCATTTTGGCTGTAGATATTTACATGTATTTACATTATACCCATTTGGCTGCAGCCGCAGCTTCAATGAGTGTACAGCTGAATCACTGCCTGCATGGACAACATCACATTGGTCGGTTTTGAGGAGTGTGAGGGGTCTTTTTATCTGAGCCATCACAGCCCATCTGGTTTAAATCAGCAAAAAAAAAACACACAGCTAAAATGTCCCACTGCACACAGGGTAGAATGCAGAACATCCTCCCCCCAACCCTCGGACACTGACTCTCTGACCGCAGATATGCGGAGCCCACAGAGCTCTCTTTACACTTTGAAAATCAGAGTCTTTGAGGAATCCTGAAAGATTCTTAGACTTGTTATTTAAAACCTGAGGCGTCATTAACTATAACTAACACCAATGGCTCATGGATCTTTGGAACCTTTGACATACAGGGGGTTTGGTCTGATGAGTAATTGAGTAAATGTATTCCCCAAACTCCCCCAGTTTGTAGATTTATGATATCTATTTTCTAAAGATGCAAACTAATCAACAATCCTGGTTACTTTGTTCTCAGGTGAGGTTATTGTATGTAACACACATGTAGGCTACACTTGGAATTTGAACTTCAACAGCATGGCTGTTTCTGGGAAAAGTAATAAGCACATACAAAACCAGTAAACAATTAGTCATGTTGTTAAAAAAAAGAAAGAAAAAAAGTAGGTGAGCACAACTGCCCTGATGCAGATCTTTCCAATCAAGTAAAAATAATAATACAATAATGTAAAACTGTTTTAGGGATCCATTTGATCACTCATTATTGAATACCACAGACACACAGCACATTTTCACATTAATGATGTGGTTTTATAGTGGGTAAAACAAACAAAACATATAATCTACTCACCTAATTCCAAAGGAACTTCTTCTTCTTCTTCTTCTTCTTTTGTCTCTTTTCTGGACACTGGTGTCTCTGCTGTCTTACCAGTGTCTTCAGTCAGATGTTTAGTAGTTGGAGTGCTTTTGGGAGGTTTAGCCGTTGACTGTGAAGCTGGGAGTCTTGTGGTGGGAACCTCGGTTACGTTTGTTTTCCCTGCAGGAGAAAGGCTCTCAGTTGTAGGGAAAGCTGGATCTGAATCCACGGTGGATCTCACTGTAGTCGTGTTATTAGCAGTTCTGGCTGAAATGAGGATAAATGATCCACAATGCAGAAATAAGAACAGAGTGATGTGCAGAGCTCCTGCCATAGTATCTCTTCCATGCAGAAACCCCTCTGACACCAAACAGTCATTCAACCTCCCTGACCTACCGCTCTGCAACACGGTCAAGTCACCCACAATGCAAAAAAAACAACTTCCAGTCACGGATTGAAAAAATAAAAGCTGTGTTGTAAGCCGTGGTGGAAGAAGTATTCAGATCCTTTACTTAAGTAAAAGTACTAATACCATACTGTAAAATACTCTGTTACAAGTAAAAGTCCTGCATTGAAAATGTTACTTAAGTAAAAGTATGTAAGTAAGTAGGTATTATCATTATTTATCAAAATGTACTTAAAGTATTAAAAGTAAAAGTACTCAAGGCAGAAATTCTCAAATTTTGAGAAATTGAGAAACTGGAAACAGTTCAATGTTTAATCATCTAATCATTTCAGCGGTAGGCTACTTGGAGGCCGTAATATTGTTTGGTAGTTTAATTAAATATTAAAACATTGTATGTTATAAACTTTGTGTGTTTTGTGTGCAAAAATCCTAATGTGTAAAGTAACTGGTAACTAAAGCTGTCAGATGAATGTAGTGGAGTAAAAAGTACAGTATTTCTCTCTGAATGTAGAGGAGTAGACGTAGAAAGTGGCATGAAAAGAAAATACTCAATACAAATACTACCAAAAATGTTTACTTAAGTACAGTACTTGAGTAAATGTACTTAGTTACATTCCACCACTGTTGTAAGTTCTGCATTGTGTTTTGTTGCTAATTTTTCCACTTCTGTGCTGTTTTGTGTCAAGTTTTGTTTTGGTTGCGTTGTCTTCCTTTTTGTTTCTTTGTATTTAAAAAAAGCCTTTTTAAACAAACGTAGCTCAGCGTATTCTTTCAGGAAGACTTCTAATAACTTCAATCACCTCTCTCTTCCTAAAACTAATCAGCTGTTTTGAGGTGTTCACTTTTCAGTAAACCGACCAGAATTGGCCACGAAATTCATGAGCCAATCACAGCATGACATCCTGCTTTAAATGTCTTCTCTCTGCTGTCAGTTGTCATTTCAGGCAAACGTGCAACCCCCCTCCTCCCCTTCCACCTCTGGTCATCGTCACCCACGGCGCCCTGCGTCCCCTTCCGGCAGACAGCTCCTTCGGTCCGGTCTTCGGATTCCTTCGCCACCATCACCAGTGTCTGGACTCCATCGGAGGGGGATTTGTCTTGGCTTCTCTACCCCTTAAAAAAAATATTTTTATAACGATGGAGTCTAATCTCCAAAGACTTTGTAGATTTCATATATGCATATGTACAATAAGCCTTTGAATATCTGCAACGAAGTCTCTCCTGATTGAATTGAGGGCAGGCGACAGCGGATGAAAAATAGCCTTTTGGCTAATTCTGGCATTTTTAACCCATGTAAAATCATGCGTTTTATTAATTTGCACTGTCCTCTTTCATAAATAAACTGAATTGAATAAATAATATAATAAATAGCAGTGAGGAATAAGAATGTGTTTAAATACAAAGTAGAGTTGAAACAATTAGTCAACCAACAGAAAAAAAATTGAAACTGTTTTTATTTTTTTATTTTAATTTTTCTAAAATATTTTTTTTTTTTAAAAGGCCCAAAATCCTTTGTATCAATTTCTCAAATAGCAAGATTTGCTGGTATGATACCAAACTGAATTTCCTCAGATGTTAAGACAGATGGTTGGATAAATCATGGAGTTTGAAGGTGCCACCTTTGGCTCTGGAAGATTCTAACAAGCATTCCTCACCGTTTTCTGACAAAACAATTACTGGAGAAAATAATCAGGTGATTAACCAATAATAAAAATGATTGTTGGTTGCAGCCCTAAAACGTAGGATTGTTTTCACCCGTAAAGTACAATACATAAAACCACATGTAAGGCATGCAAGCTGTTTAAAAGAAAGTCTTACAATTTGTTCCTTGCAATGTCAGTTGGATATGGCAAGGTGGAGAATTCACCAACCCTCAGGTTACTTAAATCAACATGTCATTTTCTTATACTTCACCATTATAATAAGGAACAGAAATCAAGAAAAAGTTCCCAGAACACTTGTTGGTCTAACACATATACAGGTAATCATGGTAGCTGATTATCCAAACTCAAGACTCAATTATAAAATATATCACATTGACCTAAAAGGTTAACTGCCATTTTCATTGCTTCTGATTAGCAGTTATTCAGTCTCCTTTTTAAGAGCATATTTTATAAAAGTTGACAACAGATGCAGCAGAGATGCAAAGTCAGTAGCCGACACTTTCAAACTCTTAAACATACTAGGTAAAAGTTACAAATCCATGCTTTTATTTTGAATGCGTAATCAAAATCCTGGCATCAGTCTTGCTGACTAACTTCACACTCTGAGCTGCTGTACTAACAACCATCCGACCAGAGTTTATTCAGGGATCAAACTCGGTCAACTCCTCATCTCTCCATCTTTCTGTTACACAGAGGCAGCAGGGCATTTAGTTATTCAGAGGATTTTTTTTAAAAGTCTAAAGTCCCATAAAACGTTGTTCTGTAATGAAGAAAATCTTTTCATATTCTCTGATTGGATAATATTCCGGTTCTCCAACACCACAGGTCAACACAATGTAAAAGGTGCTTTCTCCTGTTCTGGTTAAATAGCTTTAATGGCACAGACGAGATATAATAACGGGAAATACATACATCCAGCAAGTTATAGAAACTTGAAATATTAAGTCTCATTCCAAATGTATGTACAGTGTGGGAACAAAATGCCTTACAATTACTTTGTTATTACATTTAATGGATTATGTGGTTCTCCATGTAGAACTAAATAATTTCAGAAAAAAAAATATATCTAAAAGAATTTTACAGTGATGCCATTCAATTCTAGTAAGAAATTAAAAAGAAAAAAAAGACAACAAAACACTACTTAACCAGGTCTTCTTGGAAAAAACTAAGCAATGCAAATAAAAAAAAAACATATTTACAAAAGAGTTGAAATTTTAAAAACAAAACTGAGTCTAGTAGCTACACTCCTCACCCCGGACATCTGACAACCCTCTTCCCCTTCTTATATACAGTCTATGCTTCCCCCCCCCCCTCCCTCTCTGAAGTTGAAGCCTCCATAAAAGAAGTTACTGAATGTCTGTAAAGCTCAGGTGTTGAACAGCAGAACCTTTTTTTATTTTACCTGCAACTGAAACTACATCATGAATGAATGACATTTTTATTTATTTTTAAATCTGGATAAACATGGAAGCACCTTTCTTAATGTGTGTAATGATCAGTTACGAGTATTTGTAATAATCGTGTGTGTGGGTGACATTTTGAAGAGTTTCTTTCCAAAATCCACCACTTAAACAACATGACACACACCCTTACCAATTCTAAAAAAAAAACGCATTAAAGTGAATCAAATGTTTCTTTGTAAGATATTAAATCCTTTCTGTGATGGACAAACTGCTTCTTAGACTTAACAGATTCAGCTGAACAAGGCTCTGCTGTGCAAACACTCGAAAACCCCTTAAACTGCCATTAGTTGCCAATATTCAGCTGTATGGCTTCATGGTAAAAGAAGAGCACCCGTGCTAATGGAAACATGCAGCTGCATAGGTCAAACCTAGGGCTGGGCATCGAGAACAGAGTCCTATTTGGAATCGTTTCAAAAATTACGATTCTATCGGAGTCGTTCCTTTATTAGAATAGTTTGGAGGATTTGGTCTCAAATCTGATCGTGGGTTCCAAATTTAACATGCGTGAGTTTAGGTTTCCGTAGCGGCCAGGCGCTTGTTGTGATGCAGCCTTGGAGCATGGTAAGCGGCGCTCCGTAAAAAGCTGCAACCCACCACTGAATCAAAAATAAAACCTTCCTCTTATTTGTGAAATAAGCATGTGACCCGTTTCAACTCCACCCTTCGAAGAACCAGAAAAGATGAGAACTGGAATCAAAAGAAAGAATCGCAATTGGAATCAGAATCGTTAAAATCCAAACGATGCCCAACCCTAGTAAAAACCTATGGTGTCATTGAGATTGTCAACATGTATACCCAAACCTCAAGTTCACAGTGACCTGAAATAGAGAGATTCACCCAGTGCTGTGAAAAGACAAAGACCAAACAGAACGGGCAGAGCAGTGTCCAGGAGTGAGGCGAGCAGCTGCTGGGTGACAAACGGCCAGCCTCAGTTTGGAAGTCAAACGCCTCAAGGCTTCCAGAGCTTCAGCAGACCGTCCTCGCTGTAGGAGGCGATAAGGTTCTGGTGGGGGTGGTGGGCGATGCCGATCACGTCCTTCTCGTGTACCTGGAGGGACAAAGGACATATGGTTTAAGAATTGCGGACGCCATATATAGCGGAAAACTCAAAAAGACTATTAGCTATTTTAAGTTAGCAAAATGCAGAGCTAGAAATGATTTAATTTAACTAATTTAATAAACTGTCTGTACACTTACAAAGTTCCCAATGCTTCAGTTTACATGTAGGGACCCTCATTATGCTACCGTGGAAGTGTGGTGCTATTTTGAGCCTTGTTAGTGGTGTAGAAATAGCGATTTCTTATTACTTTCCTTGTGCCCTGACGACTAGCGTTATAAGCTAATTAGCGGTTTTTATTGGAATTGTTTTTGTATTATTATAACGGTGTGAGTGTTCAATGTTCCATGTTTTTTGAAAGAAAAACACTTACTGCTGGCAATTCATATCTATGTTCTCATCCTTGCATAAGAATATATAGAGTGGGTTTGATTGTGCCCATGACATGTTTTATCTGTTAAGGCCGTTTCATGGTTCTGCGGAGGCTCCAACCAGAGCTTTCGCCGTAGCCTACGTAGTGATCTAATATTTATACTTGTGCGCTGGTGTGTGTCGAGCCGACATGCGTGTGTGTGGGGAGTAGGTGATAGAGCGAGGGAGAAGTGAGAGAGTGATGGCAATTAGCTTCAGAGTGAGTAGCGACTCTAGAGTCAGAGCGAGAGAAAAAGTGTCTCGCCTGTGCTTTCTGACCACGGTGGGAAATCTGGAGCAGGAAAAGTTAACCCTCTCCTTGATTTCATGTTGTTTACAGAGAAGGAGAACCAGGAAATGAGTCGGAGGGGAAATGCAACGCTACCAAGCCACGGCCGAGCGACGTGTGGTTAAAGTTTTCGAGAGGCCACTGGCGTAGGGTCTGGCGTAGATGCAGAGGGGTCTGCGGGGGTACGCCGTTGATTCAACGCAGAAGCATAAAACGGCCTTTACACAGCGAATGTTGAACTTTAGCTAACTAAATTTGCAAATTGAATCATAATCGCAATATCTGGCAGAAAAATCGCAATTGGATTTCCCCCCCCAAATCGTTCAGCCCTAGATCCTAAAAAAAATGTTGTGGTAATTATTTATCTGAAGTAAACCCTGAATGAATGAATGAATGAATGAATGAATGAATTAATGAATTAATGAATCTTTGTGCCAAATGTGAAGAGATTCCCTCAAGGCCTTCCTGAGACATCATGTTCACACGTACGGGGGCAACCTGAAAACATAATGCCTCTGGTCACGGCTATCGCTGTTACGGAGGCATAAAGACAAAACATAAGTTACGTGCCTTGTGGAGAACTTGGTTTCTTCTAGACAGGCCAAATACAGCAATGATCATAAATGATTCATGTATTTGTATTTGTCCAAGCTTGTTTATAAAGTCATTTAATAGAAAACAAGCACGCAAGACAAAAGAACTCCAAGACATGAACCCAAACTTTACAGTCTGTTTGTTTTGCGGCAGAAGCAGAGGACGGAATGTGATATTTTCGGACACTTTGATGTAAGCTCCTGAGAGTGGCCACGTACCGTCAGCGTTCTCTCCAGCTTGCCGGTGACGGTGCTGAAGCAGTAGAGCACAAAGTCTTCACCCACGCAGTAGATCCACTCGCCACGGGGCGACAGAGTGCAGCACACAAAGTCACCTCCTTCCCTCTTACCGGAGCTGAAACTCCTCACGATCTGCGCGGCGGGTCACAGGGACACACACACACACACACACACACACACACACACACACACACACACACACACACACACACACACACACACACACACACACACACACACACACACACACACACACACACACACACACACACACACACACACACACACACACACACACGTTAAAAAGGCAGGCAGGTAGGCAGGTTCAGTTTCATAAGCAAACAAAAACACGCTCAAAATAGCTACACGTTTATTGCTTAGTATTTTAGAGATGAAACACTGGGTTCAAAATGACTGACCTTGTTTTAAAACCAAATTAAAAGAAAAAAAAAAAACACAGTTCATGTAATGGCTCATGAGCCTATTTCAGCACCCTGCCGTCGCTCCTAACAGCACTCATGGAGCTACACTGTGCTCCGATTTCCTGACCGGACTGTTCCGTGCAGAGCCGATTTGACTGGAACTGACCTGTCCCTGCATGTTCATGATGACCACCGTGTTGGAGCGGTTACACACGACAAAATGCTCCGGGTTCTTGGGCAGCTGGATGACGTTGTTGACTGTGATGTCGGTGCCGGCTGACGTGCCCAGAGGCTTGAAGGTGTTGGAGCACTCGGTGGTCTTTATGTTCCACATCTGGAGCGGGTCGAACACAGGGGGACGAGACGCTGGTCAGACACACATGCTCTCAAGATAACACAGCTTACGCACAGGCACATTAACACCATTAAGACCTTAAAAGGACAAATCTGGCGCAAAATGAACCTAGGGGTTAATAACACATGTGTACCGAGTCGACCGTTCTCTGGGATATGTTTTCATGCTAATCGAATGTGACCAGTTTTAGCCCAAACCGCTAATTAGCTTATAACGCTAGTCGTCGGGGCACAAGGAAAGTAAAAAGAAATCGCTATTTCTATACCACTAACAAAGCTCAAAATAGCACCACACTCCCACGGTAGCATAATGAGGGTCCCTACATGTAAACTGAAGCATTGAGAACTTTTTAAGTGTACAGACAGTTTATTAAAAAGTGTCGAACGACGAACGCCGTGTAACCAGTAACATACGTAGCTCAAGCATAGCGTTCGTCGTTCGACTGGCCGTGACCGTTTTCCCAAGATGCCGCCGGCCTGTATACGTGAACGGTACGGTCTTTCTAAACTATCTTTTTAATAAACTGCCTGTTCACTTACAAATTTCCCAATGCTTCGGTTTACATGTAGGGACCCTCATTATGCTACCGTGGAAGTGTGGTGCTATTTTGAGCCTCGTTAGGTGGTATAGAAATAGTGATTTCTTATTACTTTACTCGTGCCCTGACGACTAGCGTTATAAGCTAATTAGCATGAAAACATATTCCAGAGAACGGTCGACTTGGTAATCATGCGTCATTAACCCCTAGGTTCATTTTGCGCCGGATTTGTCCTTTAACTGTGTAGCTGCAAAAGACTTCTTATTTTTGCAGCGGCGTCTCTCACCTTGACCGTGCCATCCGAGGAAGCGCTGATGATGTGGTGACCGTCTGGAGTGAAGGTGGCCTCGTTCACAAATGAGGTGTGGCCGCGGAATTCCTTAAGAGTTTTACCTGACTTCAGTCCATGGATTCTTCAGCAAAAAAAAAAAAGACTTAAATGAATGTCCATAAAATTATTTATATATAAAAAAAAAACAAAAAGAAAAAAACAAAAAAAAAAACACAACATGTTCAGTAAAGACTACTGTTGTGTCATCAACTGGAAGAATGAATTGTTAGGTTTTCTTTTTTCTTGGGAGTTTGGAAGAAGAGGGTGAAGGCGTTTGGCAAGAACTGAGTTTACCTGATTATCTGGTCGAAAGAGGCGCTGAGGATCTGGCTGCTGTCTTTACAGAAACTGACGCATGTTACTCCTTTACTGTGGGCGCGCTCAAACCTCCTCAGACACTGACCGCTCTGGATCTTCCACACCTACACAGACATACAATTTTTTTTTTACTTCCATAGGTCAATGTGCAATAAACACATCTGTTTGTACAACAGAAAAGCAAAAAGAATACATTGGAAATAAGTGGATTTTTATATTGGAGGACTACTTATATTTCATGATACCATTTACATTGTGATTTTCAGGGTTTTTACACTTCACTGAAACAACAAACCATACATACCATTGCTGTTTAAATACCGGCCGTTATATGTCTATTTCAAACGTGGAATGTCCCTGCATAAACTCTGATGGGTACAAGTTTTCTTTTAAGACATAGCGCTATAATCCATGTGTACTAGAGGAAGAACCTGCTGCGCAAATGTTTCCGGCAGTAATGTTTCTCGTCTACCTTAATCTTCCCATCCTGGGCTCCGGTGGCCAACATCTCTGTGTCCCGACTGAAGCCCATACACAACACTGCATCGTCCATCATCATGAGGTTATCCTGAGCCTGGTACTTCAGATCCTGTAGGACACAAACAATGTATGCAATTTTTTCAAGTCAGCACAAGTCATTTTGAAATGATAAAAAGGTCAATGTAGCTATATATTTAACCACACAGTAAATCAGGTTGATGTGCCTTTATTTAGCATTAAGCTACCTTTCGGATTTTGCCCGTGGTGAAGTTCCAGACCTCGATGAAGCCGTCCACAGAGCCAGTGACCAGATACTGACCATCAGGGGAGAACCGTGAACACTCCACATGAGATTTCTGTCCGAACTGTGCAGGGAAGAAAAAGAAGTCAAGTCAGAAGACTTTAGGCATTTAAGTCATAAAAATGTATTGTATCTCCTGGCAGAGCTATATCAAAATGGCAGTATGCTTGGCTGAATGCAGTTTGGAACAGTGAAGCAGCCCATTAATGTTGCTTTCAACGATCCGTATTTTGGGACAGTGTGGGTACCTTGATCTGTCTGCTGAGCTGGGTGGGGAAGCGCTCCTCCTCAACATCTTTAACGGCAGCTTTACCCCTGAACAAATCGATAGTCATGCCAGGAGGAAGGAGGCCCTGATGCTGCTGCCACTTCAGAGACTGAAGGAGGAGAATGAAGATAAAACCATCAGCAGCACTTTATTTGAATGGTAGCATAACTTTCATGGCAAAGATTAATCAAGATCAAGAAAGACGACGTTGTGGACGTCCATATAGTGGCTGGTGCAGGACAAAAAAAATGAATATTCCAAGAAAGTGAGTTAAGTCCACACAACAGCTGAATGCTCCGGAAAAATATTGTGCAAAGAAGGTGCACACATCGTTTCGGCCGACAATTTGGCCTTCCACACCTGAGGAAGGCCAAATGGTGGGCATTTAGCTGCTGTGCGGACTTCACTCACTTTCTTTGAAGATTAATCAATAGGTACAACTATGCAAATATGTTGCAACTATGTCAGGATTAAGATACAAATTAGTTATCTTATGGTGGGTCTCTTATTAAGGAATTACACTCATCACACCTGCGTGTTTCTGGATCACTTACCTGTCCCAGCAGAGCCATGAGACGAGAGGGCGGCACTACGCTGACCTCCCCTGCCAGGGCCTGGGCGATGGCCGCTCTGCGCTTCTCCTTACTGCTGCCATCTGGGTACGCCTGGACATCAAGAAACACAAATATCAGAAAAGCCGCACAACTGTAATATGTCTTTCAGATGTTATCTTTATGCAATATTTGCAGCTGGAGGTATTTTGAAGCCAAAAGCAAAATGAACAGCCAGACCAACTGATCCTAAAATGATTTGATGAATGGATGAATAAAGAGTGCATCTTGTCACACGTTTGGTTTGGACTCACCTCTCTGGGATCGAAGTAAGAGCGAGCCAATAGGTTCTCCAGGTGGATGTATCTCTCTGGCTGGGTCTGTTTCAGCATGATCATGGGGTCAGTCTGCCTGAGGAGGGAACGGGCTGCACCCAACTCTCTCAACTCGATCAGCTCTAACACCACCTGTTCAGGAAACACAGACATTCATATTTAGAGGACATGTGACTTCAGGCATGATCCACCAGGTCCTTTTCACTGAAACATCTGTTGACATGGGACAACAGCAAAACAAATGCAGGGTCTTTTTTTTTTTATCTCAAAACCGATAACCTAATACATCTGGATTAAGAAAGGAGTAGCGAGAACAATACATTAAACAAACTGCCTCCTTGAGTAGAAACCAATAGGAATCATGTTTAAGAATTTCTGTAAAGAAACAAAATGGGACAACAATCACGCAACACCAACACTACACAAAGACCAAGGAGGAGAGAATATTAAGCAATCAAACACCTGGTGAATTAAGTTCATGAAGTGGGGAAAAAAAGACGGACTAGAGAGAAAATAAAAGAAGCCCATAATATGTCACCTCAAGACAAGCTTATTATGGATGCACTGGGGAATGCAGGAGGATATCAAAATGTAAAGTGGACAATGAGAGAAGCTGTAGACAACAATTTATCCAAAACCTCACCTGTTCATAAAGGTCTATCAGGGTCTTATCTGGCAGCTTGAGAGACTGGATGGCTTGCAGGACAGTATCCCAGTGGCCGCTGTTTATGTCTGCCACAAAGCTCTCGATACTATCCACAGTGTTCAGAGACACGGTGGTCTCCTCCTGCAGGGTGACTAGAGTCCGCTGCAGATTATTTTCTTTTAAGTACTGCATAATCAGACGGATCACGCTGTGGAAAACACAAGACTATTGGATAAACAAATATTGCAAGATAGCTCAGCTAAAGCTATTCAAATTACAATGTGTTGATGTACTGGATAATGAGTCACAGTTTGATGTTAGTGGATCATTTAACAACAGTGACATAACTACAAATCAATTGATTTTTGCTGCTTAAGTTTGAATAGTTTACTTCCCCGGTCAGAGCAGAGTCTGGTGGCAACTGGCAGTGTAACGTTAGCTAATGCTAACTTATTCCAACTCCCATATTTGAGTTGTTTATTCCATAGCTATTTAATGAAAATACAACATATGGATAATTTAATACTTCAAATATCAGAGCAACACTTCTGACTGAAATGACCGTCACTTCGCTAAAAAAACAAAAACAAACAGAAAACATCTTCTACGGGGGTGACTGTAAGATTAGCTTGTTAGCTTAGCTCAGGAAGCTAATGCTAACGGATTGCAGCAAAGAATGAGACAGGCCTCTTTGACGGACAATGTTATCAAATGCGGAGTTATTAGCAGGCAATTCATTGTAGAAATTACCCTTCTGTCAGATAAATTAACTTGACTACTTACTCTGCGGATTCCACCTCCAGAGACATGATTATTTATCTAAAATTAGCAGACACAAGACACTCTTGAGCCTGCAGGAGAAGCAAGACACGCAGGACACGCAAACACGGAAGTACTGGGGGGGGGGGGGGGGGGTTAGGGACCTTCAAAATAAAACGCTCAGTGTGTAGAGGCGGTATTTTGGGACATAACAAACTAGACCGTACTATATAAAATACAAAACGGACAGTTAAATAGGATTTTCTTTTCAAGTTGACTTACAAAAAAGGCTCTCAAAATTATGATTGAGAGCAATTACATGCCTATAATACAAATAAATCATATGTAATAAATACAACTTAATGTACTATTGTGTAGGCTACTTTTTTCACTTGATGTCAGTTACATTCAGTTTCATTGAACTCCATCTATTCAGCTATCCACAGTAATAACCTTTGTGGTGGCTATAATATTAGGTCATTCAGTATTATACACCTGAGATCAGTTACGCTTAAAATGGAGTCCAGGGACCAACAAGGGTCCTTGAAGAGGATGGTCACCAGCAGGATTTCTGCTAGAAATTAGTTGAACAAGAGAATATACCAGAATCAGATCTCGCCTTTATGAAGTCAAAGCATGGATAGGTTTGTGTTCCCTGGGACTCTGTCCATAAGAGGACCTATACAGTGATTCTTATGAGCCTCATACACATTAGTGTGCCCAGCAACTCCCATCTGCTTTAATGCTATTCCTTGTTTGTTTCCAGGATGATCAACAGGGGGCGCTATCTGCACAGCTATGACTCAGAGGCCCTCTTGACTCTCTTCTCTCCGCCAGTGAAGGTCTTTCAAGGTTATGATGATGCTCAGAGCAGCACCACTTCAGTCTGCAGCCCCACGGCCTGGGTTTGATTGTTTTTGGCAATCATGACATAATCCCTCAGCGAGCCTCATCCACGTTGGAAATGAATTTGGCACCAAGAACACACCAGACCTCTTTTGGTTTCATTTGCCTTTGCAGATGGATAAATGTATCGGGAAGCAATGAGGAGGATGGGGAGAGGAGGAGTGGTGTTTTCACACAATCCCATAACACCGCAGTCATTCTGAATATATTAACGTAAGAGCAGAAGAAAGATGTTAATATAATTTTGCCATCTTCTGGCATGACAAAGCAGAAGCTGCATGGGGAATGCTTAACGCAGAGGGAGACGCCACCACGCTGGAAGAATGACAGCGACACAAAAGGCTGTAATGTAATCACTTCATCCTTTCTGAGAAAAAAACAAAGACATTTCTAAATTTATGTGAGGTGCGTGCCATTCTCGCCGTGCAATAAAGTTACCCTCTCCCATTGTAATTGGAACACATTACCATCACAAAGAAATGTACCCTTTCTTTGGTCAGTCAGGAAGAAAACTGTGAAAATAAACACCTAGTGGACAGTGCTATGAATTAATATCTGGCATCAAAACACTTCACAGCTATGAGTCCCACAATGTGTTTGGGCCAAAAAAAAATTCTGGATGAAATGACCAAATCTTGATTTTCATGAATTAAACTATGTTTATCTATCCTGCGAAAATCTAAGCATCGATCCACAATTCACTGCTTCAGCATCACATATTTGCTAAACACTACAGACAATTTTGCATTTCTGGCAGAATCCTCACAATTCCAATCTCTTGTGTTCTCATGGAAACCATTTGAAATGCTAAACTGAAATGACCACACTGAATACTCTCAGCTCTGACAATAATAACAAAGCGAGGCATTGAGCCAAGGGCAACTTGTTTAAGGGATGAACAGATGAACGAATCAATTGGTGACAAAACTGCAGAGTGAGAGGCAAAGGAAGAGAATGATGAGGTGGAGGAAGAAGTCGAGGAGAAAGAACACCCAGGGATTTGTACAGGGCTGGATCTGTCGAAAACAGTCTGTGATCTGGATCCTACGACAGATTACAACTTTAACTGTGACAGCAGACAGCTGCCCTGCTTTCTAAAACGCATTCTGGATTTGTAGTATACCCCAACATACCTAACCACCTGCAGAATTGTACACAGTTGTTGCATCAATATTGTATATTTGTGTTGTGTTTGGCTGATACAGAAACAGGACACACTGTAGGAAATTCCCAACAGGACATAAAATAAAGTAAAGAAATAAGAGAAGGGAGACTCCCTGGGAGCAGCTACTTTAACGAAAACACAAAATAATTGAGCCCAGAGGCAAGTAAAGACATTGTGTCTGTTAAAGGTTTCATTTAAAATTCAGTAGTGGCATGCATTAGTGCAATGGCATTACAACAGAGTTGGTCCCCAGGCACAGGACTATGGCTGGCGCCCAGGGCGCTCCTAATTAGTTAGGATGCAGAGGAAATATTCCTCGTATGTATAAATGTACTTGGCAAATAAAGGAAATATTATATTATATTGCATAACAAGGATATCAATGTAATAATTACTTTCCTGCGGTTTTGTTTCATATACACTTTTTTATTTGTGTTCAATGTCTTGAGTGAAGGAAGTACTTTCTCTCTAAGGGTGCCAATTATTACAAAACAAATGCAAAAAAACCTCACATAGGAAATAGGAATTACTGCTGTATGTAATAGCTGAGATTCAGTCACATTATTTTTTGATGGGGATAACACAAGATAAGAATAAGTTACACATGATAGTATATCTTTGCGATGTCTTGTCAGCTAAAGAGGGGATTGCAGATGTGCTGTTGGAGTAGGATTAACTGGCTTTTCTCAGATTTGAACAGGAAAGATGCTCTGCATGCATGCTGTATATAGATGGTTTGACTCAGGATTAGATGGCCATGATTCACATCAGAGTCGAAAAATTTTAATTGATGCAGCATTTTCTAGTTCACAGTAGTTGGATTTGAAATTATCAGATATAATGTATGTTACATGATAAAAGAAAAAAACATGGTCTGTGGCACCCTCACATACATTATGAACTGAGATTTGCTGAACAGCATTGTTGACTATTTCATCATCGAGAGCTACAAATCAGCAGCGTGATTCACTAACCTGACCACAAATGGTCATGGCGAAAAGATGTGAATACAATGTAAACTGGATGTTGAATGAACTGATGATGTCTGTCTGTTAAGTGAGATAAACTTAATCTGTGAACAAAATTTGAGACCGATTTTTAATAGGGCATACTTTATGTGGGGTTAGGGTTAGCTTTGCATAATGTTGAACTGTCCATTGGTGGGTCTTCTTCATGATTTAAAGACCCAGCAAAAAGTCTTCATACCTAAACAGCAAATTGGGAACATTTTCAGTGCTTTAGAAAGAAACTCCACATCCACATATGACTATACAAACTCTGCTTTTTTTAAACTTAACAGTTTGGTTAAGTAAAGGCAAGTTAAACTACTGGTAAAGATCACTTTCTAGATTACAGGAAAGCATTGTTGACTGTTGTCTCTGGTCAAAGTCAGACATTTTCTATGCTTATTTATTTCCACCTTTCTCCCTGGCCGAACACAATGAACAAAAGTCCATTAATTTGCTACCGAGAAGCTACTTACAACTCCTTACCAACTGATGATTTCTTCGCCAGTCAGTCAGCCTTCGAGTCACAAGTGGTAGTGGGTGGAAGGGTGTGTGTGTGTGTGTGTGTGTGTGTGTGTGTGTGTGTGTGTTTCTGAGAGGTATTGGTGATTGGAGTGGTTGTGGTGTTAAATCTTGATGGATCTGTCCCTGTAGGCTGTTTGCAGCTTGGGTCTGAGCGTCAGTCCTATTGGCATGTCCATTATTCTCAATGGACACATTAGAAAGCCAAAGGGGACTCATTGAGAAACCCTTATTGATATTCTCAATCTTCTTGGCACAAAAACAGGAATAGCTGCATTCAGAACTGCATTCAGTTTCCTGGAGAGGAGGGGCACCAACCCATACAGAGACGAAGAATTGGGTTTGTTCATGCCGCAGCAGCTTGCATTGGAGCGTGATAAATTACAGGTCATCAAGGTGATAAAGCACTAAGCTGGAAATGGGATTGTGCCTCTAAGGCAGTGTACCAGGCAGCACACACATGACCTGATACATGCTAGTCCCTGAGCAGTCTGGATAAGAGAGATACGCAGCAGGGCACGTTTCTACCCGTGACAATGTAAATAGAGGCTATCCACTTACCGGGTGAATGCCGCTGCCTCTCCTCAGCTGAAAAGCTACCTGGGCCCTGTTGTATTTACAGGAATAAATAAAAAAAAAACATCAGTGCTGACACAAGTGGATGGTTTTGAGTAGGGTAAGGTCTGTCTTTTCAGTTACTGGTCTATCTCTGCTTTTTTCAGGGCATTCATGTAAGTCTGACATCTACAACTTAAGGTGTCTTTTTTGTCAGGTTGTCCACTGGAGGGCTTTATGGACATTTATGAAACATGCCAGAATCTTTTAGGATGGAGTAAGGATAAAAGGCATGCCTTTGGGGAATTTGGGGTCGCAATGGCTATGATGAGCTTTGAGGTGTGAAATGTCAGCCAATGCTATAACCAACAGGGACTAACACAAAATCTGTTACAGTAGTTGAAGGCGCAATAAAAGCTTGCATGATAGCCTGTAGTTGCAGGCATTTTGAGGTCCTCTGAGGTGCAGAGCCACAAAAGGCTCTGATCATTCTATTGATGCTCACAATTGAAACCTAATTGTGTTCAGAAGCCCATTCAATAGAGCTCACAGTAGGGAGATCCGGCAGGTTGAAATTAGGTTATTATGCAAAACACAGAAGACAAAGGGAGGCTATTTGCAGTTAATTAACGTGGTAATTTTCTTAGTAACTGTCTAATAATTTATACAGCAGAAGGAATGCAGATACTTAGGCCTCTCTGCTTACTTTTACTGGAGCGATTGCCTTTTTTCTACCTGGCTTGAACGTGCATTTGTATGGCCCTCACACTCTTCCCGGGGATTTATTGATTCTCCGTGTCTCGCTCATTGTCATGCACAGGCACGATAATAAGGAAATCCATCTTCTGTCAGCCCCTGCTGAAGGGAAGGCAGTCCCAAGGGGAAGAGGGCAACATATTCAGGTCCAATTTTCCTGTCCTTTGCTAAGGATTACCATCGCATTGTTTTCTCATGTACAGCCCCGACACGGCGTCCTGAGCTGCACCAACGCATGAAGTGCAATGGGACTCAGGTTCATTTGGGAGACTCACCGGCAGAGAGAATCCAATAATAGAATACATTTATCCATGGTGGTTTAATTAACGTGTGCTGTTGGAGTGGAACAAAGCTAGTTGATGGGATATAAACACTCCAACAAATACATAAGTGCACTTTGTGAAAGATACACCCAAGCTAATGTATGGGGGAGATTATTTTGTATTCTGTCCCCCATAAACCTACACAAGCCACATACAAGACTAAAATATATAAATACAGACATACTGAAGTATTTAACTAATGTAGTTCAGTAGAAATTTTGCCTTTTCCCATTCCTAAAGTATATACTTGGCTTTATTGCAGTGTGTTAGCATACAGTGCCTTGCGAAAGTATTCGGCCCCTTTGAACTTTTCGACCTTTTGCCACATTTCAGGCTTCAAACATAAAGATATAAAACTGTAATTTTTTGTGAAGAATCAACAAGTGTGACACAATCATTACGTGGAACAAAATGTATTGGATATTTCAAACTTTTTTAACAGATAAAAAACAGAAAAATTGGGCGTACAAAATGATTCAGCCCCTTTACTTTCAGTGCAGCAAACTCTCTCCAGAAGTTCAGTGAGGATCTCTGAATGATCCAATGTTGACCTAAATGACTAATGATGAAAAATAGAATCCACCTGTGTGTAATCAAGTCTCCGTATAAATGCACCTGCTCTGTGATAGTCTCAGAGGTCCGTTTAAAGAGCAGAGAGCATCATGAAGAACAAGGAACACATCAGGCAGGTCCGAGATACTGTTGTGGAGAAGTTTAAAGCCGGATTTGGATACAAAAATAATTCCCAAGCTTTAAACATCCCAAGGAGCACTGTGCAAGCGATAATATTGAAATGGAAGGAGTATCAGACCACTGCAAATCTACGAAGACCTGGCCGTCCCTCTAAACTTTCAGCTCATACAACGAGAAGACTGATCAGAGATGCAGCCAAGAGGCCCATGATCACTCTGGATGACCTACAGAGATCTACAGCTGAGGTGGGAGACTCTGTCCATAGGACAACAATCAGTCGTATACTGCACAAATCTGGCCTTTATGGAAGAGTGGCAAGAAGAAAGCCATTTCTTAAAGATATCCATAAAAAGTGTCGTTTAAAGTTTGCCACAAGCCACCTGGGAGACACACCAAACATGTGGAAGAAGGTGCTCTGGTCAGATGAAACCAAAATCAAACTTTTTGGCAACAATGCAAAACGTTATGTTTGGCGTAAAAGCAACACAGCTCATCACCCTGAACACACCATCCCCACTGTCAAACATGGTGGTGGCAGCATCATGGTTTGGGCCTGCTTTTCTTCAGCAGGGACAGGGAAGATGGTTCAAATTGATGGGAAGATGGATGGAGCCAAATACAGGACCATTCTGGAAGAAAACCTGATGGAGTCTGCAAAAGACCTGAGACTGGGACGGAGATTTGTCTTCCAACAAGACAATGATCCAAAACATAAAGCAAAATCTACAATGGAATGGTTCACAAATAAACATATCCAGGTGTTAGAATGGCCAAGTCAAAGTCCAGACCTGAATCCAATCGAGAATCTGTGGAAAGAACTGAAAACTGCTGTTCACAAACGCTCTCCATCCAACCTCACTGAGCTCCAGCTGTTTTGCAAGGAGGAATGGGCAAAAAGTTCAGTCTCTCGATGTGCAAAACTGATATACATACCCCAAGCGACTTACAGCTGTAATCGCAGCAAAAGGTGGCGCTACAAAGTATTAACTTAAGGGGGCTGAATAATTTTGCATGCCCAATTTTTCAGTTTTTTATCTGTTAAAAGAGTTTGAAATATCCAATAAATTTCGTTCCACTTCATGATTGTGTCCCACTTGTTGTTGATTCTTCACAAAAAATTACAGTTTTATATCTTTATGTTTGAAGCCTGAAATGTGGCAAAAGGTCGAAAAGTTCAAGGGGGCCGAATACTTTCGCAAGGCACTGTACATGTCAACTGTCCACTTGGTCTCTGAGACGCGGTTGGTATTGAAAGGAAGTACTCGACATTCTTTTTTGATTGAGGCCATTTTCACTCGTCCACAGCAGCACATCCCAGCAGGGAGCCTGCTTCAAGCTGAAATAATGGGCCGTGGACTGTCACCGTGCCCCATGGCAGTTGGCATCTATAGAGACTGGACTGGCATGTATGGTTCCTTTTCAAATATTGGATCGGGCTGAAAATAACTAGTGGGTTCTTGGAGAAAGTAATCTGAAATGGCACTGCCTTGCCTCATCTTATATTATTTTTTTAGTGGCATTTTGTCTCTAAGGAAATATGACTGTCCGTCACAGTTGAATAAAAGTAAGACAACAACCCATTTGCAAAGGTCACATCCAAATAATGAGAGCCAGATGGCCTTTTTTCCATATCTGCATTTTCAATTCATGATTTACGGTGCATGATGTAATTACAGTCCGTAAAGATGAAATTATGCAGTCTTAGCGCTGAACTATACTGAAATACATTTCTTCATGTATCTCTTATCGGAGCTGCACTGCTGGTGGAAATAACCCTTTACTGTAAATAGCAGACAATAAAACAATATCAAATTCATAGCATGTGTTAGTATCAAGAATACAAACTGTAACCATGCCATTTTTGAAAAACATGGACATTGTCTCTAACACGTGCCTAGAAATGTAACATTGTTATCAAGTTCTTGCACTCTGTTAGCTCATTTAAATTCCACTGTGCAAAGAAAAGGTCAGGAAAAAACCTGATAGCCAGTTTGTCATTATAATGGAAACACAGACATTCAATTTACAGTAAATCCTTTTTATTGACAAAAAAAACCATTCAACCACATCTTGTGGTCTTCCTCAGTGTTGGTAAGTGTCGGTAAGTAACAGTAAGTTGCAGTTAAAAGCTTTGGAAAAACCTAGTTAAGAGGATCTTAAATCTTTGAGATGTTGTTTTACACCATTAGTGTTGCTTAGTTAGTCCTTCCAACACTTTTGTTCAGAACTCAACAACTACTGTCCTGATTGCAGCAGAATTTATTGAGGATATTTCTTAAAGCTTTAGTGCGTAGCTTTTTTATATTAATGAAAGTCCGTCTCATTCAAGCCATTGCCAAATTAGTTGATACAAAGCTAATTAAGACTATCAGCTCCACACAACTCTCTCTGTATTTCTCAGTATGACTACGTTTAGAAAACGGTGTCAACTAGCGACTTTTGCGTGCAGAAAATCAAGCGAAGATAATTACCTCTTCTGAAGAGTCCATCATGTTTTTTTAATCCTCTGTGTCCTCCTTGGTTACAAGCAACTGTGTGGAGGAGTGGTGGGGGTGGTGCGTGATCACGGAAGACTTCATGTATCATGTAGGATGCGCCGACAGTTTTGTTGTCATTACTTAGAATTCCTCATGGGGAGACAGAAACTACGCATCACAGCTTTAAGGGATGAATCTTAGCATTTATATAAGGTGAGCCCTCTGCCTTTCCTCTGTTGCCATCATCAGACCATTTTTCCTTGCATATTAGTCTCGCATTGCCAGACCTCATGCCCGATCGTATCTCCAAAGTGCTGTGTCAGTGCTGGAGTATGGTCTGGCTGCACGGGTTAACATTCTGGCATATGGGAAAAAAACCTTTTCTGGCTTATTTGTATTTCTTAAAACCAATCACAACCATCCTGGGTGGTGCTAAGCCCCGGATGCAGTGAAGGTGCCCTAGCAAAATTCACTAGTAAGGACAACACAATCGACTAGATACCTTTAAACAATTTCTTGATGAAAGATGAATGAAAGATGATCAGTGTGCGTGAAGGCGTGTTGAAGTCGGTTGTAGTTATCCGTTTTGCTGACTGCGTTGTGAGGAAGCTTTGGAAGGGAATCCGCTGTAGCACCCAAGCCCCACAGACCCTCTTAGGACCTTAAGGAGAGGAGAACGGAGAGGAAGAAAGAAGAAGGGTGGGAGGGAGGGACGCAGAATGCGAGAACGAATGAGAGGATAGGGTAGGTTGGGTGTTTACAGGAATGCTGGAAGAAGCGAGGTTGAGGTGTGGCCCTGCTCCCGGTATTCTGCTAGGTAGCTTCAATAGCGGAGATAGCGATACGCACCGGATGTCAGGCTTTATCCCAGAATTGTACATCCGGTCAGACAGACTACTTGCCTATCAATATATCATCAATAAATCCATTTCCTCCACCCACTTTTCCTTTGCTGGATATCAGAGATGTTCACAAGTCATTTTTTGGAAGTCCAAGTCAAGTCTCAAGTCTTTGAGCTCGAGTCCAAGTCAAGTCTCAAGTCTTTGAGGGGAAGTTCAAGTCAAGTCTCAAGTCTTTTGCCATGAGTCCAAGTCAAGTCCAAGTCAAGTCTCAAGTCTGATCTGTCCCTATCACGGTATGGTTAAATCTTATGAATTCAAAGCATGTCCTGTAGCTACCATCCATACAGTACAGTATCAAAATCAGTTGTAGGATAACTTTATGGGGTCTACTGCAATGCAATCTGAAGAAACACAAATTAAGGACTCTGTTTCAATTTCATAACTGTATTTTTCAACATTTTGGTATCTGCACCAAAGAATACATGTTTGTCTGTGTTACTAACTGGCTGTAAAGCCCAACCTCATCATGCATTACATTTTTCAGTGTTCAAAGTGTGAGGGAAACATCTGTATTGAAAGTTAATACACCAACCATGGTGCAAACATGTGAGAACTGATAATTTCCGTATTGCTATTTAACAACAAGAAAAATAAAAATTGGAATGAAAATAAATTGGAAAAAAAATGAAGACAGTCTAATCTTAGTCTTAGTCTAATCTTCTGCTACTGGTGAAATATTAACCTAAGTCTGTCACATCATATGGATACAACTATAACAATACAATTTGCCTGTCCCCAGCATTAGCACAACACTTTGCGATGGTTAGCTTGTTACCTGTGGCGATATATGCTAAATGTAACGTCTCTTTCACATTAGCGTGAGTGACTGACCTATCTGGGTGCTTTTTGAGATGTCTGATGAAGTTCGATGTTGTTGATCCAGTGTCATGTATCTTGGTGCCACACTCCTTGCATGTAGCTGTTCGCTTACTGCCACTGTTTATGAAATTATTGTAAGCAAAACTAATGACAAAAGGCACAACTGCAGGAGGACTTGGTGTCGCCATCGTCGCTGCATTTTTTGATGTGTTCGCGCGCCGCATAGTGCCGCGTACATTGCACATTACGGCAAAGGCCAAGGGACACGCAGCTCGTCATGCGTTTCCCCAACGTATATGCGCCAATAAAAGAAACATAAATCAATTTAGATTTAAAAAGCAATAATTGCATGAAAATAGGTTGTTGACGAGTCTCGAAGCTCGAGTCAAGTCTGAAGTCTTTTGGGTCGAGTCGCAAGTCAAGTCTGAAGTCTTTTGGGTCGAGTCCGAGTCAAGTCTGAAGTCAGCTATTTGTGTGACTTAAGTCCGACTCGAGTCCGAGTCTCAGACTCGAGTCCCCATCTCTGCTGGATATAGTGGGAACTTCCCAACGTCCCAAAGCACATTAAACGGGAGATGTGAAACATCCTGGAAAGGTTGTCAGTCTAGGACATTGGCATATCAATTATTAAATCTTAGCTAAATCTATCCAATGAAAACCTTTCAATCGACTTGGAAATTTAAAGGTGTTGTAGGTAGGATTGCGAAGATCCAGGACTTAGCCAAAAAATTTGAACATCGTCAACTCCTCAGTCCCTCCCCCCTTTCCGCTAAAGCCCAAAACGGTCTCCTAAGCCCCTCCCCCCACAAGGGAGAATGAATGCGTGTGCATGAGCAGTGATTGACACGCAGTTAGACACCCCCTGTGGCCCTGATTGGTGCATCTGAACAGGGAGCTGTGGAGTTTTGCAACTCACACTACAGGCTGTAGGTGTTTTCCAGAGGAGCTGGATTGGTTTTTAAATTACCTGCTTAATAGAAAGTTTGTTTTATAAGGCATACCTACTGCATCTTTAAGGGAGATTTCAATTATATTTACTGAGCACATCCATGCTCTCAAACCCTTCTGATTTTAATGATGAAGCGGTCTTGGTCTCCAACCCTGCTCCTGGAAAGCTACTGCCCTGCATGTTTTAGGTGTCTCCCTACTTACACCTGATTTTAATGATCTGCTCATTATCAAGCCCTTGACAAGCTTCAGCTGCTTTATAATGAGCAGATCATTCGAATCAGGTGTGTTAGAGTAGGGAGCTACCTATATTATGCAGGGTAGTATCCCTCCAGGAGCAGGGCAGTGTCACCTTTTCTTTTTAGAAACTTTACATTTTTAACCCACAACTGAATAGATTTAACACTTTGCTCCTGCGCATGTAATTAACAATACAGCCTCTAGGGACCGCAAATGGGTTACTGTTTCTTTTTTTCTTAAAGGACAATTCCGGTGCAAAACGAACCTAGGGGTTGATAACAGATGTGTACCCACTCTGTCGTTCTCTGGGACATGTTTTCATGCTAATCGAATGTGTTTGTAGCTTGAAACAAGCTAGCGCGGACTGCTGATTAGCTTACAACGGTAGTATTCAGGGCAAACAAATCACTATTTATCCCACTAAAAAGGCTGAAAATATCACCACACTTCAACGGTAGCATAATGAGGGTCCCTAAATGTTAACCGAAGCATTGAGAACATTGTAAGTGTACAGACAGTTTATTAAAAAAGATAGTTTAGGAAGACAGTAGCTCCCAAGACGGCGGCCGCCTGTATACGAGAACGTGACTGTCTTTATAATGGAGAGCGACAGAGTGGGTACCCATCTGTTATTAACCCCTAGGTTCGTTTTGCGCCGGAATTGTCCTTTAATATTAAAAATAAAATAAAGACCCTTTGAGACTGGAACTGTGCTTATGTTCTACACATTAAAGCAGTGGTTCCTAAGCTTTTAGTTTTGTGTCCCCTAAAAATGGAGCAGTACTTAGGACCCCTTGTCACAGGTTCTTATGTCTGTGATCAGTTCTGCCAAAGAGTGATTTTCCCCTCTAAACATTTTCTAGATTGATGGCAACCAGACAAAGTAAAACTATTCAGTATTCCACAAGATAAAAGCTAGACCATTATCTATCAGCATATGACTTCATTTATAGGCAAAAACCAGCTGCTGTCTGAAGGAGACACCTTTCTCTGCTGAAACTCTGAGGATGAATGCTCACTGATGCAGAGAAAACACCTGCGAACAAAAACATGCACCCATTCACACAGATGTCGTTCTTTCACCAGCGCGCGCGCGTGCGCACACACACACACACACACACACACACACACACACACACACACACACACACACACACACACACACACACACACACACACAGGTGGACTGGAGTGTGAAGCAGAAGAAGTGGAGTGTGAGCAACCGTCAATCTCTCTCTACACAACAACCCTGCAGCCAGGGAGTCCGCAGACAACATGTTTTTGCCATCTACAGAAATTCAGACATTGTCAACCACAAAAAAAAGAAAATTGTCAGTTTGCTGTAGAAAGCATAAAGCGAGGTGGAGACATGTCCACTCAGGTTTAAACTGTTTCAGTTCGGGAGAAAAAATGATGTTCGTCCCAAAGCAGCATGACATGATGTATGCACAGAGACAGCAGGAGCAAAGTAAGTGGGTCTGGAGTAAAATAAAGGAAACAACTTGAGTTCCTGGTGCCAGGGGTTGAATTCACACATATAAATTGGGATGAAAATGTGCTATGCGTTCAGTCGGGAAGAGGTCAGAGCTGAAATGTATGTGATCCCAAGCTATACATGACACTAGGTCTAATAGCTGCAGCTGACTGGAAACAATGATTTTTAACTCTGGGTTGTAGAAGATTTTGTATAGCATGTGCATCGTGCATGGTGTTTTTTTACTTTCTTCTGTTTATTCATATTAATTGAAGTGATTCATATTTAATCCCGCCCCAAGAGCAAGTAATGAAATATAGAACATGTGCTGCTTATCAAATGAAACTCACCGGTGGATGGTGTGTTCTGTGAGGGGTGAAACAGGGGCCAAGTCTTGAGAAGCACAAGCCTCATTTCAAAAAGTTTCCGATGCATAAATATTTGGCGCCCAGGGCTTATTGAGCGGGTGGAACAGCCTGCGCTCTGTTGTTTAGAGCTTTTGCAGCATGAATGTTAATTACTGATCGAGAGACAGAATTGGCCTGAGACCTCAGAAAATATCTAGAAAGTATGAATTATTTTTTCTTACACAAAGTCATTAAGAGGATGCTTTTTATGTGATGTGCCAATGCATACTACCAACCTCTCAACTCATATTTAAAAGTCAAAGACAGGATGAGGATTGGAGTTTACATTAAGCCCTAGTTGATTCATGAAGTACAGGATGCTTTTCTATGTTTTTCATAATTTGTAACATATTCTAATATAAGTTTTATTTCATTTAATAGGGCACATTTGCACCACCATTTATTAAAGAGTGGACACCAAATGTAGTTTTTTAGAATGGAATTGACACTATCAGAGGATTTGATCTCAAAGTTCAGCCTTAGACCTTTAAAATTTCAGTAATTTAATCGAGCAACTGCTAACTGTGTTGCCACTGTTGACGTCTGAGGGGCCAGCCTGGTCTCACGGAATTCCGTGAAATGATTACGAACTGTTAACAGCGCATTACGTGGTGGTGGCACGGAATGTGTGAAAATTCCGTGTGGCCACCACGGAAAACAATGCCAATGTAAAGTCAATGAGAAGATGACATAGCATTAGGAGCGACTACGGTAGTGAGTAGTATGAAAGCCCGAAAATCCGCATAGGGAGGTTGGTTGGGGTGGTGGATGGGTCAAACACAGGACTTTCACCCAGGAGACCGGGGATCGTGTCCCACGTGTCACGTTTCCTAAACCCAACCGTAACCATCCCGTTCTTCTTTTCCTAAACCCAACCGTCCTGTTGTTGTCCCGTGTGTCATGGAAACGTAAGCCCACCCACAACCTTTTCCGTAACTTAAGGGGCCGTGTTCATTTCACAGAATTCTTCCGTGGGCCCATGGAATTTTCGGCAATCCGTGTTCATTTCACGGAATTCTTCTGTGGACTCATCACGGAATTTTTTTGCCATTCCGTGAAACTGCCACAGATTTTCAGTTACAGGGCCATGTTAATTTCATGGAATTGGAGATCAGGTTGGCGGAGCTGTCAGGCTGTCCACCATGGCAGTAGCTATACTTTTAGCCTATATTTAAAAAACTGAAATGACAGATGAAGGGATTTATTTCTCAGACTGAACGCAAAGCACATTTTCATGCAGTCTGTGTGTATGTATGTGTGTGAGAGAGACAGCTCTAACTCTGACAGGTTTCACAACTCGCCAGAACCTCAATTTGTTTCTTTTATATTATTATCATTAGCTTTGGGATTTTATTTAGAAACCTGAGAGAGTGGACCCGTCTCTACATCACTTCTTTCTTTCTGTAGCAAACCCACATCTGGTTGTGTCTCCTGTAAATGCAATTGTCCAGCCTCTAAAATGTTCTTTACGATGTTAACCGTCCTGTTGTCCTCGGGTCAAATTTGACCCATTTTCAAAAAGCTTCTATATCAGAAATTTGGGTTTCTTTCAACCAAAAAGAAATAACGTGGATGGTTCCCTATGACGCTGATAACAAGTAAAATAAACGATCGGTTCACTACTTTCATTACATTTGGTTTAATTCAATTTTATAGCATTGGAAAAAAAATGATAAAAGAATGTTAAAAAAAGCTTCAAAAAACGTGAAAAAAAAAAAAAAAACGTCTAAAAGCGCTGAAAAAAATTGATAAAAACATCAGAAAAAGTTACAAAAAACTTGTAAAAAGTGACCAAAACGTCAGGAAAAGGGACAAAAACATTGGGAAAGCAACAAAAGTGTAGAGAAAAGACGACCAAATAGTTTACATTTAAAATTTAGACCCAGAAAAACCAAAGTTGCATGGTCAATGGGAAGACAACACAAGGGTTAACACATCTTTAGAAATACATGATTTATATCCAATCCACTGATGTGGTAATCCTGCTCACCTTTTCCTTCTGTTTGCGACTATATGTTGGGTGCCAGGCACTCATTTCTGTGATGTTGTTCTGTACTGCACTTCCCAGAAATCTACAGTCAGTCAAACTGGCATAGATTTTCCTTTGTTTTGTTTTGGTGGTTAATGAAGTCTGAATTTCTGCCGATGGCAAAATCATTTTGTCAGTTCAACAATGGCCATTATATGCTCATCCTACCTACCCAGTTCTTCTGTTTATTTAAAAACTAATTGGAAACTAGAAACACATCAATTCCTACAGCTATGAGACTCTGCACAGCAAATAAACTGGTACATACCAATATAAGGTGCTGATAAATTGGATGTACAGTACATTCAATCTGTGACAGACATGATCGTCAATACTAGAATGTTGCAGATTATTACTTTTAGACACACACACAGTGAATCAAACCCTTA
This sequence comes from Zingel zingel, assembly GCA_023566125.1. Classification (NCBI taxonomy): domain Eukaryota; kingdom Metazoa; phylum Chordata; class Actinopteri; order Perciformes; family Percidae; genus Zingel; species Zingel zingel. Next base: position 32,578,335 of record CM042323.1, on the reverse strand, counting down.
TCCTTGGCAGTATTGCACTGAGCTATACAGAATCTCTTTAGCCTGGCACTGAAAATAAAGAGCCCTGCATGCACAAGCTGTTGCTCCAGGCCACTCTCTACATTCCTTTAAGGCAATATTTATTCAGAAAAGCATTATTGATCCCATTTTCTTATTAGATTTCCTTCTGAGAAGACGCAATAGGAAAAAAATACCTTAGGCGTCTTCTGTTGAAGAGAGAGAGAGTATGTTACACTAAATGTCTTTTGTGGCCAACGGGAATGGAAGGAATGAATGATTTTAGAGAGCAAAGGTGTTTCCAAACCTCCATTCAGTGGAGTAAAAAGCTTATACAACACTGAAGCCCACACAACCCAACACTGAAGAGCTGATAAGACTCAAAAGTAAATCCAATACAGTGGGGTGCCAGTGCTGATTTCTCCCTGCAGAGAGTAAAAAACCCACAATATTAATAAGACATGAGGCAAGTTTGTGACTTTAAAGTCCAACCGTAATCCCATTTAGTCATTCCTTTTTGTACCAAAAATAATGTCAACGTGTTTTTTTAATGTATTGTTAATTTTTATCATGATTATTAAAAGGAAGAAGAAGAGGACCTTTTTGTTTAATTGACAGCAGCTAAGCTGCCAGAATGCCCCTGTTTGGAGGGAATGAGAGACAACAAACTGGCGCTGTAGCCTACATGTCATCAGCAGACAGTGTGTTGTTAGTGGTATTGAAGATTAGGGAAAAAGACCAGCATCATCTAACTGCACCAACGTGATATTTACAGGTAGCAGTGCACTTTTTCCCGTGTTTGTTCGGTGGCTTGTTCGATAAGCTTAGTTGCAGGACATGACGGGTTCATGTAAGTTCCCCTCCTGGGCACTTGAAAAATTGCGGCTGTGACTTTTAGGAGACTTTTTATAACATAATATAACATAACATGGTGAAAACATATTGTATTCTTTTTGAACTGCATTTCATCAGCATTATTTTTCAAAGGAGGAACCACCTCCTTTATAAGTCCTAATTAAGTACTGAACCTCATAGCGGTGCAGCTAGAAACAAATATCCAGGGTGAAAAATCTAACATAATATGCAATCTGCTGGGAGAGGGAATATAAGCAGAAGCTAGTGCCTCCGGGCTAAATGATGTGACCTGTTGACTAGTGTCTGAAAATCCTGACTCAGTATCCTGCTGGGAAAAGAAAAGTGTCGAGTTAGTCTCTTTTCTTCTCTCTCTATCCTCATATGAACCCTCGCTGTTTGTATTCATAGTCAGCGCAACAATTACATCATACCATAACATTTAGTTATTAACTAGCAGTTATTAAACTCTTGGAAGATCTCAGATTGCATTCTTTATTTATATCCTCTATTGCCTTTTCATTCATATTTCTTACAATCTTTAGCTCTTTTCTTGATTAACTGACATCTCTATTCTCTGCTGCTGTAGCAAGCCTCTTCCCCCTTAGGGATCAATAAAGTTTATTTTATCTTATCTTGTTTCTCCAGAGAAAGTTGACTGAGCAGGAATCGTCTTTATCACTAATGTGATCAGACCTAGCCACAGTTAAAAAAGTCACGCCAGGATGCAGCCTATTCATACCTGTTGAGCATGGACTGAACACCCCGTGCCACCCCGTGCCTCCGTTCTAGCCCTGCCCCTGGCTCTCTGTGTGATTGGAACCTATTTTTAGCAATGCTGTCATATTCTGAGATCTTAGCATTCACTTTGGTGAATACAATATTATAAACAAAGGCTAGAGCTACTAGAACAAAACCAAAGTTATGATAAACCATAACTTTCTGTAAAGCTACATTTATATTTCTGTGTCAACAATCCTGCTATAAATGTCGCTGGCATATGAAGGGTTTTGTACGTAGTCTATCATTGGGTCACTACAACACTAGATGCATATTATCAGGCACATCATGTTATTAATCTCAACACCAGCAGACCAAGCAGGCCAATCACAGGTCTTGCAGTCTCCACTTCTATCTTTTTGAGGAGGTGCATGTTACGTTGTAGTGTGTGGTAGACTTGCGACGCTGTGTTGCTACACAATAACCTCCTAATGCACAAGTATATCATTTTTTAACAGTTGCAGATCTTGAGAAAACAGTCCCTGCCTGTGTTTACTCTCGCTTGGACTACTGTAATTCTCTCTACTCTGACCTCAGTCAGCTAGGCTTTTAACAAACGTTTTTTTTTTAAGATTATTTTTTGGGGGCTTTTCCCTTTATTCAAAAGTGGATAGATATGAAAGGGGGAGAGAGATGGGGGATGACACGCAACAAAGGGCAGCAGGTCAGATTCAAACCCTGCGCCGCTGCAGGACTCAGCCAACGCTCTTACTGGGTGAGCTAGAGGACGCCCCCTTTTAACAAACTTAAGGAAATCAGATCACATCACTTCCATTCTTGCATCTGACTCTGAGTTTTAGGATTTGATTTTAAGATTTGGCTCATAACTGTTGAGGCTCTGCAATGTCATGCTCCCAGTTATATTGTTGATATGTTTATTCCTTATGAGCCACAGCGCAGCCTCAGGTAAATCCAGCTTTGAAGAATCAAACCCCTTTTGCTGTTTTTGCTGATTAATATTTTCTGCTAAAATGTCCATTTTAGCTTTTTGGAAAAACTTGGATGTACCATCCCATTCTTAACATTTGGAAAAGTATATATATATATATATATATATATATATATATATATATATATATATATATATATATATATATATAGTTTGAAACACAACTAACCACCTGGCAACCTGGGTAGTGAAGCCGAGTAGATGGAGGAGGGTTACCCCATTCAAAAACACAAGTCAACCTGGGTATGACCCTGGTAGATCCATTGGTGTGAAAGGGGTACTAGACTTCTCCATGTCACTCAGAACCCGTTGAGGGGGAAATATAGTATTCATGAGAAAAATAAACCAGTTGGTTAAATGACCCTTTGGAACCAGAAAAGGCATAAGATAAAGCTGCAGACACGGGTGACAAATAGCCTCGTTTAGCTTTAAAAGATCGTATCAGAAAGGATAAGATCTCATATTCTCGCTTCTTTTATCGACTATCAAACTCATTCCCTGAGGTTGGCTTCTCTGCCACCGGGCTGCAAAAACATGACAAACACAATCATAGCGACTCGGGGGAATTTAAGGGCAGAGTCGGCATGATATTAAAGGTCATCTCATTTTGCTCTGACTAACTAACTCTGTTGTCTTTTATACTCTTGCAAGGCAATACATCTTTTCATCCTGCTTTCCTGCAAGCTCTTTCTCATACACTCACACGTACAGTTTTAATCAATTTTCCGCCTGATGAATATAATGGTCAGATGTGTCTGAATCCCCTTCCCCCAATTGGAAATTGTAAAAGTGATAGGATATCACAATTCTCATTCCCCAAAGTGAAATATAATTAGTTTAAGTCCAAATCCTGAGCATTTGTATAGAGGAAATCCCTGTCAAAGGTCCAGTGCAATCAGTCCTGGCTGAAAGTTCACTGTAATTCCACTCCATTACTCTTGATGACTTTTATATAGACTCCCAATATCCATCTTGTTGAAAGGCTTCTCACAATGAAAGCATGCAATTTATAGTGAGGAGTCAATGAGACTCAAAGTAGTCCCTCAGACAAAAATCAATAGCATTTTGAAGGCTGTGCTTTAGTTTGTGGTAAGTTATGGTACGTGTTTATCTTCAGAGCTGGGTAAGAACATTCTTATATGCAATTCACATTATGCACTACACTATGCACTACTTTGTATGCAGCATCCACCCCTACATGCTCCCTTGTCAGTCCCTATATCCATGAATATATTTGCAGGTGTAATTTGGAACATAATTAGAAAAACAAATTTCTGGCATGAGGGGGCGTCCTGAATTGTTACGGCACACACTATATTACTGCAATGTACCTGCTTCATCTCCCCCTTATTTCCTGTCTGCATCTTTATTGGAAAGTCTGCTTTCCAATACAGGTGAAGAGGGTGAAAAAAATAAATAAATTGTATTTGTGTTCCTACATGTTCATGGTGTTATTGGGGTCAATATTGTTTCCCACATTATTTTTGTATAAAGGGGAGCGAACACATTTGATTGCTTGAAGTTATTTTGTGTGCACAATTTTTGCTGTTGTCTCCAATTTGAGAAAGATGTTTTTTTAATAGCAAGAAATGATGGTTTTGTTTAGTTTCATTTATAAGTTTATAATGTCGTGGACAGTCCCCCTTAATTAACTGCACAGTAAAAGGAGCAGCTTTAGCCTCTATGGCTAATTTCCAGCTGTAGTCCCCAGCCAGCTGACAATAGGCATCCTAAAATACAAGGGCTAACAAATTAAAATAAATCACGTTACATCTATAATGATAGGCCTAAGCAAAAAGGACTTAGACATACAAACAAGTGGCACACAAACAAGCAAGCACAAACAAGCAAGCACAGATGATGGCAAATGCATTACAGCAGTCTATGGTAAAGTGTGATTTATGATTCTGCGGAGGCTCCACGCAGATCTTTCGCCGTAGCCTACGTAAGTGGCCTGAAGTTCATACTAGTGCGTTGGTGTGTGCATCGATCTCAGCGGGGCCGGCATGTGTGTGTGTGTGTGGGGAGTGTGTGGTAGAGCGAGTGAGAGAGTGACAGCGATTAAATTCGGAGCGAATAGCGACTCTAGAGTCATAGTGAGAGAAACAAAGTGTCTCCTCTGTGCTTTCTGACCACGGTGGGAAATCTGTAGAAGGAAAAGTTAACACTCTCCTTGATTTCATGTTGTATGGACTAGAACCAGGAAATGAGTTGGGGGGAATGCGACGCCACCAAGCCACAGCCGAGCGACGCACGTCGCTGCGACGTGTGGTTAAAGTTTTCGAGAGGTGCATGTCAGGCTACGGTGTAGGGTCCGGCGTAGGGTCGGTATCTCCACATGCCTACGTACGTAGCCACGGCGTAGATTTTACGCAGAAGTATAACTCAACCTTAAGCCTGTTGCTGGCAATACAATTATGTCTAGCTCACCACTACATAGCATACTTCTTTGATTATATACCAATATCTTTGTTAAGATATTGATTACTGTCTGGACTTTATAATAGTATATAATATAAAATATTTCCTCAAACCAAGGCTTAATAATCCACTGTTTTTGCCCTAACTGTGTTCATTCGTTTTTGAGCTGTCTCATGGCTAAAAACATCAAGTACTTTCATTTTAAATCTTGTATGCCATTTTGGCCCTTGGGAAGACCTAAATGACACACTTGCAGGGAAACAGAATTTCAGAGATTTCATCAATCCATCTTCAGACACACTTAATGGGAGTGTTTTTCTGGTGCTCTGGCTTATCCATTAGGCTAGTATAGGCTCCTTACGTGTGTGTGTGTGTGTGTGTGTGTGTGTGTGTGTGCATAAAGCGTCTGTCTCTTTCTGTTGCAGGTAAACATCCCTTGTAAGAGATGTTGTGATGCTTCCTCAGCCGTCAGCTTCCTCCCTGAGGCAGCTTCCTCCCTCGAGGATCTCCAGTCAGCCTCGGCTTCCTCTGGCTTCCCCTCGCCCTGTCTTCTCATCCTGTATGACAATAAAATAATGGCTGTTGGATAGCTATTTGATAGCGTAATCACATGTTGCCTCGGAATGTTGCACACACGGCTGGTGATGTGTTCCTCTCAAAATAGTTGCCGGGATGCAGATTGTGCTTGCTGCTGAAGTGCCACTTTATCTTGTAACGGGGTGAAGAGTCATGCCATGAAATTCACTTGGCTTTTACTGAGATTTGATGAATTTAGTTTTCATGGCAATATAAAACACTGATCTTACGCTGTGATTGTGAGATTTCACGGTGAAAAATGAGTTTGAAAGGAGTTACAAGTTCACAGCTGTCATGTTTTGGAAACTTATGTATTGATTTTCCCACAGAAGATTAAAAGTGTCATCTATATATTTGCTTTCAGACGCACAAGGCATACAGAATTTCACAGTGAAAGGTGGTTCCATTCAGACACCATTAGCCTCAAGGCCAAACAAATGCTGCATCCATTCGGTCCACCTCAGTCTTGTTATGGGCCAGTGCTCTATTGTCAGGTGCTCAACACTTTAGCTTTTAACTTCACTTTTTTTTTTAACTTCACATGATTTTCATTTAGCTTACCAAACCAAATGAAAATCATAACAATTTTAAACTCCGGTGGATTTCTGAGGACTATGGTTAACTGCTCCTCAGATCTCTGCAGGGTAAATCCAGACAGCTAGCTAGACTATCTGTCCAATCAGAGTTTTCTGTCGCATGACTAAAACAACCTTTGAACGTACACGTTCCACCAAAACAAGTTCCTTCCTGAGGCTATTTCGCAGAGGCACAGTTGCTCCGTACAGCGCTTAGCACCGCCCAAGATGACTGTGATTGGTTTAAAGAAATGCCAATAAACCAGAGCATGTTTTTCCATCCCGGAATGCTGTGTGGACTAGCCAGACCCTCCTCTGCAGCGCTGTGGAGGAGGGTCTGGCAATGCGAGACTAGTGCTACTTTTACACGTGGCTGGCTATTTTCATAAACGGACATTTCAACCTCTCCGTTTTCAAAAATAACATCATGCCCAGCTGTCAGTTCTCAGAAAAGTCTTTGTTTATGTACCCGTGTATATATGCCGTCAAGAGCATGCCAAACCTGTAGGTGGCAGCGTAACAAGAAGCTCAAGCCCACGTTAGCCAATCAGAATCCCGAAAATAGCAACAACAGCAACGAATCACTTCCTCTTTCTCTCTCTCGGCTGCCTAAACCATGGATGTATTAAGAGAACAAACCTCCGTTTGTCTCAGTTTACATGCAAACGTGCAAACGAAGATTTCGAAAATCTTCACTCTGGCCGTAGGTTTTAGAAAGACTCGTTTTTAGAGGCGAATTCTCCGTTTGTGTGTAAACAAAGGGCACAAACGAAGGGAAATGTCTCAGTTTTTCAAAATAACCATGTACGTGTAAACAGGGCATAGGAGCAAGGTAACTGGTAACATCTATATTCCTATCAGGTGGCTCCATCCACTCCCAATTAACAGTATTAGGAGCAGGTGTGGGAAGTCACACACCTGGAGCTGATCTCCTCATCATTGGAGAAAAAAAAAACAATGGAGTTTTTTTCTGTGCTGCATTTTCGATCATTAAGTTGTTAAGTTAAGCTAAGGTAGTTTTGGGTTTTCTAATTATAGTGATGGGGCAGAAGAATTTTCTGTTCTGACTTTGGGTTAGGGTAAATAAAAACCCTAAAAAAAAATATTTAGGCGGCATTGTTTCTTTAGAATCATATTTGCTGTTGCAAATTACCCCTAACCGGAGTTGATGGGCCCTGTAAAACCTATACATCCTGATAATCAGACACAAATGACATTTGTTTCACTTTATCCATTTAACCTAAAAACGTGTTAATGTTAGTCGATTTTTGTTTGAATCGTTTTGATTTGCTAACTTATGAGTATCAAGTGACGTATTCATCCCGCCAACATATTTTCCAGTTGATAGAGAAGCATTGCTAGGGTGATCAAACAGTACAACAACCTGTACAGCTGCGATAATCTCCTCCCAATTGTTACCTTTTTGTAGCCATTTTTCTCTCGCTATTTTTTCAATATGTAGCTAGGTAGCTCACTAGCTAAGGCGGAAGATAACGCATTCCTAATCTCAACATACAAAGTTCTGATTGGTTGATTGTGAACACATCACACATCAGACCCATTTGAATCACTGAACTATGTGGATATGTGATCAGGGCTCTAGAACCAAGCTAAGATGTTTTACCCTCTTAGCAATGGAGGATGTTGTAATGAGCAAGTGATTCGTATGAACAACATAAATTTAAATAAAATTAATATTACGAATACACCGCCAGTCATTTCATAGCTTTCAACTGCCAAATGTGTGTTTGTTGTTATTTTTGGTGTTTAGATTGCTCGTAGAGGTAGATCATCTAAATTAATGCCACTTTAAGGCATGTATGGAGGATGCACATGCACAATAAACATTAATGCCTGTGATTTCATACTATTCCATTGATTGACAGGTGGCCGTAGCGCAGCAAGAAACGCAGCAATGCACCAGCAAAAAGCAGAAAAGAGGAAAACTATGCATAAATAAGTAAATTCAATGTAAATTCAATTTTGTTTATTTACAAGAAAAGCTCTTTATGCAAGCATTAGACACATTTACCAAAATGTTCTTGTCCTTCTTTTAATAGCAGGAGTTCTGATTGTTGGTGTGGGAGCATGCCTATGTTCCCACAGCCCTATGTTCCCACAGCCCTATGTTCCCACAGCCTTATGTTCCCACATTTCTAAGATTTTTTTTTTTTTACAAAATTAGGCCCTATGTTCGCCTAACCCCTAACCTACCATAACCCTAACCCTAACCCTTGAATGGAAATGTAGGAACACCTAATTTAGAAAATGTCCTAGAAATGTGGAAACATAGGGGCTGTGGGAACACAGGGCCTAATTTTAAGAACAATCTTAGAAATGTGGGAACATAGGGCCTAATTTTCAGTGAAAAGAAATTCTTAGAAATGTGGGAACATAGGGCTGTGGGACCATTGGGCTGTTAGAATGTTGGGCTGTGGGACCATTGGACTGTTGGAACGTTGGGTTGTGGAACCATTGGGATGCGGGAACATTGGGCTGTGGGACCATTGGACTGTGGGAACATAGGGCTGACCCCGTTGGGGAAGCCACTTTGATAAAACACAGGCCCAGCTCACTATCAGACAGCAGATTTCTCAGTCAACGTCTGTACCTATTGGACGTCCAATGAGAGACAAGGAGTCAAAATTCCTCTGTCCTTTCTACGAAAGCTTATGAGTGCACTCTCATGTTCAAAGTGTTGTTGGGGAGGTCTGTGTCTCCAAGCACCTGTCAAGTTCTACTGACCATGTGCTGTAGTAAGATATCAAGTCACTTGTCCCAAATGAACTAGGCTACAGATGAATTAAACATGAATATCTGTCTTTAGTTAGCGGGCCACAGAGAGGCCCACTTCCTTCTCAATGAGCCAGTTATCACACTCTCAGAGCGACTGCTGTGATTGTGGTGCTTTGATAACATCAGATTCATTTCTCGTGTTTGTATTTTTGTGTATGTTTAAAAAGCCACCAGGAGTCGTATCAAGATGCTGTTTTCCTGCCAGTAATGTGGGTGAACAGTTGGCTGGTATGTGTGTGTGTGTGTGTGCGTGTTTTACGTGCACCTAAAAAAGAAAAAAAGAATCATTGACTAACACATTTCTTCTTCTGTTTAGTCCGAAAAAACTACGCATCACCTCCAGAAATCTGGGTTTTATCCCCATGTTCACCTGTCTGTAAAGCTCAGGGCTGTCCTACTCTGAAACCACCAAGTGCCTGAGGGCTCTTTGTGTCACTCTTTTTCAGCCATTTATACAGACTTCCTTTTTCAGCCATTTATACTGCTGACGTTGCTTGAAGGGGAAAAATACCATTCACAGTGTTACACCAACCGGATTTTCGGCCGTCGGACAGTCTGGCGAGGTCAGTGACTCGAGCCTGTTCGGTGTGTTCCTGTGTCTTCATTTTGGCCGACCTGACTTGCTGGGTCGGAAGGCGGGCAATCGGACTCAATGACCAATCTGATTGGTGGCGTGCTATCCCAGAAATGACAAGCGGGATGAGCGTGACTAAGCCTCTCAAAATCGGACGAAAATCTTTTAAAACTGACCTTTGTCGATCTGAAATGAAGACAGATTCAGCAACTGCATGGCCTATTTCTCGCTTCAAATATTTTCAGAAACACATTTCGGTGAACTATCTTCGTAAAATATGAGATCGTATTCCGAACGAAGCCGCCATTATGCCCAGTTGTAAAATCCGGGAGAAGCCAGACCCACATGACACGTTCGTCCAATCAGCTGCCGGTTTAAATTTTTTAGGGCGACAATACAGATTAGCGCCGCCTGCTGTTACGGAGACGTATTACATCTTGCGCATGCGCAGAACATACTCTCAAGTCGGCATCGCTTCGGTTTGTTCCGAAGCACTTTTTTGACCAACTCGGGGAGGCAGTCAGTCCAACTGCCTTTTCTGCCGACGGTCAGCCGTCAGGTTGGTGAGTCAGAGCCTTAAAAGTCAGTTAGCAGTGTGTGTTTTCAACTTAATTTGATAGAACAATGTCAGACTACAGACACATTTTAAGCCAGCTTCAATGAGCAAAAAAACAAACAAAAAACAGACTTGTACAAAATAAACAATCAAATTAAGCCAAATCAGTTATCCACATACATAGAACTCTATTGTAGACATAATGCATAAATATATCAGAATGCTGTCAATAAACCACATAACCTGTTCAGCTAACGAGGCCTTTCAAATTGCTTGGGAATTTTGGAACTCATCAGATGCTTGCCCGGGTGACGAAGACCTCTGTTCATCATGTGGAAAGACAACCGCAGCTCCTTTGAGATAGATAGATGTGTAACCTTAATATCAAGGTGGTGCAGAATGAAGAATGAGAGTGTGGGGAAGATAGACGGATCAACGTTATTAGTGTTGTCAGTCCAATCTCCCTCCATCAATGATCTGGGGATGCAGTCAGCTACCGTTAGTGTGTATTTCTCTGGACCATAGGACTGTTGAACAATTATTTAGTCCCCAGGTCACTTGAGAGGATTTGGATTTGTTCTTTGCCATATGAACCAAAACTGTTATTATTTTGATATTGTGTTGAGGATTGATGCTATATGTTCTCTCTGTCCAATTTACCAGCCTCTATTTCCACCTCATGTAGTCTGGTGTCAAGACTAATTTTCCATTACACAATGGAAAACTGTCTGAGCAGGTGACGACAATTTAGCATTTTTTTCCAATGCACTTTTCACCGTTTTTTAAGGATTTACTCAAACAAATGACAGCTTGAAATGAGGTGGGTCACTCTGCTTGTTAATGCCCCAAATTTAAAACCCAATTCCATATAAAATCACTTCCTTCTTCTTTTGTGTGACATATTTTTGAAACCCCATCAGACTTTCTTTTTTCTCACCCACAGTTTGTTTGATACTCTCTGCTTCATGTTTTTCTACTTTTAATTTTGTTTTTATTCCTTTCATGTGTAAATAAACTTTAAAACCTTCTTCGACTACTTTGCTTTTATGAATTGCATGGGAACATATTTCATCCTGCAACTACTCTGAATGAAAACGGACACAAAAGAAACAAATGTACTTTTTTTTTTTTTAAGTATTTCTATTTAAAATAAAAAGACAGAAGATCAGGCCTGGATAGAAATCGATGCCACTGCAGTTGTGTTGTTACATGCTATTGTGAGATCAGGCTTGTGCTTCAGTCAACCACACACACACACGCACACACACACACACACACACACACACACACACACACACACACACACACACACACACACACACACACACACACGTCACTGACATAATGTATTCCCTAGCCCCTTACCCTAACCTTAACCATCACAACTAAATGACTAACCTTAACCCTTACCCTCACCCTAACCATAACCTAATTCTAACCCTAATCCTAAAACCAAGTCTTAACCCTCAAACAGCCCTATAACCTTGTAGGGTCCAGCATTTTGGGCCCCACAAGGCTGTGCAGACCCCACAAGTATATTGTATTCCCCGGTTTTTGGACCCCACGAATATAGTAAAACAAGCACACACACGCACGCACGCACACACACACACACACACACACACACACACACACACACACACACACACACACACGTCAGTCTGTCAACACAGCTCTATCTTGTCTTCCTGTTGAGATGGACAGCCAGAACACAAACCCAGTTTCTCTTTGCCAGCCTGAATCCTCTTAGTGCTCAGAGACTCCATTTCACATCATCGTCTCTCTTGCTGTTTGAGAATTTGTTTCACCAAAGAAAACTTTTTTTCAGTTTTTCTCTTGTTTTGCCCATAGAGAGTTGAGAGCAGCCAATGTATGGGCTGCCATGTTCCAACACTGTAACAACTTGAGTCGCTACAGTATATGTAAAAAAAACACTGTCACGCACAAAAGCAGCGTGAGCTCCCATCTCGTGTCAATGAGCGCACGCATTTCCACTGTCCGCCATGGCATTTCTTAGTGTCACAACATGCCAGCTACCACAACATGAAGTGTGTGGAACAAATGCCAGGTTTTTCTAACCTTTATTTTTAGTCAGCGAATGGTGATTCATCTCCAATAACGTGTTGCTTCACATTCACACCCGGGAGCTGTCAAGTTTAAATGCAATCTCTGGAGCAAACTGGAGGTTTGTGGATTGATAAAGAGCACTCCAATAATAGCTGGGAAGTCACAATTGTCACAAGCTAACATTTCTGAAATCTACAGTACTTTATTCAAGCCAGCCGTATCCTTTTATTTTGTACCTCAAAGTGTAATTTTACTCCACACAGAAGGTTGGTTAGATTAAGTATTTTTTTCTCAGAGACAGTGCGGGTGTTACCAGACACATTGATCAACAAAGAGGCAGCCTTGTAGTCAAAAGTTACATTCAAAGTAGCAGCAGACACTGCAGGTTCCCTTTAGCAGGAATTTTAATGTGCATGTGTTACAACCTGCTCAAACTACATGCATTAATATGATATGAAAGAAGCTACTACAGTGCATCGTTGTCGTTTTATCTATTCACAAATATATAATGTATGCACACATTAACCAGTATGCACATTATGTTATATGTTGACGTGAAGAAAAACGTGAAGATAGATAGATAAAGGGAGACATGTTAATTTGCTCACGGTGAAAGTGAATTCCTAACCTTTTTTTGCACCTTTTTTGATCTGTTGCCAATTTGCCTTCCACTACCTCTCCAGTCATTTCAGAACCTGCTGTGTTCAATAGGCTCGTTCGATATGAACTGCGCCTCGCCTGTAAAGTGAACGAGAGCAGGCGGCAGAAGCCAGGGGCGGTGATAAAAATCCGCTGTCAAGTCGGACAGTTTCCAGCCGTTTCCAGCAGCCTTTAGCCTGAACAGTAAGTCACGGACACACTCACATCCTGTAAGGTCCGATTCCGATTTAATAAAATGTTATCAGACCCATATATCAGCTTGTACACAAGTCTCCAGTTGTTTTTATTATGACAGAGTAGCTGTCAAAATGCTCTACCTGCGATCTGTTGCTGATTTTAATTAACAACAGACTGTAGATGATCCGTAATCTGAACGGATTTAGTCTCTCTGACTTCTAAACGTAACTATCAGCCACACAACATGTGGTTTGTACAGAATAAGCCTTTAAATCAGACAAATAGCAGTTAAAATCCCTCCAATTCAAAATCAATAAAGTTTATAGAAAAGGTCATCATGTTGAGTCGATTCTGAACCAATCAGCTGTTAAATCAGCTGAGAGCCAGGCGTTTCCCATCATGCCCAGGGTCCGCCTGGGTCTTACAGTCGGTGAAAAGCAACTGCGCTGCCTGCGTCTCAAACCTGCAGCCACCTTGATCTCTTGAGATTATCGTTGCTCACGTGTGCATGACGTCAGATCAAGTCGGGATCAAGTCGGACACAAATCTAACCGGCATGCATTGGGCGGCGATCGCCGGTGATCGATTCTGTGCAGACCTGGCTCATCTCGAATGAGCCTATTTTCAGTGAGTGGTTGTAGGCAGCTGATTTCAATCACTCATTAGGGCCTGGAGGATAAATGAGCTGGAAAAAGCTATGGATTGGTGTCTGTTCTGTGTGTTGCATGTGTTCAGTGTTTAATTTAGTAGCCTGTCTCAAACAATGCTATTCCACTTATCACCTGGGTTCTTTTGGGGGAATGTTACAATAATCTTAAGCAAAAGTTAAAACAGTCAAGTGACGACATTTAAAATAATTTAAAACTATCATATATGCTATTTTTGAATTTAAAATCTTAAAGTATCCAACGTCCCCCACTGGTAGTGTTAAAAAAAGATGGCTGGCTGGCTGTGTCCGACCAAAGGACACAAAAACAACTGGACCAAAAGCAACACATTAACTCTACCAGTTATTACTAGGATTGCCTTATTTAATGCTATAAGAATAATTTGAAATAATCACACAACAATTTTACACTTGGCACATTTCATGCAATTTTCCCCTGAAATTAGGGTTTATGGGTTATCTCAAATGAATGTCTTTTTACCTAAATACCCTCAAATATTATCAAATTACATCTGAACTGCAAGGTGATTCCAAACTTGTCACTTGTCTTATTCACAACCACCCTTTTCTCAAGACATGGTGAGTAGTTCCCTTGGTTTTCATGGATATTTTCCTGTTCACATAATGACTTAGCGATTGTCTGATGTATAAAGACTTTACTAATAATGAGAAATGACATGAAATGAATGCCACAGCGTGTCACAAATGGCTCATTCCTGTTATTGGTACAACAGCCTGTGATTTCGCTAACAGCCTGTAATTTCTCCCTCATAACAAGCTAGGATTGACCTGGGATTGGCCTATTCATAGTGAGGATGTGTCTGCGTTTGTATGTGTTTGCAATGAGAGTCAGTCAGTCGGCAGCCTGAGTCACTTCAGCTGGGCGGGATCACTCTGTCGCCATTAGTGGAAATGTTAACACTGACGTAAAGGCCCTTAATTATTTACCACTACTGCCATAGACATTGTGTTTGCAGTCATGCCATCTCTCTCTCTATAGACTGTGCTGCAAGCACGGTATGGCCGACAACTAACCACCTTATGTTCTCTCTTCATGTTATAGGCAACTCTGTCGGCTAAATTGTCTTTCAGGCTTTAGTAGAAACATATCATTCATCTTGCTGAGCGGTCACACATCTCATCTCTACTTAGATATCTTGGAGAGATGAGAGTGATGCAGTCAGCTGTTACTGCTGTGACCGGATTCATCAAAGCTTGCAGCCAATACAAGATGGCATTCTGTTCAACACAATCAGCAGAAACACACACAGCCTCTGGTGTTTGGCCCTGAATCAATTTTTTTTTCTTCTTTTTTTGTGTGTGTGTATGCAATCACAAAAAAAGGTATCCCTGGCAATAATCTTGATTCAGTCAGGTTGGGACCAAATGGCCACATGCCATAATGGGTTAGTGCTTAATTGCAAACTATCACATCAACATTATTCAAGAGGGATCTTATTTGTTCTTCAGGAGAAGAAGAAAGAGGAAAAAGAAGTTAAAAATCATGGAATGATTAAAATTATGTTCGGTTAATGACATCAAACCAACTTTAAAGGATTAATTCTCTTATACAAACATTACGTTATACTGTAGCCCTCTTTTTAAAATATTTGTATAAACTTTTTAAACATTTGTCTGTATCATGCATCACGTATGTATGTATGTATGTATGCATGTATGTATGTATGTATGGTAGGTCGGGAAGTTGGGTCTGGACTTGATCCGTTGTGGTGCAACTGTGCTCGAACCAGAGCTGTTCGGACCAATCAAATTGTCAGGGCAGGCTTTATACGATGATGGACAGATGATCAACAGTAACGTAATCAACCACGTCACCAAAGAGCACTTGGGTTGAATTTGTTTACAACAAAGATGACTGCCGCTGGAGAATTGAGATGTGTAGATTCCGCCATTGTGTCTGTTATAGAAGATATCGACAGCACATTTATTTAAAAAGAGGAATAGAGAACCACGATCAAGGCATTTGTCGATCAGAAAGATGTTTTTGCCGTCCTTCCTACGGGATTTGGCAAAAGTTTAATTTATCAGCTGGCCCCGATGGTCGCTAAGAAGATGGGTGACTCTGATTGGTTGGAGGTCTATCCAATTGAGTGCAGAGGCATTTTCTTTCCTGGTTCGGTTGAAACACGCCCCATAATCACAACCCAATGGAGAAGTATCAGACTCATATTCTGATTCTGATGACGTCAGACTACCGACTTCCCTCTCATAGTCCCAATTCAATACATTTCTTCCCCCACAAATGTAAGGTAAATTAGCAATGGGTGGTAACGTCTTAATGATGCATGAAATGGATTGGCCAGTGAATGAGTAAATTAGACACACATAATGACACACACATGTCATCAGGCACTTAAATATAGAAACTATATGCCCTTTCAGCACAATATCTCAGCTAGTGCAATAAATTAACAATGGTCGATAATGAAGAAATAAAACCTTAGAGGTGGAAGCCAATATCGGCTTTAATTTAGCTTAAAGTCAGTGGTATTAGCAAAGATGTTCTATGGTGTTGCCCTTTTTGCAGCAGTGTAATGGATCTTTTGGAGTTGAAAAGACATCCGAACCTGTCCTGCAAGTCCTCCAAACCATACGATGATATAGGTTGTTTATTCCTACCTTCTAATATGACCCATAGAAGCGTTTCATAAATTAGCGCCCCTAGTGTTGGCTGTAATGACAACCCACAGGAACATTTTCCATTTCCATTTGAACACGTCATTAACGTTGTGTAACGGTCACAGTTACAGAAACTACTTTGTTTAAGTTGAGGCAACAAAACTTAATTAAGAAAAAGATTGTGGTTTGGGTTAAAATCAGTAAGTTTGTTACGTTACTTCAATTCCAGTTACGCAATTAATGCAGGTGACGTAGTTCTGTAAAGTAAAAAACCTTGCTGTTTACTTTTCTTTTTAAACAGGACACGCACCCTGGTCTCCTGGGTGAAAGTCCTGTGATTGTTTGGCATTCTTACCCCTAAATTCCACCAGACACGTTTCCCTGGCAGCAAGATGTGATGAGATGTGCCCCTGGCCTGAAATCGCGGCCACTCAAGACAATGCTTGTTATTCTACCAGCCGTGTCCAAAAAGTGTCTCTCCGCTAAAAATACACACTGTATATTTTAGCATAGGTAAAGCTGCTGAAGTTGAACATTATCCAAAACTCCATTTCTCAGACAAGCATCAATTTGGATGCTTGCATGCTACCACTCCTTCCTTCTCAAATGCCCTCGTTTATATATATATATATCACCGGGACCGAAAGGATATTTGAGTCGGGTAGGGCTGCAGCCTGGAGACCTCCCATCTCCTGCCCCCCCGGCGGGTGTAGTCTGCTAGCTTCAACTTTTCAAAATAAAAGCTCGAGTCTGGTATGTTTTCGGACGGTGTTGTGGATGTTTTTTGAACTAAACAGTACGGCAATCATGCTAATGAATACAATTATTTTTTCATCAGATGTCTTAGTTACAACACGATGATGCTAGCAAAGCAGTTTTGTGTTTAATATGTGCAAGCGGGATTTATTTAGTTTGGGAAATCCCACGGTCTCTAAAGCCACTGCTCAAATTGTCTGGCTGACTAAACAGGGAGGGACCCATCTGCTAGCAATAGGGGCCGAGACTGAGAGAGCTACATGGATAAATATGCACCAAACAAGCCACTTTGAAATTTTGCTCTTCTCATGAATACAAAAGTTGGGTGACCATCCCTCCTGGACTAAAAAGAATTGGATGACCCCCCCCACATCAACAAAGAATAAAAAGACATGACCCTCCCCTTTCCTCTGGTGGTCCATTCCATAAATACCAAACGGTCCCTAAAGAGCTTAAATGTCACCATGGTAGCTACTGGAATAATTCATAACACTTGTCATTTGTTTTGCTTCTCTTGAATGAGATGTCTCATGTCGCTCACATAAAGGTCTTTCCTCCATTATGAAATGTTGCAATGACTGAGCTTTAAAAGGCCACAAATCTCCAGACACAAGCCTGTAATTGTTGTCATTAGTATCCATCAATAATCCAATCAACTCCTCTTAGATATACTGAGGTAATGTTCCGCAAGAGTATGCTGCTTATAAGAGAACAAATGTATAAGGGAATGTGTGAAGGCAATATATTAACTTACATTCATTTTCAGGAGGCTACCTCGGACCTTAACCATGACCACTACATACATCACAATCCTAAAACTAACTTTAACCTTAACCTAATTTTGAGATAAACCAAGAAATATTAGCCCTAAAATACATGGTTAGCCTTGTGGGGACCAGCATTCTGTCACCAGATATGTGAGTCCTACAATGTATAAACAAATTGTGGTACCCACAGCCCCTCCGCCTTCTTTTAACCAAATGGTTTGGCCTTCTCTTAACCTGACCACAACTTAAACCCAGACCAAGTGATAATACTAAAAGTCTGAAAGTGAGAATCAGACAAAATGTCTTCACTTTCCAAAAACATCCTCACTCCTGAAGTCTAAAATAGAAATATACTGTCACACACAGTCTCTTTCTCTCATCCTATGTCTATTTTTGTCATTTGTTCTCTCTGTCTCTGACACATAAACATTATAACATTGACTTGGGACAAATAATATGTGATTCAGCCACTGTGTGTGTGTGTGTGTGTGTGTGTGTGTGTGTGTGTGTGTGTGTGTGTGACTGAGGAGTGCGTGGGCGAACGCATCAGTCATGAAAACAGCAAATGAGGCTTTTAAAAACACTTTGTCCTTACCATATCATCTGCATCTAATTGTCTAGGGCATAACCCGATGACCAAAGAGGAATGCCAGGAACGTGGCAAATCTCATTAGTGGGCAAGTAGTATAGTTGAGGTGATGAGCGCTGAAAGCTTTCTGGATGACTTTTAAAGGTTGTTAGAGCCCTCTGACTTTGAGCCAACTTTCTGCAGAAGGGCTTTGAATTAAACACGACTGGGTGTTTGCCTTGAAAATGGATCCCTCTCAGCAGCTGCCAAAAGCTCAGCTCTTCCAATCATCACACTTTGCTAATGACAACGACACAGTGTCCGTCTCACACAGGGAGCAACAGACTACAGTGGAATGTGGCTTTCAGTGAGGCATGGAGGCCTGCAGGTTGTTATGGCATTGTGACAACAAGGCTTCCTTCAAAGATAGTTTCTCCAACATGACCTTGTACAGTGTGTTGCTCAAAAAGTAGAATACACGCTGTGTGGCTGCAGTTTGTTTAAAACAACAGTTTCCACTGGGGTACGGTGCCTCAAGGCTGCTGCGCTACAGTGACAGTGGAGCTGCCTTTAAAAATAGTTTTTCCAGCCAAGTCTCTGAGAAAAAAGAATGTATGAAACTGTGGAGCCTCATGGATACAGAGCTTACAAACTGGCTTGTGGATGTTTCAATGTTTTTTTCATTCCCAAAAGATTTTATATTTGCATTTTACAGCAGCATCAATCAATTAATTAATTTGGGCCACTTGGGGCCCCAGAACAAGCAGTAAACACAACATTGACGTATTATCACCTTATTAGAAGAACATCAGGCTCTAAACGCTCCATTATGTTCACCAAACCATTAACTGTGTCTGTCTGCTGTTTGGTGCTAGACCAAGCAATACACTTTTAGGTGGCCAACTGGAAGTCAGCTGGCTCGGCCAAAGGAAGTCACAGGCATGCCTGCTTATAACCGGCTACAAAAACGCAGATGTACGAGGTAGACATTTTCGGTAAACAACATTCTTAGGAATGAATGTTGCACCATCTTTAAACACATTATCCAGTTCTTAATAAATATATGTGCTGGACAGGTTGCAAATAGTGGATTTACACTGAACACAATTGCCTGCTCCTGCTGGAAATTACACTGATGCAGGTATACTTTATATTATTAGGGCCCGAGTGCCGACAGCGGTGAAGGCCCTATTAAACCTGAAGGAATTCTTCCTTATCTTTCCTTTCTTCCGGCAAATGAATCGCCTTTTTGAGGGGCTTAACATACTCAAAAACTCACCAAAATTGGCGGTTGCATCAATTCTGGTGAAAATGTACGTATTTTAAGGTTTTCGGGAATAGGCGCACAAAAATGGCTCCCTACAAAAGCGCCCCCTACAAAATTAAAACAATTGAGCCCCTGCAGTACGTTTAACGTAGACTCACGAAACTTGGTACACATATGTATCATGTCAAGACGTACAGAAAGGCTTACTGGAGCCATACCCTAAACCCAACAGGAAGTCCGCCTTTTTGAATTGAAAGTTCGAAATTAGTGCGATTTTGGCCATTTCCACATGTCGTACTTTAACAAACTCCTCCTAGAGATTTCATCCGATCAACTTCAAATTTGGTCTGTGCCATCTTAAGACCTTAGAGATGAAAAATTATTTTTTATGTTCCTATTTTTGTAAAGAAAAACTTTTCGTCATAGGGCATGGCCGTGGCGGGGTGGCCATTTTGTGCGTTTCGCCATCAAAACAGGAAGTGGGACCTGGGTGTAACTCGAGTGTACATTGTCCAGTTGGCTCGAAACTTTTCAGGATTCATAAGTGTCCAACCCTGAGGACATATAAAGGCCGATATTTACTCAAAGTCACAGCGCCCCCTAGTGACAACAGGAAGTAGGCCTAAAAGTCAAGGTGCTATGCTTTAATTAACTCCTCCTAGAGATTTTATCAGATCGACTTCAAATTCGGTTTGTGTCATCTAAAGACCTTAACGATGAAAAGCAAAACTTTTCGTCCAACGGTGTGGGCATGCCGTGGCAGCCATTTTGAGCATTTATTGATGAACAAAAAAGTAGTTGTAACTTTAGTGTACATTGTCCAATTTGGCCGAAATTTTTTAAGATTGACAAGGGTCCTGTGGACATTTATAGGCAAAAATTGACTTCTGCTCATAGCACCCCTCGCTGGCAATAGGAAATCAGCCTTATATGACAAACATCATCCGATTTACATGGAACTTATAATGTGTGGTCTACATGTGATACTGAGCCGCCCCCAATACTTTAATCACGCCCACTTACTCAGGCCATGCCCCCTTTCATAACATTTTAACCGTTTAAGGTAGAGTCTTGTGTGAGGTTTCATTGAACTCAGCAGAGAGTTCCTTTTTCATTGATGATGCTTTGGCCCGCCCCCTATGCTTAAACCATGCCCCCTTTCATAACTGGTGACCCATTTAAGGAGAGTCTTTATAACTACCCTACATATTAAAAATTCAAACAATAATCCCCTTTTTACTTACAAGATATGGGCGTAGTGAGTCATGTGCCTGCTTACTTGCAAAATGAGTTTGAGCTCTAGGATGTGATTGGACTTCATGGCAGACTGGAGGTTTAATTCTCAGGAGGATCAGAGTTGTACGTCAGAGTGCAGAAGAGAGAACAGACTCGGTGCAGGGGGATGTTTATTTGGGAACTGGGTGGAAAGAAAGATAACCACTCACTTCCTCACTGCTGAGACAACAGAGCATCCACACCTCACATTGTGTATACAGTAGTGGTGAAATATGTTTCACAATCAAATCGTGCAACTAATTATTTGATAATTGATTTACTGCATGCAATTATATGGCCTCAAATCTCAATCTAAATTCAGACACAACGTATCCACTTCTCTTTCCAAGTGGATTTTCAAGAAGCCAGTTACATTTTGTGGTCATTGATTAATGAACATCATGCACCTCAAAAATGTCAACTTTCCAGGAGGCTAAAAAAAGGCAAAGACGCCATATTGTAACCAACAAAGCCTGGCTTTTTTAAATAAAGAGTATTTCTCTACATAAATCGTTGCAGTCCATTTGGGCAATTGGTGCTTTTTCATGTAAAAAAACAACTTATTTTGAGTCTGATGAAAATGGATTTAAAACTTTAATCCATCAGTTGAAATTAAAACACAGACATCACATCAACTGGAAATGAGAGATTCATCGGAAGCAATCCTTCTGCAACATACAGCACATGTAACCTCTACCATATGAACACAACATGACCCGTCAGAAAATCTGACTGGTCATTTTTTTTATATAGAAACCATGTTGAATACATCTCAGAGTAAGAAACTTATTACCTGTATGTGAGTAATGTTGACACATATACTGCCATCTCAATTAAATGTTGTGCATTTTCCTCAAAAGATGCAGCAATTACTTTGAAATTGTGAATTAAATGTCACAGTCCATGGATCACATTATATGTGAAACTGTGGGCCTGATGGGTTGGTTTTACAGCACCATTACAGGACACCTATTGTGATTTCTTCTTTCAAAAACTGTCAGACTTCACATGCTGGTTTCAAGTTAGTGTCACCTGCTGGACTGGCTGTGTGTGTGTGTGTGTGTGTGTGTGTGTGTGTGTGTGTGTGTGTGTGTGTGTGTGTGTGTGTGTGTGTGTGTGTGTGTGTGTGTGTGTGTGCGGGCGTGCGTGTCTCTTCGCTATAACGTTGTGGTGTTTTGGAAACTGGTGCGTGTGTGTGCATTTAATTGTCCCACAGTCACTGACCTTTCGGTGTCCACAGGAGTCCTCAGAGTCTGCAACGAGGAGGAGAGGAGAAATGAGTGCAACAGAGAAAAGAGATAGAAAACGAGGACACAAAAGGGTAGAGGAGAGGAAGTGGTGAAAAAAGATGGAAGGAGTGGACAAAAAGTGAGAAGAGGGAGCAGAGGACAGGAGAGGAGACAGGATGAGACCAAAAAAAAAGTGGGAGAAGAAAGAGGGAAAAGGAAGAGAATATAAGATGAGAAGGGAAACCAGTGGAGGAGGAAGCCTCAATAAAAAATTAATTTGGAAAAATTAGAAATATAAGATGACTAAGAGTGGGAATGACTCATATTAAAGGCAAATGTCAAAATCCTAATAAACAAATTTGAACAGAAAAGTGAAGGTTGACTTTTAGTTTCACAAAGGATGCAAATTCTTGTGCCGTGAGTGCAAGTCCCGTTTGTTTGACCCAGCCACCACCCACACCTGCTTCCTTTTGTGGAATTTGGTGCTCACTTCCTGGTTTGTTCTTGCCATAATAACTACGACCATAAAAGTTTGCCGCCTAACAACAAATGCAAATACAAATTTCTATGAGCTGTTTGTACAATCGACCTATACGGTCGTTTTCTGGATGAGGACGGGCTGTGAATCCAGTGATCATCCTATAGAATTGCAATGTACAATATAACATGGGGTGTTTGGATCTTGTCTCAATTGAGGATGTCTCATAAAAAGCCTTGGCTTTAAATACTGGCAGTGTACCGGGCTGTAAAGCGTATGGTTTGGCTGATGAAAGTGACTGCAGCCGACTGTGATCATGAATTATGGGAACATAAAAACTCAATATGTTGCAATGCCGGTTGACTCAAGAGTCAAAAAGCAGGAAGGGCAGCAGGAATAGTACTGCTGTTACTGCTACTAGTACCAATAATGTGGCTGGTGGATTTTTCATTTCACCAAACATATGTTAGAACTGAGAGAAAGCATAGTAGGAAGACTACTTAAAGTGATGAACATTCTCAGGAAAAAGTAAATCAAGTTATAGCTTCTGTCTCTTTTATATATTTTGATAGTAAATGTTAGAGGCTCTTTTATATTCATTTATTCACCTGTTTTGCGCTTTTGCGCATGTTTTCACTGAATCTAATTTTGTTGTACATGTACAATGACAATAAAGACTATTCTATTGGGCTTTTGTTTAGCACCTGCCTAAACCCAGCTTGTGCTTATGGACCCAGTTCCCATTGAAAGGGCTCCAGTAAGTTGCAAATTAATATTATTCTCTTTCACTACCACATAAGACAGGAGGAGAACCACGTCTCGCAAATAAAACAAGCTAAGCTCTTTTGCTGTACAGAGGGGTGTCAAATAATGCTTCACACCCACTAAAAGTCATTATTTAATATCCCCATCATGGAAAATCTTTAAAATGCTTATACAGAATGAGGATCGCTAATCAGTATATACCTAGTGATACAAATTTTGGAAACCATCACAACATATAACCGGTCCAAGATACGTTGAGACTGAAGAAAGAAAAAAAATTTCTGACATTTTCTGATTATGTTGATACACACATTTAATGTGACATTGTTTCTCACCAAATGCATTTCCTGTTGGAAATTATTAGTATATAAAACATAATTTCTGGCAATTTCTTTCCCTTTAACACATGCTAATACTTAGTAGATATAGTCAAACCATTTTTAGCTCCAAATGTAAAATAACAATTGTAATGAGACCATTTAGGAGCTTCTGAATTCTGCTTTAAAATAAGATGATATACAGTGTGCATCCTCTATTCATAAATCATCTGTATGAGATCTTTACTACTTCATCTAGTGGCACACAGTCGATCTGGTCAAACAAGGAGATCACTTTAGGCAATTACCATGAGCTAATGTTTTGACAGGAGGCGGCAGGTGTTCCCAGCTCACCATGACATCCCACAGTGAGGGATAAAGGCTAACATATGATCTTCACTCCAACTCATTAGATGACCTTTCAAGCAATTGCTTTGATTAAGCTGCATTAGTCACGTACTTCCAGTAGAGCTGCTCAGTAAGCCAAGAAATCAACCTCAGAGACAGAGAAATTATCGCTGGAAAACTGATGAGTAGTTAGTAAAGTGTTTCAGACAACATTGTCAAATGTTTTCAACTGTTAAAAATAAAGTTAGCATTTATCAGAAATTTGCTTATTTTGTTGTATAAAAACCTAATTTCTGAAATAATATAGAATATTGTCACAGTTGGCGGCACCTAAGTAACTCACCTGGTAGAGCTAGCCCCCATATGCAGAGGCTCAGTCCTCGCCGCAGCAGCCGTAGGTTCGGTTCCGACCTGTGGCCCTTTGCTGCATGTCATTCCACCTCTCTCTACCCTTTCATATCTAGGCTGTCCTATCAAATAAAGGCCTAAAATGCCACCAAAAAAAAAGAAAAAAGAATGTCACAGTTGGTGCAAGCGGGGCAACAGGGTTATGACCAGATTGCAGACAGCTTGCAGACTGATGCGGTTCATATTATTATTGACCATGAAGGGACAAAAGCTTACGAGTTCATGAGGCAGTCCACACAGGCAAACAAATCCAGAGTCCAAAAGATCAAGAGGTTCAAAACAGGCACATTTCAGTTTTCCTATTACTCTTAGTTCTTCATTGGTTAGGTCCAATTCTTCTGTTTTTACATCTACATCTGTCTGTCGTCGCATCAGCCAAGCAGCTACATATTTACTAAATTATTTGCATAATGACGCATTGGTGCTGTCAGAGATGACTTTACAGATGAGCTAAGTGAGCAGTTTAATGGTTACAACATGGAGAATACATATCTTTGTGGACAATAAAACCTCTTCGCAGCTCTTCATCCTTTTTTTTGTGAAATTGATTCTTGATTGAATCCTGAGGAAAGCTCAAATTTAAACTTGACGGCAGTCAAAGGGTAGATTTTTAGATGGAAAAGCTATTTGAGAATTGCTTTGAAAGAGGTTTTGGGGTTTTGTCAAATCCAGACAGGCTCTCTCTCTGTAAATCAAACCCAGAGCTGTATACAGAAGGTGTGTGTCAGGGAGGATTTACATTTGCTATGCTTATATTAAAAAAGCAAACTAATACTTCTGCAGGTTCAGGGACACACAGATGGTCAACAGGGAGAGTTCAACCCAAACACTGTTTTTATTAAAAAATCTTTTCTGTCAGGAACAAAGTCATCGTAACACGCTAAACAAACTTTTTAGCTTCCAAGGAGCCTCTGGTTTCTTTAGGCTTCAACACCTGCTGAAAAAAGACATATAAGAAGACATTTTTCCATCTGATGATCATAAATGACCTGTAACAGCAAACAAGACTAACAGAATTGGCCCTCAGGTATGTAATATATCTATTTCATGTGGTTGTACGTCAGCAGCCAACATTCAATTATTTTCCTTCCATTTAGCGCAGACGTTGGATTCCTTTTAGTCCTTTTAGTTTGTGTTGGCCTACTATTTTCTTTTCCCTTGTCCCCCTGTATTTGTGCAAAGTGTCCTTTGGTTTCATGAAATGCGCTATACAAATCTAAGTTATTATTACATTGGTTGCTACAACAAACTCTTATTGGATTGGCTCGTAACACAGTGACAGTGATAATGTTATCCGGTTAAGCTCACGATACATTTCAAAGTAGGCTAAGCTACCGTATGCAACACTTGAAATGCAATGATGCATCTGTAACGTATTCTCTTATTGTAAATGAAGGACTTTCTGTCTGAGCAAAGCATTCATCGCAACTATATGATCACCCTGTAATGCTAAATCCTGGTTTGTCCAAAGGAGGCCGCTGAAATCAACACAAATGAAAAGTTACTTATAGCCACTTTAACTAAGTGTGAAATTTACAGTCATGGGGGCATCATTGCGGTCCAGTGGTCTTACGCCTTATTTCCGCTGCATGGTTCAGCACGACTTCACTGAACTCACTTTTGGTACTAGTCGCTTTTCTCTATTTTGTTTTCCACTGTAGATAGTACCCCCTCAGTGAAGGCGGGATTCTCAGCTGATCGCCACACTATAGTGTCGCCGCGTGAAACTGCTCTGACATCTTTGACGCGACACTCGCTGGATCCTTTCATCGGCACAGTGGAAAAAACAAATCATGTATAGAAATTTTAAATGTTTGATGCATCGATAACTGTTTTATAATTGCATTGTAGGCCATCGTAGGAATCGGATTGTGAGGTGCCTAGAGATTCACACCCCTACTGCTGTTGTGCAGCATGTGTGTAGATGTCTATCATTTCCCACCAAGAAACTGAACAAGCCTTTAAAACAGTTGAGTCACCATCAGTTGAGATGCTACAACAACAATCCTCCACTTACCTGCGGTAGAAACATTTTCTGTCAGCAGAATTTTCAGCCACGTAGGCAGAACATTTATTTATTTATTATCTTAGATACAGTTCACTTATTGAGGAACGAGGGGATTTCAAACACAATGCAATTAAGCTGAAGAATTCCCAGTGCTTTTCCGCAGCGCTCTTTCTGTCAGTCTCTAGCTCTCTGTCTCTGGGTTTCTCTCTCTCTCTGCAGGTTCCCCAAAATGCAGCTTTCAGGAGTTGTACCCCCTCCCCCTCTCCCCCCATGATGCAGTGCATTATTCAGAGAGCCTATCCTTTGATGTAGTTAAATTAAAGTGACAGATTCTGAGGCAAGCCATACATCTGTGGCATCTGTGAAGTTGCGCCCAGAGGCAATTTATCCCAGGACCCACAGTGGTGGAGTTACAAAGTTATCTCAAGCTCCTTGGGACTTGAGTCTGAAAAGTAAAGATGTCACAAACCAAATAACAAAAAACAAACAAAAAGTTTGGAAATGTCTTGCTCCTGTTGGCAGAGAGACCTGGGTCCTGGTAAAAGGGTATCATGATTGTGCCAAACTACACTTTATTTCCAATTTTAGTCACCAGCTCTCCCGCCTGCTGTAATTACAACATCCATCACACATAAAGACGGCCACTATCTACAGCTGACACCTTAAAGGCGGACATGGAAAGCACCGCAGCTAAATGTGTGCAGCTAATTACCCACTGCCAGTCCACCCAGATACACTGTATGAACTTCAGGTCTCAGACACACACACAAACACAGCCAAGCATGTACACGTACAGGCATTCACACACACATACATGACACCCTCTTATTAGAACGATTAGCAGATGTAAACACACGTTAGAGCTTCCGTTAAGTACAAAGATTTAGGAGTGACGTAGTGAAGTCCACTTTTAACTTTTCTAAAGTCCAAACTTTGAAGCGGTGGAGTGAGTATCCAGTTAATCTCTTTAAACAGATATTTGAGTGGCTGTGGCTCAGGAGGTACAAGATACTGAGCAAGATATTGACTGTGCATCATGTGTGTTATCTGATGAGCAGGTGGCACCTTGTATGGTAGCCTTGGCCACCGGTGTATGAATGTGTGTGTAAATGGGGTGAATGATGTAATGTAAAGGGCTTTTGGTAGGACTTTGGTATCGGAAGTGTTCAGGTTTCCGTTTGATGTCTGAGTAGTATATTGATTAGTGCTGTCAGTTAAACGCATTATGAACGGCGTTAACGCAAACCCATTTTAACGGCGTACATTTTTTTATCGTGAGATTGACGTTCTTTTTGGCATAGCAAACTTTGTAGTTTTTTTCACATGCTGTTGCAACAACTAGTAACGTTAGAAAAACTACAACACCACACCGGATCTAGCTAGACCGGAAACAAAACAACAGGCACGCAGCACACACTTGTTTGGGCTTGTGAGCCGGCCAAAGAGTAGTAGGCTAACGTTACGTTTTGAGTGGATGGCGAGCGCGAGACGCCGAAATGGATGCCAATAAGATTTTGAATGGAAAGTTTACTTTTAAAAAGTTGCCAAATGGTTCCATTGACAAGACCAAAGTGATGAAGTCGTTGTGAACTGAACTATCGTCGCAGCACGTCCAGTCTGAAATACCACTTGATGGCCATGCACACAGCTGATGTGAATTCTCCACCCCCTCGTCAAAGCCAGGCGACAAAAGCACAAAGCAAGCCGATCCACTTTTCCATGTTGATAAGAGCATTAAAATGAGAAAAAATAATTAGACAAAAAGAAATCTACGGACATTTAGAATAGATAAAAATGTGTGATTAATTGCTTAAATATTTTAATCGTTTGACAGCACTAATATTGACCAATCACTTTTGAGCAGGCTTTGGTTGCATGCAGGTAAACAGTCTGTGTGGAGGGCAAAAGAGGCAAAACCCATTTGCCTACATCTCCCATCGGCTATCGTCTGACAACCATTTAGCGTTTTATCAGCTTTTTTTTGGTAATTTCTCTGCATTCACATGCAGATATCTGTTTATAGAAATTAGTTGAAATGTTGTCTGGACCTTAAACTATTAAAAAAGTATTGCCTAACTGTAACCAATGACCGGCACATGGAAGAGGAAGTCTTAACCTGGATATCCGCCTTCTACACTGGAACACCCAAAGTATTGGCCGTTGCCCCTAGAGGCTAAATCGTCATCAGACCGAGTAGTTGGCTAGTATGCTAACTAGCTACCATGTCTATATTAAGAGAACTAGATATTATCCAAGATGCACTGTCATTCATTTGAAGACATTGAAAACATTTTTTTTACCTAATGCTCACTTCTTTCTAACTCCACACCCCCAGATTTTTTTCATTTTGAACTTGTAGTCTTCGGCCCTAACTGATGCTGACCTAAGTGACATCACTTGAGGCACGCAGCTCCCTCCGGAGACTCAAAAGGCTTTGATCCCGATATATAGTACTCCCCAACACCTGTAAACAGACATTGATGCCTAAAATCAAGTTACTCTTTGTTGTAACAGCTTTTTTTTTATAGTTTCTTTTAAAATGTTGTGTAGCCTACTTACGATGATTTGTTGACTTACGTCTTTGAGTTGGGTGTCCTCAGCCATTTACTTTACTGGTATTGTGTTTTGTTGCCAGCCTGCACTTATGCAAACATTTTAGAAAAGGTTTCTGCTGTCCTTTCAGATTATAATCACCGTCTGTACTATGAGTTGGCTGTTCCTACTTCAGGTTGTATAGGCCGCCTTATGAGAATATTGACCTGTACAAACACTTTTTATCACAAACCCTAACAATTGACTAAATATACATTTCTTTTTTTCCCTTGAGAATTGTGTTATGGTGCTGTTTTCTATGTTAGCTATGCTGTGGCTTCTCTACCTATCTACATGCATACGTGCACTGACAATTGTATAAGCTCAGATATTCATACAAAAAAACATGGATGCCTGCACACACATATAAATAGACAAATAGGCAAACACATCTCAAGCACTCTGTGTCTTTCTTTCTCACCAGATTAGTCTCAAACACAGAAATATGGAGACTGCGCCGATGTACGTTGCTCTCTATAATCTTCTGTGATGTTCTGGATAAACCTGAGATATACAAGCTGTTTATTGTCCTCACATCAGTTCTGTTGAAAACCAAAGGGTGGCAGAAGCGGTCAGCAGGGAGTTGGGTTGGGAACCGGAGGGTTGCTGGTTCAAGTCCCCATACGAACCAAAGTATGGTGGTGAACTGATAGCTGGAGAGGTGCCAGTTCACCTCCTGGCCACTGCCAGGGTGCTCTTGAGCAAGGCACCAAACCCCCAACTGCTTGGGGTGCCTTTCCATGGGCTGCCCCCTCACTCTGACATCTCTCCATTAGTGCATGTATGGGTACTGAGTATGTGTGTGTAATTCAGGCCTGTGTGTAATAACGACAGAGTGAAAACACTGCAATTTCCCTTGCAGGATTAATAAAGTATAAATTATTATTAAGCCTTGTTTTTTGTTGTTTTGTTTTTGAACAGGAAAGCAGTGAAGAGGCACTTATCAGTGCATATTTCAAAAAGTATGGTGGCAGTTGTGTTATGTGCAGTTGTGTTATGTGTGGTGTGGCTTCCCATCTGTCCTTGTTATATCCTGAGTCTTTAGATACAAGGGTGTCCTTTTTATATCCTGAGTCTTTAGATACAAAGGCAACTTCTCTTAAACATCTTATCGTGTGTCCTCATCTCAGAGGGGAAAAAAGGAAAACGTAATCTTCCAAATCGCTTATCAGCCCTAAACTGTGGAGAATCTGATGGAAGTGAAGCAGGCCAAAAGAGGAACAAATATACTAAAACCATATGTTTAGTATTTAACAATAAATATTGAACATCCTGCTTTAAATTCACAAGATTTCCCAACATACATGCTTTCTGTTGTACAATAAAATCCACTTTAATGGAGCTGGTTGTGTCTTGGCCAAGGGAGGATTTTCTGTAAATTATACTGACCTGAATCATTGATCAGACAATGATTCTGACTTATAGAAGATACTGCTGCTTGTTTGTCTTTGTGATTAGCTCTGAGCCAGATACAAAATCACCTAATCCATATCCATAGCCAGAAGCCACGCCTGTACACGGACACGTTAATCTAGTTTATTTCGTGGTGGTCAGCACGTAACGGGAAGCATCTATACGGAGGTTGGGTTTAGGAATAGAAGAACGGGGAAAGTTAATGTCACACGCTGGGACACGATTCGCGGTCTCTGGGGGACGCGGGACAACAACAACGGGACGGTTGGGTTTAGGAAAAGAACAACAGGGAAAGTCAACGTCACACGTGGGACATGATCCCTGGTCTCCGGGGTGAAAGTCCTGAGTTGTTTGACCCATCCACCATCCCAACCAACCTCCCTGCGTGGATTTTTGGTATTTCATACTACTTCGCTACCGTAGTCGTGCTGTGATCACGAAAGATGATTCCCTTTGAAATAGATTAGTTTAAAATACGTGCTGACCACCACGAAATAAAAGACATTAATGTGTCCGTGTATACGAATCAATAGATTAAATAACGTGACCATTTCACGAACTGCCGTGAGACTGGGTTGTCTACCAATGTACTCAACTCACAAGAAAAAATGCAGAGATCTGCATCTTGCACCTTAACGTTATCGCACACACCAATGCAGCAGAATCAGAAGAAACGCTTTTAAAATCTAAAATCCTATGGTATTCTTTGGAAAATGGGTCACAGTAAAATATTAGCCCATTTATGACTGTTTCCCTGGTTGACAAAAACAAACAAACAAATCAGAGCACTGTAGGAACGATAAAGAATGGGAATGTCATCACGCGGAGTTTGACGCTCTTATTCTTCCTGCTTTTATCCCGTCATAATTACTTTGGCCTCTAGGGACGCCAACGCCTAACAATAAAACATATATTGTACAATAATTCCTGATTGTACAAATACCTTATTGAGTCACTTTTCAGGGAAGAAAAGTCTCACCAAAATGCCTGGAAAGCCGACATTACCCGCAACTTTACAAATAATGCCATTAAACTCTTCTAATACAATAGATTCTGCTAATAAAAAAATTAGCTTATCTGTGTAGCTAATATATAGCCTAGCTGGAAAATAGCTAATTTAGGCTACTTTTCCATTTATATGGTGTGACTACACAGTTTGCAATGCGAGTAACCATCTTGGAACTATCCCTGATTTCTCCCAAGTTATAACTTTAATTATATAGCAATTATATAGCATTAATTCAGCATTAGCAAGGCAATCAGAAAGAAAAATTGTCAATTAAATCAGCTGATTGAATTTGAAGAAGTAAAATACATTGTGATGACTCTCACTTTAAGATGAAACGGAGGACCTTACCAGTGACATACACAGAACACTAGATAAACTAGACACAGCAGCGAGAAGCATACACGGGTAGCCTTTTGAAGTCATTTTTCCAAAAATCATCATTCACCCTTGTTTTTATGATTTGTGTTTTAAAGCGCTGCGTGCTCCAAATTGATTTGTTTCTGCTCACTGCTTCCTAATGTCACTGTAGGAAATTTGGATTGCTTTCATTTACATTTATATTTAACCGGGGCCATTAAAATGTTGTAGGAGACGAGCTCAGAGACAGCAGCAGAGGCAGTCAAGCAATTTCCAAAAGGATTGTTTACGTATTCTGTCAATACTAAAAGTTATCTTCATTACCCAGACTGCACCAAAAAAATCAATACTTCATCAGGACTGTTTGGACCATTTCTGCACGGAGCAGTGAGCGTGCAGACTTTCAACCACATCCATTTTTTTTCTACCTGTATGCTTTATTTACTGTCTCAGGGAAGAGCCAAACATATGAGCTGCACAAATCTGCAGTGGATATTGACCAGTGGGTCTGTTTACTAAAAAGGATGGTGAGATGCTGTTGAAAGCATCAGGAAAAAAAAACAAAAAAGAGGACCTTCATTCAAGATATTTTTTGTCAAATTAAAGATTTTTTTTTTCAATTTTCAAATCAATCAAAAGTTTTACTGAGATGCAGAATAGATGTACAGTTGATAAAGAGCTGTGTTTCTAACCAAGACATTAAGATAGTATTCTGAGGAGCTCAGTAATGGAGCCAGACATGGCTGCTGGGTGATTTGTCACAGCTGTAAAGCCACAATTGTTTGGGGGTGTTGAACTTTTGCCCTTATCCACGGCAATTTACAGCAAAGTGACAGAGGCAGTTGGGGGCTCTGATTTAGTGACAGTTTGACCAGACACATGGCTGGTAATAGCACATACATGGGCAGAGCTTTAGTACATCTCTGAGCAAGTAAATACACACTAGGCAGATTAATTATGTTTCATAATGTAAATATTGTGTCTGTAATCATTGTATGAGTTTATTTTGCATCACATATATTGTTACACAAATTACAATGACCTCAAATACAACCAAATCACATGAACAAGTCCTCAAATCCCACTTGATTTATTTCAAAAACACATTCCCTCTCTCCTACCTCCTCCACCACCGCCCCTAACCCTAAGGCAAATTAAGACTATACCATCCCTGCTTTTTCATTCCAGACCTGCTTTTTTGCCCCGATTTTCAAAATATATTAAGATCTGATGCAGGAGGAACATGGGAGACATGAGCACCATGTGCCGCCTTTATTCCCTACACAACCCAAACACGGAAAGGAGCTTCAAACTCCCCATTTCTGAAAACATATAGAGTAAAAACACACACAGCATGTTCACAACTACACTGTATCTCACAGGCATCAGATTGAGAAAAAGGGAAGATTTTCATTTTTTTTTTGATAATTGTGATGGCCGTTTTGGTAAAATGGACTGTGTTGTAGGTTAAATCACACCGAGCTAAACTGAGAGAAACAAAGAAGGCGAGAGGGAGAACACACACACATACAACCATATTCGACTGATGTAGATGAATTGCAGTTGTATGAAGCAGCAGACGCCATCGCTACCATTAAGTTTCTGCTCAATTCTGTAGCACTTGAGCTTCACATCCCCCAGGAATATTTTGTTTCCGAGCAGAGCTTTGAACTATTCCCTCCGACTGGTGTAGAACTACTCCCCTGCTGTGGCTTGGTATAGCGTTTCTCTTTTTTTGTAGAGGAGAAGTGAGACCAAATGACGCAGTGCGGCCAAAACTTTTCCCACAGCACAAAGGTTTGTGATTCACTGTCCCTGTGACACCCAGAGTCCACAAGGCAGCTTCAGAAGGTTCCCTGCCAACTAAGGAATAGTCCAAAGCTTCACTAATCCCTATTTCTACATTAACAGATAATCAAATGACTGTGTAATGTGCTTTGACAAACCAACAGAGAATGATCACCCAACTCTGCAGCTTTTTTAGCATTTTTTAATTCAGTCTGTTTTGGTCTTATGGAAAATGTAACGTATGGTTCAGGTATGGTTAGGTCTAAAAACATTGGACGTGCTACATGCCCATCTACCACCCTGACCTCTATACCTTTACTTTTGACCTTGCTACATTAAAGGCACAATATTTCCTGTATTGGCAGGCCAGTGGATGTAAATAGTGCGGTGTGAAATTGTCCCAAATAGATGTAATTACTACAATATTGGGCACCCTTCACAATACAATACAATACATACTATGATTTCTGTTGAGGATATTTACACTAAAATACTGACTGACCCATACCTGCATCTTTTTGTAAAGTATTGCTTTTCATGTGACTATTTCTGCACAAATATAAAGACTCTAAATCCTGTGCTACATTACAGCATAATTGTTAATCTACTGTAATGGCATCTATGGATGAGTGAAGTAAAGCAGAATTTGCTCATTTTTCTCAGCTGTTACATTTTTTTTTGCCATCCGTGATATTTGCAAGACGGTTGTCTGCTATAGCCCCGCAACATTCTTTAAACATACTGAAAAAGAGACCACAGAGCAGCAAGGAGGACTGCATACAAGTTGATATTAGCTTTCAGATGCTACTGTAAAGAGTTGCATTTCTGCTTTTGTCTTTCTGAAAGTACATTCAAAGATTTTGCTAATTAAATGTTGGCAATACCTGTTGTGGTATTTCATTGTATCAGATCAAAACCAACATTTCTGGCATCAGCCATCACTGATGGAACATGTATTATAAACATAAATGAGAAGATTGCTGAGAAAAAAAGTTCTTTAAACCCACTCAAAGATCTAGAGATAATTCATGCAAATATTCATGCAAATCATGGCTGAAGAATGGTGTTTATTGTGAGCTTTTCCAAGACAAAAGTCTCTGTGTTTATTTCAATATTCAAAACACATTAGGGAATATGACAAATGATTAGTCAATGCATTGACTGTTGACCTAATGGTAGGGAAATGGCAGCTCTGAACAGCAGGGGATTTGCAGGTCTATAATTGTGAAGAAATTTGACAATGATGGCGCAGGGGAAACAAGCAGGGCCATTCAATACAGATTATGTAGAGTTGTCCCTAATGACATATTGTAGCTTGTGTCAAATGCTGCGCTGACCTTATTGTTTTTCTGCTGATAGTTTTTTCCATTAATTCTCCAAACCTGAATGAGAAGATGTATTTGCCATTGTTAAGAAAGCCAAATAGCACATACAGAGGCAGGTCATTAGTCCTCAAAAGTTAACTTTTCAGCAACTTCATTTAGTGAGAAGAATTGGATGATATATTTTTTTTTTGTTCACTCAACAACAGCACACTCTTTACTCAAAATGTTATGGGACCAGGCTGTAAAATACGGATCACTTTCATATTTTAGATTGTGATAAGATCGGCAGCTTTCCTTAAGTGACACTAATCCGTCTGGGTGATGATTGGATGATTTATTCTGCATTGAAATGGGAAACCTGTGCAGCTCTGGTCTAAGTGGTGTCTGTGATGAAGGGGACTGCCTAGAGAAGGCTGGTGCGAGTTTGCATCGAGGGATATCGATTTTAAAATGTCTCTGTGTTTCCGAGATTTATGGTTTGTTGACTGTTACTGAAGAAGAAGCCAAACAACTTTGTAGATGGTAAAATAAAACCTGGAAATTCTCAGTCTGCGAAAGGTGATGGAAATTATAGTTCATAGAATGGTTTGACATCATTCATAAAGGGTATTTTTGCTTAAATTGTGCTTTAAAATGTGATTATTTTTATGCATAAACTGCAATAATTCAGTGTTTCATATCTGGGATAAATGGCCTTAGAAACAGAAATATAAGAAAAAATATATAAGTTTTGATAACACATTTTTTGGTGAAGTAGTATAGGTCGAAAGGTGATACTGCATTAGTACTAGAGTAGTCTAGTCAGCACCTCCAAGTCTGAGGCCAAGGTAATCATCATTCTTTTCTCAAAGTTTAACTCTGTTTTAAAGAGTTATTACCTGGTAACAATGCATTAAAGGTACATACAAATAGTGCTCTCTAGCGCCTCACTTTTTCAAATGCGTGCGTGTTGCAACTACGGTAGCCGTTATGTACCAAGAAGTTGTCTTTCGGGTGATGAGGTTCGTTATTTCAAACAAACTGCAAACTGCATTGAATCATTAGTGTGAGCATGTATAAGTAACTACCCTTGTAATTTAGACCGTAACATTGACGTACCTGTCGAGAAGAAAGCCGGCAACTTCAGCGTCCAATTGAAAGTCTTTCTTCTTCATTAGCTCTTTCCACCTGGGAAAGGCTACCCCGATGTTTACCCTTGTGTTTTGAATTTGCCGGTCACGTTGCCTTTTTAATTCCATTTTTCGTTTTTTTTGACGACGAGGATTACATCTCCTGTGGCTCGGCATAAGTATGATCCTCCATTATGAACTAAAGTGCAGTGCAGGCTTTCAAATTTGCCGGGGCAGTGAGAAGCACCTCTCACTGATCTCCTTCTTCATTTCAGCTGGTTTCAGTCATGTGATGCTGGCTTTGAACGAAAAAGCGTTGCTAGTGCTTTATGTCCCTCTCAGCGATTATAATTTTTCCAAATGGCGGAACGACATGGAAGCCTCCTTGGACTTGCCCGTCCAATGTAAATACAGATAAGAAATGCTTCGCTTATGAGGATAAGT
Source organism: Zingel zingel (assembly GCA_023566125.1). Lineage (NCBI taxonomy): Eukaryota > Metazoa > Chordata > Actinopteri > Perciformes > Percidae > Zingel > Zingel zingel. Next base: position 32,541,825 of record CM042323.1, on the reverse strand, counting down.
CAGATCATTGGCAGAGGTAATTTTACACCAATGAGGACATATTTATGACTGAAGACATTGATTTTAGCTACTAAAATACTTAAAACACTACACAGTGTACCTTCAATTAAGCAATAGTATTGTTGCTATTGTTATTTGCAGACTAATACACCTTGCACACAGATTTAGAATAGTGTTGGAACTGATCAGATGAAAGTTTTGATTTGCTGTTATGAGAGTTTAACCACCACCTGCCAGCCAATCAGAAACTAGTATTTCCCGTGGCAAGGATTGATGTAATATGACGACCAGTACAGACCCCAAATTAAAAACTTTTCCAAACAGGTTGCAATGAGCAAGAATTTGTTCTCTGCTTTGCTTGATTTTATTTCTGCCTGAGGGGATGCATACACTACACCTGACACAAACATAAATAAAAATGTTTTCTGGGATCACGTAACTTTCTTCCTGGGCATTGCAATAATCTTAAATGCATGTTAAATGTGAGCTGTATTCATTAAAAAGAAAATCCAATATTATTATTTGCTTGTTGGGAAACTGGTTTATGCGTGCTGAAATGCCAACCTGCAGTTAACTGAAAGCTGTTATGAATGCCAGAATCTCAACATTTTGTCCAAAATGTGTTTTAACATTAAGCGCAAACTAAGTGTGCAGGCGGAACTGGCAACAGCAGTTTTGAGACTATTGCCGTTTTGTTAAAGTAATAATTAGAATGCAAATCAGAGGGTGTTCTGCCAACAAAATGTTCTGTCACCACATCATGCAGACAAAAAATACACTTTTTCAGTCATTACGACGCCAATCAGCCGTAGAGCTGCAGAGGAATAAAACATGATTAGAATGCAAATGGGAGTAAGTGTTTCTTGATCATGTGGGCTAAATGATGTAATGGAGTCTGACGGAAAGAGTTGGACTTCTGCTCCAAAGTATGAGTGTGCACAAATGTGTTTTACTTTTGTTGCGTTTAATCTTTAAAATCTAAATATCAGTATCATTTAATAATATGGCTCATTGTACATCTTGTACACCTACAGTAATGTTACCAGAAGTCACTCTCTGTTGCATGTCTTAAACTAAATTGGTTTATTCCTTTTATAATAAGTGCCTTGGTATGTATTCTGTATACATCCATATTCAGTATTAGAAAGTCCTTTAAATAAATTATTAAAAGATAGAAAGTTGTTGAATAGCTATGCAGCAATATATAATACATTTGTGGCTCCCCCAGCACCACACTGAATTCAAACTAGTAAGACATTGATTAAACCTAAAATGCCAAGGAAATATTTAGGGTTATTCTGACAAAAATTGTCAAACCACTTTCCTTTGTCATATTTCTGATTTAATATTGAGTTTAAACTTTGCATGATCAGTGTAATTTGGCCATTTGTCACTGACTGCAATTAAGACCCCAGTGAGAAGATTTTAATTGAATTTGAATAACAAAACATTATACTAACTTCAAAAGAATCTTAACAATTTAAAATTAAATGAAAGTGTATTTTCCAAGGCTGAAGATATACAGTAGCACCTGGCTGACCAACATGGCTTAGGTCTCTTACTATCCTTTCTGACGTGGCAACTCCATAGGCCTTTGGTGTAAATAAAAATGTGTTCTTGGTCAATCTTTCTTAAAAGAATAAGCCTTGGCTGAGGCCATGGGAGGCACAGCTTTCAATCATCATGTCTCGAGGGTTTTTGTGCTGTTTACTGAAGGCAAAATCGATATTGATGTTGGATAATCAGGACTTGGAAAGATTTGGAAAAAAAGGTTAAGGTAGCAAGTAAAGGAGTTTTGGGAGTGAACTTGCAATCAGGACTAAAGAGGAATCACAAGATGAGGATCATGTTAATGTTAATGCTAATTACTGATTAACCAGTAGGGTATATGACATTACACAATTTCAGCTGCACTCTTTTCAAAATAATGCTCATGCTCCTGTGCTGCATTATTGTATGCATTTGCATTAATCACATATAACTTGAACTAATTGAAACAAAATACATCTGCTCTCATGTAATGTAATCCAATTGTTCATTTGGATTACATGAGTCTCCCTGTTTTTGCCATAACAACAAGGCTGTAATCACTGTGATGCATTAGATCTCATCTCATGTTGTCCTATTAAAGGATGACATGATGTCAAACTTTGTGCCATTGTCATGATGACAGAGCTGTTCTCGAGCTGGACACTGCTACTTGAATGTATGAGTTGAAATTATTGTCAACAACAAACACAACCACAACATATATTCAGATGGTTTTGAAGAGATTCATTTCAAAATGAAAGTCATATTTACCACCTATATGCCGTTTAATAGTTAAAGGTGCTGTAGGTAGGGTTGTGAAGATTCAGGATTTAGCCAAATAATTTTAACATCGACAACTTCTCATTCCCCCCCCCCTCCCCCCCCCCCCCCCTTCCCTTTCTCCTAAGCCCCCCCCCCCCACGAGGGAGAATGAATGCGTGTGCATGAGCAGTGATTGACACGCAGTTAGACACCCCCCCTGGCCCTGATTGGTGCATCTGAACAGGGCGCGGTGGATTTTTGCAAATCACACTACAGGCTGTAGCTGGTGCCAGAGGAGATGGATTTTCTATTTTTTTAAATTACCTGCTTTATGTTGCTCTACTCGAACATAGGGTCAGTTTCAGCAAATCTGACAGAAAGTTTGTTTTATAAGTCTTACCTACTGCATCTTTAAGTGGCCAACTCTGTTGTTCTGAGTATAAGGTTACATTTCTCATAGGCAATAACTCTCCATTTGATGGTGGGTTTATTGTTCAACACCATAAATAATATGTGAATACATTCATAAAGACAGTGCTTTTCCATCTCTAATAATAGTGATTTGATTGTTGATTTTATACGGTGTTGTTAACACAACTTGGTAAGAATAAACTCCTTTTCACAATCTGTTAGAATCATTTGAACAGACATTCCACTGCCTGTATACTGTAATTTGTAGTGGGGTGTGGTTACCCACCCATGATCTCCCTAACTGAAGTGGAACAAAGCAGTTTTCTTATTCATTCCGTCTTATCAGTCTAGACATCAACAACTCCAGTGATCGATGAGCCTCTGCAATAACTTGTCATCTGACCTCAGAAAAATGTATTTGCTATGATTTCCCACAAAGTTTTCCTTTGAACAGTTTGTCCTTCGGCTCCGATGTCCCAGATTTACTCCCCCACAACAGCCAACGTTTGTGTTTAAATGCATGGATAGTGGCTGAGCTCTGGTCACAGTTGAACCTTTGATATCTTGCAGTTGACTCTTCTTGTTGCCCAGAATAAACTTTTAAACACAATGTTCCTCTTCACGGCAAAAATATCTCAGGTTAAGATTCCAGTCACCCATCCTTTGACTGAGATTACAATACAGGGGGAAGAAATGATGATCCCATTGATAACAGCGGTGACTTTTTACTGGCTGGGAGTTTGTTGACTTAAAAATAATCTTGTGTGAGTCAGAGGTTGCACAGATGGTGAATAAAAACTAAAGTGAAAGATGTTTCCATGTAACCAAAGCAGTATATTTGGTACACTTGTTCAATCCAATACACTTTCACAATAAATCCTATCTTACCATGTTCAGTTTGTTTCAACAGTGTGTATAAGCTGCAATTCAATAACACATGTGGCCTAAAAATAGAGTAGAATTAATGCCTCTGTTACATAGTATAAAAAAGTGACACACTAAAAGCTTCACAAAGTAGCAAAAATATTTTGTTGTATATGACAAAAAATATGTTCATAGTCAAATTACAATGTGGTATATATATATATATATATATATATATATATATATATATATATATATATATAATAATAATAATAATAATAATAATAATAATAATAATAATAATAACTTGTATAGTCAATATGTTAGGTAAAGCTACGTAATTGCCGCTGTATATCCTGCAAGATATAGGTAATATACAATACTATTAATATATTGAAAATGTAATGGAAACATATTATAATATCTCCAAATTTGATCATATTACATAAAGTAACCAGCTATTTTACCTATTTTATTGTTGACATGTTCCAAAGCATGACATGCTTGTGTGTGTGTGTGTGTGTGTGTGTGTGTGTGTGGGTGTCAGTTATCAGTAAACAAAAATTGCCCATTAGCAAAGCACATAATAACTTCCTGCTGACTCATTACATGCTCGCAGGGCTCACAGAGCACGGCAGGTGATTTTAATATTGTATCTATGCTTGAGCTCCCACAGAGTCCAGTGTCATGTTGGTTATTTACTACCTAGATTTCATAGTAAAAACATTAGTGTAATTGATGATAAATCATTCGTGAGACTGCTTTTAACTGTGCCCCTGGAAGACCTAATGTACATGACAATAAAATAAGCTGTTGATAAGTGCAGTCAATAATTCTGTATTTGTTTTTACAAGAGGTACACAATGTTTTAAGTTTGTTTAACTAAATGCAACAAGACTTTTCGTGCAATCTCAGCCGATGAAATCCAGGAGCGTTTGAATAGCAAAACGAAATGACGAGTCAACATGGCTTGAATTATAAATCAACAGATTATAGTGAAATTTAGTGCGGTGAATTTAAAGAAAGCCTGCATGTCTTCACATACTTCTTTTTGACATTGCTTTCACTTCAGCGATGGAATGTCATCTCTCAAAGCCGAGCGAGAGATCAGCGTGTTTGAGGAGTGTTGGACTTGCCCGTGGCACTGAGAGTTCAGGGTGCCTCCCGACACTCGACTCAAGATGCTCTGACTACTCGAACTGACAGCACACAGCAAGTGACTTTAGTTTGCTGCCTGCTGATTTTACAGGAATGCCAGTTTTCTACATGCAACAGACTGGATGTTAGAAAAAAGCAGCTTATAAAAAAAAGACCACAAAGGTGTATTTAACTGATCTGATCTGACATATGTTACATTTAATAACTATATTAGATTAGCAACATCCATTTTAAAGGAAAATGTGGCCAGGTTTACATGTTGTCATGTTGAGTGTGTCATATCTGGACAAAATCCACATGCTTTTTCACATGCTTCCGTTTACACTTGCACATATGCGTCTCCATTAGCCAGGTCAGAAATCTGATTGTCAATCTTGGTTTTCCCAGTCTACATGCAAATCTGTCCCATGCATGGCACCTGAAGATATTTGGTAACTGCCAAACACACTAGAAGATGAATATTGAACACTTTTTATAGCTAGCTTACAACTATCCATAAAGGAACACAAACACATGGATCTATTGCATTTACGAACTAAAAGGGACCAATCTCGGAACCCATTGGCTCTCGGTCTGATGAAGATTTAGCCTTTGGGGACAACGGACAATATTTAGGGGGTTTTCGGCATCGCCATTGGATATTTAGGCCAAGACTTCCTCTTCTGTGCGCCGGTCATTGTTTTCAGTCTGATAAGCAACTTGAGATGTGAGAATGGAGTTGGAGTTAAGAGACAATGTCCTCTGTAACAGATATCTGTATATGAATTCAGATAAATACATTAATAAAAAGCAAAAAAAAAAGCAAAACATCACCTCTTTTGCTCTTCACACAGACTGTTTACCTGCATGCAACCAAAGCCATCTCAAACGTGATTGGTCAGTGCTACTCAAACTACAAATGGACTACAAACAAAAGCTTATGAATGAGTCTTAAGCCCAGTTCAGACCAAAGATTCGTGACGAGACGAAACCGCTTTAGAATGTTGCAGAGAAAAGTTGAAGCAGTCTGTCTCAGCTCAACCCGAGCTGGCTGATGGCGTCACCTGTGACTCGCTGGTCAAGTCGCAGAGGCTGATTTTAGAGTGTCACGGACGTCACCTGTTTAAACAGCCAATAGCAAAGTCAGCTTGTAAAGTCAGCTACAAACTATAGAAATAATATGATCCATAATCCATTTTATGAGTTTTAAAAAGTGTTTAAAACGACGACCCGCAAGCATGGTATTTGGTCGAGCGAGCTAGAGAGCGACTGGAGAGAGAGAGTGCCTAGAACAAAGCTGTGAATCACAAAAATCAAACGTTTTCACCGATTCATCACGAGAAGTGCAACTGTACCAAGTATCTTACTATTACTGATGTTATTTACGTTCATATTTAGACGCAGCAAATGATATATCCAGCTACAAAAAAGCCTGAAAGTCTAAAATTAGGATGGACGTACAAAGAGTTGCTATAGAGATAATTCACCGTCTCGTTGCATTGGTGTGAACTGTCAGGTTTTAGGGCATTGCAGAACTCGTCTCGTCATGAATCTTTGGTCTGAACTGGGCTTTTGGATCAGATGCATTCAGAGTACACCCTTATTATATCTGTTTAGACTGTGTCTTAAACCACCTCCCATCCCATGATGATTCCGTAATGAGACTATTGCACCCTTGGATGGCAGTTTTGAAGGTAAACGCTTTACAGGCCCATCTCCTCACCTTTACTTTTCTCTGCATCACTGCCTCCTGCATAAAAATTGGCATATAAATTAGATTACTGCTTGAAATAGCTGCCTATGCATGCAATCCAGGGTTGCTAAAAAATAATTTGATCAGAAAGCACACTTGAGACCTTTGCTAGCAAGGGGGGTGATGCCAAGAAAGCAGAAGGGTTCTGAAGATACACCCCAAGGACCAAGATTTTCTTTGGTTGAATTCAAAGGGTGAGAGAGTGTCTTTCTGCTTGTACTTGTGCTGTAAGAGTTTTTTTTAAATACTTGAAGACCTTACTTGATAAATGTGAATGTGATAAAGATCCCCGGCTATACATGACATGCCCGGTGCATGTCATAGTAGCTCAGCCTAGTATCCTAGGAATTTAGTAACTCAGCCTAGTATGCTAGGAATTGGGTTGATCATGGACAATTTACATTTCACAATTTATATTAAATGCCAATATTTAGTGCAAGTACAGGTAAAATATAAATGAAGTGGAAAGAAAAGGTGTCTAGGTGGTAAATGTGAGTGTAGTGAGTCTGACTTTTACACAGCAGACATTTAGGAGAACTGGAAGCGACATTTGTATTTTTACTAACTGTAACCATGTTTCAATCTAAAGTTAAGTCTAGGATTGGTTTCCTATTCCGCAACAGGGCTTCCACACTCGCTTTGGTGAAAATGACAATTTTACCAATTCTCGATTTCATTGATGTCATTTACAGAACTGCCTCAAACTCTCTCCTGAAAAAACTGGATGTTGTCTAACATAGTGCCATACGTTTTGTGACCAGAGCCCCCTGGTACTGCTTAACTCACTGGTACCAACTAATTTACAAGTCCTTGCTAAGTAAAGCCCCGCTGTACCTAAGCTCACTGGTCACAATAGCTTTACCCACCCACAGCCTTCGCTCAAGCAGTTACATCTCCTTGGTCACCCCAAAAGCCCACACCTCCTTTGGCCGTCACTCCTTCCAGTTCTCAGCTGCAAATGACTGGAATGAACTACAAAAAACCCTGAAACTCACAACCCTTATCCCACTAACTGCCTTCAAAGTATGTCTGTCTGAGCTCCTGTCCGATTACTGTACGTGCTAACTGTTTCCCATCTTTCATCCACTGTTTTGCACACCCTTATTCCATTATCTCTGTCATGCCCCATTGCATAGTTGCACAGATCTGTGCACATCTTTACCTGCATTGCTATCATATCTGTTTACGCTCTTTTGCACTATTCATCTGTCCTGGTATGCTCAACTGTTATTCTTCCCACCTTTGTTGTCACAGAATTTTTGTACATCTACTGATCTACATCACTATCTAGACCACAATCTGCACTAACTGTTTTTTGACTCTTTACTACATCTCAACAGTGATATAGACTGTCTATTCATGTGTATTGTGTTATTACCATATCACTTTCGCATATCCATCGACTTACTTACACTTCACTTTGTGCCGGCTTTGTAATGCCTACTTAATCTGCCTACCTGGTTAATTAAAGGTTAAATAAATAAATAAATAAATAAAAAGTTTCATTGTTGGCAACTGGGCACGGTGTCAGACCTCAGGTATCATCTCCAGTGCATCTGCAGTACCGTATATCCTGCTGCTATGGGTTGTCTTTGCCCCAATAAGTTTTTATGTATTATAGTATGTTTTGCTCTAGAATTTTGAATACAAATATTTTATTCCAGAAACGAATGGCTTGTGAACATACTGTTGCCATGCCCAATGTTTGCATTGAATGTAAATGCCACTCAATCAGGGGTTTTGCAGAATTGTCCAATATCAAGGCTCTTGTCTGGCAATAGGTTTGCACAGCTGCATGGCATTTGTCCCAGACAGGTGGCTGACCACCAGGATTCAGTCCATGTCGTTCTTTTTAGCGCACACCACAGCAAAAGAAGAAAAAGTGAAACATCTTTTTGTTCTGTTTTCCTTCAAAGCATCACAGAATGCCCAGATTGACCTGACAGAATGAATGGGCATTGAAGTAAAAACCATTTAAAGATTCTCTTTGCCATTTGGAATAATCAGTTTTCTACATGCCCGAAGCAACTTAGCTAAATCAAGATGATTACATCCATTATTTTAACATTTTGGAGGGAATCTTCTTATATATATTATACCACATATATTACACCAAATAGAACCATCTCAGAAAGTCATAACCAATTGCAGCACAGCCATGGCACGACCACCAAACTGCTGTAAGATAGCAAGGTAATGACACTTTTTATTGCTGAGATTTATTGTACTGGGGTAATATTCCTCAAAACGATTTATTCTGAAATGAACTAGCTCTGTTCAGTACAAAATGAGGGTATACCGGACAAAGAAATGTCCATCAATATACACATAGCTATGGGCTTTTCATCTCATACGCAAGCAAACCACACAGCCTTCAAGGAAAATAACTACATTAGAGAGAGAAACGGAAAGAGAGAGAGAGAGATTACTGGTTTTCTCTCTCTTCCCAGCCTCTGTCATTTCCCATGACATGAGCTGTTTTAATGGGTTTTCTCATCTTTGTATGTGAGGTAATATGATATGTATTCATCTGACTGTGACTGGCACCACATGGGGCAGAGGACTGATGGAGAGGTTGCTCATGTGCAAACATAACATGGTTTTACCTGCAACAATCACAATACTCCAATCCTTCCTGTTCCTTGTTTCATTCATGGCTCGGTGTCAGACCTCAGGTATCATCTCCAGTGCGGCTGCAGTATTGTATATCCTGCTGCTATGTCTTTGCCCCAATAAGTTTCTATGTATTATTGTATGTTTTGCTCTAGAATTTTGAATACAAATATTCTATTCCAGAATGGAATGGCTTGTTGCCACCTTAAAAAAAAATAGCAGAAAACTTTCAGGGCGCTTTCACACCTATAGTTTGGTGGACTTGGTGCGATTCGGGGGTGAAGTTGCAACATTGTTGCATTTTTCATTTGGTTGGGTTTGCTTTCACACTGCACTTTGTCAAACGCACCAAACACTATAAACAAATATCATGCAATCGAAACGGTCGCTTGTTTATTGGACAGAATATCTGAAAATCGCCTACATTTCTGGTCCCAGAAATAGGAGCAACATCAAATTTATAACGTCCTGGGTTTTCTGGTTCTGCTTTAGTGTTTGTAATATTTAGAAGAAGGCGAACAATGAGCAGCTGACAGACAGCAAGTGAAGGAGAGAGAGACGACTGATGTGTGCTCACAATATGGATCTGAATGTCCCTTAAATCAGGGGTCTTCAATGTTTTTTAGGCCAAGGACCCCTAGCTGAAAAAGAGAAGGAGCAGGGACCCCATTCTACATATATTGTAAAACATTTAGTTGCATATTAAACAATAACAATAACATGTAGGGCGGCTTAAAGCCTACACATACTTTTTTATGGTGCATACAATACCAAGCTATTAAAAACAAAAATTGTTGGCACGTTCATGTATTTATACATATATATATATCATGTTTTAATGATGAAATGTGGCACAGTGAATACTTAAGATTAACTGTATCTGTGGATTACTACCTTACCTATAGGCAAGTAAGCCTATCATCAAGGTTGTGTACAATTTTTTTTTTTTTTTTTTATCTTTGCTAATAATGTGTTGGATTCAAGACATATTTTCTTTTTTAAACCATTGATCAGTAATTTGGTGGCCCCTCCTGCAGCAACCCTAGGGGTCCCGGACCCCCTGTTGAAGATCTCTGCCTTAAATCATATAGTAGTCTGTAAATTGTGTGCAAGGTTGAAATTGCAGGGTAGTAAATGCTTTGTTTTTGGTGCACTTCCTGTATTTGGGTCGGATCGCGCTCTCACCTGAAGTGAACCAAACTCTAGTTCACTTGGAAGCGAACCGAGACCTCTGTTTTTAAGCAGACCAAGCTGTGAAAGCAACCTTATAAATCCATTAATGCCCCTAACTGGCCGAAAAATGGTAAATAGTTGACTTTCCAGCAACACATGACAGATAACTGGAAACAACGTGTGAGGTAAATGGTTAACATATAAATTGAATTATACAAAACAGTTTACCTATTCCCAATGGCCCCACTCAAAGGCCCGGAAAAAACCCTGACATCATAGGCTACATTTACGTTTTGGTTTTTAAGCGGAGTTTTGAGACTGCAACACAACACCAGAGATTCCAAACTAAAATGGGAAATGTATTCAAATCTCCGGTTTAGGGGCTCTGAAACGCCAGAGCAGTGTGAATGCGAGGTGTAAACGTAGAAAAAGATATTTGTTTTTAAACCAAAATGTAGCAATGTAAATGTAGCCATAGTCTCCCACTGGATCCGTGATCCCCCTCAAAGAACTATATCTTTTATGTGACGTTGTTGTTTTGATGAGGTCGTTTGTACAACTGAGGATAATAATTTAGGAAAATTTGAAAAAAATTATTACCGCCCACCACCGGCTCTGTAATTCTTTTCAATTACCTACAATGGCCCTAATACGTCGTCATACTTTTATTATATAGGCTAAACCTTTGAAAAATACAGAGGTCTGGATCTCGGTGACTTCAATGGGGGGTTTGTGTGAACCTACAGTACAAAACAGATCTTGAAATTCAAGTTCAAAAGAACTCATGAAAGTTGAAAATGAAAGCTCATACAACTTCAAAGTAAACTGTTCATATTAAAGTCAAGTTCTTCTCTTGGAGGGAATGTGACAAGCCTGATGAGAGTACCAGTTCTAATGTCAGAGACACTGAAAGCCAGAGAGAATGAATATATTCTTCATTATCTGGTCTCATGGTTTTTATCTTTGCTGAAATAACTGATTTAGAGGAATGACATAAGTATTTACATGGAGAAAATGTGTTATCTGCTGTCCATTGTAGACTCTGTATGCTCACAACACACATGTGATCTTCATTTATTTTGGAATTATATTTTTAAAAGAAAAGCCTAATCAAATGAGCAGTTGCTGACACTGGCTGGCTAAGACAACATTTAATGAAGCTAAACATATCATCAAATTATTACATTTGTATGAACCAAGAGCCAACCAATATTAACGTTTCTTCTTCCATCTTTTGGCTGCTGGCTGGTTTTAATTAGCTCATCTCTGACCATGTTATTGTGTGGAGACTTTAATGTCTGTTTATTGGGGGGTGAAAGAGGCTTGGGGCAAAGGAGGATAAGAGAAATACCTTCTGATTCACTCAATTTGATGAAGGCATAATTGAGTCCATTCAAGGGTTTTAGGGGGCTCAGATATGACCACGATGCTTGCACACGCCTGTGTAATATCACATTAGCCTGAGAGAGCTGGGAGAGCAGCCACTGCTGCTCGTGCCTCAGACAGGCAGGGTGAATTAGTATTTGCATAATAATAATGCTTAGCTTTTGTTGACCTGCACTGAAGACTAAATGTGTGGGGTTTAGCACATCAGCACAACTCAGTGTTGTGCATATTTACAAGTCTTTCCTGTGTTTTTTTAGAAGAATAGAAAACATTTTAACCCACCAGAGCTGGATATGTTTCCTTGAAAATAAATTCATATATATATACAGTAAGCATAGTTCAAATATTCCTATTCTTCTTGTAATTATGCAAATGATCATTTATAGATTCTCTGCATACATAAATAATTACACTAACTTAATTGGTTGACTTAAAGGGGTGATAGAATGCAAAACTGAGTTTACCTTGTCATAGTTGAATAACGACACTTTGGTGGGTAAAATAGGCATACCGGGTCTATACCTCAAAGTCCCATTGACACCTCTTTCCTCTGCAAATCTCACAATTTGAAACTGTCGCTGAAAACGGGCGAATCCCAACGAAGCTAATAGTTGACGTCAACTCGGTGGCTGTACCTTAATTGGCTCTGGTCTGTACCTTTGTCACGCCCCAAAATGTACATACAGACCAGTGGTCTGAGACCAGCTGGTGTTCTGAATGTAGGTCGCATAGCTCTCACACACTAGTTTAGCTGTGTACTTTCACGGGAATTGGAAAGAAGAAAGTTTGGAAGTTTTTCAAGGATATTGAAAATTAACCACAGTCGTAAATGCAGTGTTCCAGGCTGTACGACGGAATACTGGCCCATATGTGTACATGTACACACATGGAGGCGCGCGACACACTGGAGGATGACTAAACTGTAACTAAACTGTCTCTGGTGCTTTGTACAGTAACATTAGTTGATGATTAGAAATTACGTTTGAAGCCAGCCGGGGAGATTTTCTCGGGCCTCGGCTGCTCCAGCCATTCCTGCTCTGGTGGCGCTTCTGCCCACCGCCGCTGCGTCCGGCCGCACATTAGGAAGTCTATCGGTAACGTTAACAGACAGTGTGTGAGTCTAATGATGGAAATGCCAAAAAAGAAAAGGGAAAGGTGGCACTGAGAAGGTCAATCTCAAAAGTAAAAAAAGGAATCATGTTGAGAGTGTATGGCTGCAGCCTGGAGACCTCCTGTCTCACGCCTCCCGTCTCATGTACTCCTGTCTCATGCCTCCTGTCTCATGCCTCCCGTCTCATGCCTCTCGTCTCATGCACTCCTGTCTCATGCCTCCCGTCTCATGCCTGGGCTCCAGGCTGCAGCCATACCCGACTCTGTTGCTGTGCTGTGTGTTGTTTTGTTTGGGTTGCATTAGGGCGCATAGATCAGCACCCAGGCCATTTTCAGCCCAAGCAATGTTACATACCCTATTTGGAGACCTTAAGGAACAGTGAGAAATGCCCTATAATCATTATATCACCCCTTTAAACCCTATAGGTTGAACTATCATTTACTTATGGTATAAACCTACATTTTTAGTAAATAACTTTACAGTGAACTACAGTTTAAAAAGGGGAAAAGAGGATCAAGCTGTCACACACTGAGAAGGCCAACTCAAAAGCAGAAAAAAGGCCATCAAGCAGATTTACAGTTGGCAGCATGAGGTCAGTCCAAAACATGCAAACAATTCAAAGAGAGCTAGGCAGAGGTAAAGGTCTAAGAGCAAATCAAGGTATTACAAAGAAAACACATGCAGGGAAAAAGGGCAGGTATATATATATATATATATATATATATATATATATATATATATATACTATGAGGCTTATAGGTAATAAGAGGTAGAGACAGAATTCGGGCCGGGCCCGACAAGTACATTTTGATTGACAGCTTTTTAAAAGCCTGAACCCGTTTACAGCACGACATTATTCAAATGTTCACACGCACATAGCTCTTTTGTCTTTTGTCAAGCATGAGTCATTTATAATTTTTTTTTACATAATTTATTCATGACTACCGTAGGCTATAGGCCACTTGGAATTTGGAACAAAGAAATAAAATAAGTCCTCCAGAGGCCAGCCTCATTTTCACCTCCTCAGCATCCATTTTCGGGCTAATCGAAATGAATCACCTGACCGCTCATTTACCGCGCAACCTGGACCGCAAGCCCGAGTCTGTGTAAAATGATATAAATTAAGACCGAACCCGGCCGAACCCGACCGAACCAGATCTTCAGCTCTAATAAGAGGTGTGTACACCTGGGCTGTCAAAAAGTCAAGCAGGAACAAATTCGAACTAACAGGGGATGTGTTCAAATTAGGTCAAATGCAATCCATATATGTAAAGCCAGTCATGTCCAACTGTCAGTGGTAAGAGATGATCACATTGTGTTTTGTTTAAACAACCTTAAATTTGTTCAGAAAGGGTAATTCATCTTTATTAAGATTTTTATCATTTTTGTAGATATTGATGAACTCATCTGTCGATCACATGTTACAATCACATATTCAATTAATATTTGATTTCAATATGTAATAATAATACAAAAAAATCAAGTTCCAAGAGGGGACTTCAAAAAAAGATCTTGACGAGCTGTTAACATTTGTTGGAAATGTTACTGAATTGACCAACATCCAATACCCTCTTTAGGTATCTTCATCCTTCGTTATGTATTTACAATATATTACTTTCTATGTTGCTTATACATCATTTGCACACAACCAATTTTAAAATCAACCTCTAACTTTTGCTGCTATTAGCAAAGAGATTTCAATGCCTCTTAAGTAAGTAACATACAGGCTATAAATATCTCATCATATTTAGAAGATGTAATGGTATGCATCACCATGGGAAAATCCCTATGTAGTACAACTTTCTAGTAGAGGCAATGGGGAAAATACCAAACATCCTTCTTTACAAATATGTGTCACTTCACTTGTGATGAAACTGGATGTTTGCCTCGGCTTGCTAAAAGGGACTCTCTTCTTAATCTCTCTATGAGTGCATGAAAAAGCTTTTCAATACATGCATGACCTTAATGAAAGATGGCATCTGTATCAGCACAGATGATTTTGCACAGTTGCTATTGAAAATGTGTGCACAAAATTCCACTGTTTTATTTTTTTATTATTGTTTTAGATAAAGAAAGATCTGCCATTTATGTGGGAAGGAAGGAATTGGTGAAATAATTATTGGTAACAGCTCAATTTATACCCATTTATCTCTGACATTCTAACACAGATAACTTAATTACAGATAGTGTCTGCAGGACCATGATTTTACATTTTTACATCACACTGTAAAAAGTATTAGTACATATATATTTTTTAAATATCCAATCTGTAAGTCACACATTTACAGGATGACACCCAAAGACCTCATACAGTAGATGACTTAGAAGAACAAGCTCACATTAGAGTCTCAAAGGTCAGCTCGCAGCTCATTATTGTATCTATACCTACAGTATATCATACAGAAACCATGTTTGGGTCAGAAGTTTGCAAATTGAGACTGCTGTTTCCAGATGTTTGGGTATTGCTGACAGAAGGTAACATACAAACCAACATGGTACAAGAATCTCACAATCATTCAGCGATGCAGCTCCAACAGCCTTTGTAGATGGAGTCAAGATGCTAGATGTTACTCCAGTTGTTAAAACTGGCACATTTACTGCGGTTGGTTGTCTCCTGCTGCTACTGTCCTCCCCCTGAAAAACGCCCACATAAGTTGTTTGTTCAAGCATCAATTACGAGTTATCTTTACATTTAAAGTGACGGTGCCGCCTATTGGCTGTAGTTATGCCCGGAGCAAAGCAGGAAGTAAGGTGACGGAGTTTAAGAGCGCCAAATCTCCATAAAACGAGGCAGGTTGTGGTGGTGTATGGGTCAAACAAACAGGACTTTCACACAGGAAGCATTTCCTGCCACCGCTAGGGGCGCTAATTTATGAAATGCTCTTGTTAGCTTCTATTCAAAGATAAGACTGCCGTTGGCTGATATTTCACTTTACTTCTTCAATTTACTTTGAATTTTTTAATTTCTTTTTCAAAAAGGCTATTTAATTGACTTGTATTGAATAACATATTCACTGCACATTCAGTCATACAAGCTGCAGTATTTGTAGCATTTTCTCTTTTTCAGTGCATCTGTTTTCAGTTTTATGTGTTTCATCTCATCTGGCCTCACTCTCTTTGTTTCAGCACTAATGGCATACATTAGCCACCCTGACAAAGCAAGATATTCAGTTCTTTCATATTGTAAAGAACATTAAAATGCTAATCAAAATGCCTATTCACCACTCAGAGCACTGTAGGTAGTTGTACCTTTTATCTGTAAAAAAACAAAAAACACTCCAAGGTTGCAAGCAAACTTGTAACATACAGTTTAAATAATAAAAAACGGGGAGTGGGTGAGCTCCTAAAGCTGGAGTGATACGGTGTGTTCTACTATTCTACAGATATACTGCATTAGTGGTGTAATATTGAGTAAAAGTTGAGAACAGGTTATTTCTTAATAAATGATATTCCTGTACGGTAACTAGGTTAGCTAACTAAATTATTGCTTTGGTCTCTTGAAAATGGATGGCATCTTTTCCAGTGTGAAGACAAATCATTTTTATTTGCCTTGACACCACATTCCTCTCACTTATTTTTAGTGTATGCTCTGGTAACGACAGCAACCTTCGCAATGAGCTGAGAGTCACGTTGAGCGAGCTTTGCCCTCATTAGCAGCTTGCACTCGCTGTCTGCTGGTTGTCTCACGACAAGGAAGACGCATCCTCCGAGGCGGCTCTGGTGAGAGTGTCCCTGCATGCTTCCTCTGTCCCCAACCTCACCCTTGTCCCTTCCTCTGAAACCTGAGCAGGGACAAAAATGTCAGCAACACAAGGTGCTAGACAGGCCTTCACCATCTCTATGGGTTCTGGGTCCTATTTTCTGCTCATTAAGAGGTATAACAAGATTTTCCCCTTCTACCCACATCCAATAAAGGCTGTGATGATAGCCTCAGTGACCTTAAGGCTCCTAATGAATCTGACAAGACAGCATTCCTGCCTCCCCTCTCTCTGTGTGTGTCTGACAGTATTTGTCGATGTTGGTGTACATCCTGCTATAGTTTCCTGCAATATATCGGAGGGACCTGCTGATGTGAATAAGTAGCGATGGAAAGGTGAGTTAGAGCTGAATAAAACATTATTGATAACCTATACAGGTTCTTATTAAACCAACTGCCAGCCAAATTTATCTTGACTCTCGAAGGACTGCTACGTGGCTGACTGTGGTGGCACTATCGCTAGTCTATACAGATGATGGTTAATTTACGGGATAGTTCCGGTGCCGCCGGAAATTCTGCCAGATTTCCCTCATTTTCTGCTTTATTTGAGTTAACTTTAAACTCGGATTGAGCAACAATAACCGGGACCTCTGAGTGACGTTACAGGCTGAAAATGTCAAGTTTTAAGGAAAATGTGGGTTGTGCACCAAGGCAGGCCTGCTTGGTTTGTTCGGGGAATGATTGTAAAGATTTACAAAGAATATATTTTTGGCATTTACTCTCTAACTGGGACGTTTTGGGAGCGATTGGCGAGGATTTGCTATGGACAAAATAGACATGGCGATACACTGGTAAGAGCAAATGAGGTTTAACCATGTATCCAGCTAATGTATATAGCAGTACATTACTGTATTGTGTGAACTGTTAACTTCCTTCAATAAAAAACAAGTTCCTTCCTAAGACCATTTTGAAGATGCACGCTCGCTGTGTCTGGAGCTTAGCGCCGCTGAGGACGATTGTGATTGGTTTAAAGAAATCACAATAAACCAGAGAACGTTTTTCTCATATCCAGGAATGTTGTGTGGAAGGGCCACACCTTCCTCCGCAGCGCTGTGGACATAGGTCTGGCAATGCGAGATTACTATCGCTAACAAGCTAATCTGCTAGCGTGTTTATAGCTGCCTGGCCACCATCATTTTTTGTTTTAAAAATGGTACAATGTACATATTTCAATAGGATTTGATTATTGAAAATGACATTCATCACATTGGCAGGGATTACATTAGAATCACACGGATAAGCTGCTTTGTCAAAAACAAAGAGAGGTGTAAAAAACTGAAGAATACGGAAGGTTCATTAACTTTAAGTTATTTTTGCTCCAATAACTAATTTTCTGTAGTTTTTATGTATCTCATTTTCCAATTATAATTGTCCTGTTCACTGATTCTCCTCTAATAGCAAGTAGAAAAGAAAGCAAACGTACAGAAAAGTAGTCCATAACCCATGCGTATCTGTGATTTTGATATTCTGTGGCTTCATCTTTTCTATCTAAATGTCAAGATGAAGTTGTTCATTTCCAGCTTTGAATTTCTCTTGTAAATTGAAAACGTGTTCATAGAAAACTACTGTTTTCCATCCTTGTTCAGTGATTTTGATCAGACCATTGCTTATTGTTCAGGCTTGACATTATTTGGTTAAAATGATGTGCCCATTTACTGTCTGCACATTGTGTTTCTGGCACAGTCTTCCATTTTGTCGAGCAGATGTTCCTGCCTTGATGTTTTGCATCATGAGATGGGTCTGACAAATGCAAGGAGGAAGAAAGCAGAGCCAGAATGTACGGAATTATCAGCATCTGCGAGGTGATGCTGTAAGTGCTGCACTCTTCATCAGATGTCTGCACTCCAAATGTCAAGTTCGCAGGTGTAAATGTATTCACACACCTTTAGAACATAATGCACTGTCCAATTCTATTATGTTCTTCATACTTTGGATCCTGACCAAGGACCAAGATGTGTATTTTAATGCTCTATTTAAGGCTGCAAATGATGGCGTTGACATGTTTTTCTATTAAATGTTGCATTAGGCTGCATTCATGTCCACAAACCAGCAACTGAAGTCCATGGTTTAGAAACTTTTAACAACTCAACATTTTAGAAAGTCGGTGATGACCTTTAAGAACTTTTGTTTTATTAACTAAGTTTAGACATTTCTCTCAAACTTCATAATATAGTTAAGCTATTCAACACCTATGACTTTCCCTGGCACACATGTGGCCCACACAAGTTCTTCGAAAGGCCTCCCAAGCTGCCGTTAAATGTTAATCATTTCTATTAATGTAATATGAGGGCATAGCGTGCAAACAAAGGCAAACCTCCGCTGTGTTCCAGATTGATTATTTTAATTAAACTGGCTGGGGGACAGAGGCACCTCCATGCATCATGGGGTAACTGGTTATTTGTCATCCGAGGTGAAAGCTTTCTCGGGGGCTGCATTGTGAATGGAGATCTCTTTTAAGGTTCTGAAACTGATACCAAGCTTTTTTACAAGCTGTCCTGTTATATTTTTTTTACCACCTGAAGTTGAGAGTCTGGAAGTATGGAAGATTTTACGTGTTTGGTTTGTGTTTAATCTTTGCCCTGGCTACTATTCCTCTAAAAGCAAATTTTTATATATATAAATATATATATTTATATAAATACGTTTATATAAAAAGTTTATATAATGTTTGCTAGTTTGGCCTTTTTTCATGTACGCCAGGACTATTTCTGCCCTCTTCAACCCCGATCAAACATTTTACTTTCACCAGCAGTGGCTCCATATCCTGCTGAGATTGACTGCAGTGCAGCGACAGCCTCTTTGGCTTCCCACTGGCATGCATGAGGAGTGGAGGATTTTTTTCCTGCAATCAACAAGGTTAAAAACCTCCTCAGAGCACTGAGCCCAGGTCTGATTGCCTTTTATCATCTGCAGTCTGCTTTTGGGAGAGCCACCAGGTGAGAACTTATTTCCATGCGATTCTCAGACTTGTAAAAGCTGAAGAGACAGAATAAATGGCACAGTTTAAAGTTGATCACATACAATCCCACTCGCAGCAGCCTCTTATTTCTAATGCTATGGAACCTTTAGTGAACCATTTTATAATGAATTGAAAATAGAAGTTACAGTCCAAAGGATTTTGCAGGATACAATATACTAATATGAATTTATTTATATTATTTATTTATATTGTGGCTAGTTTTAACTCTAAAGTTTTTTTTTTGTCATTGTCATTTTTTGGGTCATCATCATGTACTATTGTGCTTTTTCTTTGCTTCCTATTTGTTCTTTTTATCTTCCTGTTTTAGTGAACTTCCTCAGACAATTAAGCCACGGCATCTAATTAAAAAATATGTTTGGAAATTAACAATGTAGCATACCATTTCAGATACATACCGGGCCAGGGGGAAACAATGTGATTCTGCGAAGAAAACTCAGTAGGCTATATTTTTACTGTAATTAACTTGCTGCAGTCTGTCTCTGCAGCATTTTTCTTCATTACTTCCTGTCACGCCCTCAACAGGAGGAGGAGCTAGGAACTGAACAGCCAACCCTGTCATTAGTGGACGACCTGCTCTATCTCCGGAGCATCCTGGACTATCGTTTGTAGCCTTCTGTCACCTTGACACCAACACATCCTGATACATTAACAATTTTATAGGTCGATTTCCATAGACTCCTAAATAGACACATATGATCGTTCTATTTACTGCCGCATGGTGGCGGTTTAATCATGTGACTGTAATCATGTGATGGTTCTATTTAAGGTAACGGTCACAGTTTTAACAGGTAGTAGTCTCGCGTTGCCAGACCCTCCTCCACAGCGCTGCGGAGGAGGGTCTGGCTAGTCCACACAGCATTCCGGGATGGGAGAAAAACATACTCTCGTTTATTGCCATTTCTTCAAACCAATCACAATCGTCTTGGCCAGTGCCAAGCTCCTAGTGGAGCCACAGTGCCTCTGCAAAATAGCCTCGGGAAGGAACTTGTTGTGGTGGAACAAAAGATACGTTCAAAAGTTATTTTAGTTGTGCAACAGAAAACTCTGATTGGACAGGTAGTCTAGCTAGCTGTCTGGATTTACCCTGCAGAGATCTAAGGAGCAGTTAACCATAAATCCAGCGGAGTTTAAAATTACAACACAATGAAAGCGGAAGGTAATGGACATCTGGAAGAGGAACGTCGTGGATATAGAATAAAGATGTAGTAAAAGTGAAACGGAACTAGTTTAGGCAACAAAAATACTTAGGGTAAGTATACCATCAGAGAAACATGGGTTATTTGAAAATGGCAGTTGACCTAAACCCTGGTTTGTTTTGTGTTTGTTTGACCAATCCATCACCCCAACTTGCCTCCTTGGTGCTCCTATACTTTGCCACCTCACTTCCTCCTTTCCTCTCACAATAATTACTACATGAATGGACGATTTGATAATTTACTGCACTAAGAACTGATATCAATGAGCAACAGTTCCTCCCATATCACCAGCCCAATTGTGTGGAAGCTCCCTGCAGAAACTATTCTGATGCAGCCCACAATAACTGAAGACTTGCTCCAACAAAAGCTCCAACAAAAGGACCTATTCAGAGACTCCCACAAGAGCACTGGATTTTTACCTATTTCTCTCTTTCACCTCAGGAGCCAATTACACACCCCTCATACACTTCTAATAAACCTCGTGCCACACACCACGCTCAACACTCGAGGGCAAAACTATTTTTTTTTATTATCAAATGCCTCTCAAGTCTGTGGCTGTTACCAGGTAGAGGAGAGGAACGGAGTGAGGGGGATTCTTCTAGTGGCCATAGAGATATCAGTATAATTGTGTACTTGTTCTCTTGTTTCAGAGCTGGTCTCAATAAAGTTTGTGAAAATGGCTTAAGATAACACACTTTGTAAGTGAGAGAAATACTTTACCACTAATAAAGAAGGCGGAGAGGGAGAACTAGAAAGTAGTTTAAAAAAAATCTTAACAGCACAGAGGAAAGCACATTTCTCTTTAATGGTGGAGGGATGTGATCACAGGATGGGAATGGACTACTGTTACATTTTTACTCTGTGTGCCCAAGTGCCATTATTTAACCTCCTAAACCCCAAGGACATGTCAGTGGGGTTCATTCATTACAAACTCATACTGTGCAGCCAAGATTGTTCAAAGTCTATAGAGACCCCAAAGTTTCAACTATGTCAGGCTGAAAGTGGGGGAAATGTGTTTAAAATGGTGCACAAGAGATTTTCATTAGTAACAAGCCATATAAGCGAAGCCATAAATAACATGGATGTTTTGCATGTCTTGTTAGCTTGTTTTTCTCACCTTCATGGACCATTACATTTCCTATTTTTGGATTGAAGATATTGTTGAGCCCTCTGCTCTCCAGCCCTCAAAAAAAATTAATTAAACGGAAGTTTGTAAAAATATGATAAATAATTTGTAAATGAAATTTTCAAAAACATAAAAAAATTTAATTTATCTTCCATGGTCACTATTCAAAACACAGCTGGCTAACAATAGTAAGGTAGGGATATTTAATTTATGCCTTCTTTAGTCAAATCATTTTGCATATTATTTTTAAATACCGGTAATTTTCAAAGAAGGTTGCCGGTCAGCATTATAGATAATATATAAATACACTATGATCACTGTGATGTTGTATCCTTCTCACTTCCTTCCATGGGACATTATTACAAATGATTCATTTCCTCATCATTAGGAGCTTTGGCTGTGTTGCTGAGAAAGAAAAAAAATAACAAATACGTATTACTGAGATCATCCTATACATATCTATCGTGGTTTGATAGTGAAATCAATGATCATTTTGCCAATGTGCAACACTGTGCTCCCTTGTATGACCCTGGAATAATAATGGCAGATGAGGGGGAAAAATAGTGAACATTGAACATGATAGATGAAGTGCAGGTAACAGAATAAGGTGATTTCTGTGTCACTGAGCTTCTTTGCTCAAGCTGACCTCAGAAGAGGTTCAGATCAGGATACATTTGTTTAGCAAGTATAACATGAAGGAGGCGTTTAGAATAAAACACAGAGTGAGAAGTATACATAGCAGGATGCCACAGAACAGTTCTGAAAAACCTATAGAGAAAAAGAGTATTTCCTGCCAGATATCAAAACTGAAAGGCCTACACACCAATGTTACACCTATGCAGATGATGTGCTTTATTGCATAACACTGATTGTTCAAAGGTTATAGTGGTGCAGCTCCTGTTATTCCCACAGTTCTCACTTTTCAACACAGTTTACATCAACAGGTTCACAATCGTTGCCCCTCTCACACCAACCCTGTCTCCTAAAAATGACGTTCTTACAATTGAACTGCAATTTAAATTAAGTTAAGAGGAAAACGAAATTTCTCCCAGACGTTTGTTTCAATACGTTGTTGTACCAGCGACAGGAGGACATTTTACAATGGTTACAGTTTTAAAACATGTGGTAAAGGTTGTGAATTCAAACAAAAACATAGATTTTTGATACAGCAAAGCCTTCTGCACAAATCTCAGCAATACAGTAGTTGAGTGCGAGCAGTCAGTCACTGGACACAGTGTGAAAAACAGCTGACTGTGATTGGCTGATTGGACATCACTATTCTCTGGCAGTTCCTCTTTTTTGGCTTTTGATGTGTCAAAATCTTCAGCCTTTCTTACAGTTTGAGCTTCTCCATCACACAGCTTTTCAAGAAATGTTTTTCAGCTCCCAGCATCAAATCAAAAGACATTTTCTCCCCGTTTTGGTGCATAGACTTTGGTATGTCACATGATTCTAAACAAGGTCTAATCAGCCAAAACAACTGAAAACACCTGTGTGGGTGTGCAGGGCCTTGAAAATGATGAGTGGCAAAAATATCTTTTACTTCACTAAAGCAAGTCCAGTGGATTATCTTGTTCGTTTTTTTCTGGTGTTAAACTCTTTTACAATGATCAGTACTCAAGCTGCATAGAAAAAAAGCAGAACCGATGAAATGAAACTGTGAAAATGTAAAAGTCCTCCCTGCCAGTACAAAAGTATTATATGTTGTTGAATAGTTCTGTCTTATGAGAGCTTTTTTCATCATGCAGTAGGTATAAATATATCAGACACCAAACGGGGGTAATGTAATGGTCCGTGACAAATGCTCAGAGTTTAGATTGCAGCTCCTACAATCAGAAAGAAAATACCACCTGATATGCTTATGTTGTATGGCAACATTAGACGGCTGTTTTGGTGGCTACAACACATTGCTATGAAGCATTGGCAAATACCTCAGTATTGCTGCCTCCAATGGTAATATATTTTTTGCAGAATGTTGCAATGACTAAAAGTCACACCTTAAGATCCGGTATTAAATAAGGTGAGAGACCTCAGGATGTAGTTTCAGTCCCACTGTCGTAATCAAGCTGAAAATGACCATGCTGTGGACAAATCATCTGATCCCATTGAAATGAAGGAGCATGTACTGATTCATTGCAAAGGAACTGTGAGCACATTTGTCTCTTTCTGTAGCTTTCCTTTTGGCTATAGTCAGCTGTCAGACTTTAGATGTGATGGAGACATTTTTGGAGTCGATTCCAACTGTGATTCCAATTGCTTGAGTTGCTGAGGTTGACTCATTGACTTATGCCACCAAAAGGTTAAGCTGCTGTAGCTCTCTAGTAAGGGTAACCTAAAACTAGCTTGTGTAAATTCAAGAAACCTGATAATACTGCAGGAAATAGTAATACATTTGATGTTTTCAGGCTTCTTCTCCTCAATAGGATGGAGGATGGATCCATATCATTAATCCATCCTCACTCTGCAGGCTGTATACCCACATGGCTACCTCGGCATCTGGGACTCAACTGTAAAGCCACCAGCCACAAGAATTTGGGACTAGTATTTCTGTTCTGATCTTCCTGGCTTTGCACTTCATCCTCCAATATAAATATGAAAGCTCAGAGAGACATTGGATTCTGCTGAGCTGGATGATATAGCACCTAACCATGGATTAGATTGTTTTCTGAAAACTGGGATGTCTGTATTACAACAAGGCCTTTGGGTGGCACATGATTGCCCAGTTGAACAATTTGGTTTTATTATGGAAGAAAAAAAACATCCAGAACTTCAAGGCAGCTCTTCATGGTGAGCAATTTAATAATGCAAGCTCAGTCAATGTGAATGCATACTAATAAAGCTTCAATTACTCAAGGTTTCCACATAATAAAAAGCAACAACACCAAAGGGACCAACATAGCAATGGTTATGGTAATTATTATCTTTGGTGTTGAAGGAAGTTGGAAGTTTTCCTGACTTTAGTGGCGGATTCTGTAACTTGCAGCTCCATGTGATTGTTTGATTTTCTATTGATTTTTTTTTTTAATCTGCTGAGCATTGTTTATGTGTGTGTAGTTTAAGTAAACCATATTATAAGGACACAACCTGTCCCCACAGTCACATTATGGGGACTCAGCACCTATCTGGGGATTAACATTAGGCCCCCACAAGGCTATCCATCTATATTCTCTGGGGAAATCTTTGTGCTGAGCACAGATCAGCAAACGCACATTAGAATAAATGCAATACGCCAATGGCTTCCTGCAGGCTTCCCAAGTTGGTTTACAGGTCATCTCGCCAGTTAAATGCACACCTCAGCTTGTGCAGGTCAGTGTGTGTGTGTGTGTGTGGGGGGGGGGGACAAGACACAGTGAGGAAAAATGAGACTATAGTACATTAGAGTGGGCCTGATTTGAATTAACAAGACGTCAGGGGAGTATATGTGTGTGAGAGAGGGGATGATGGCATGTGCTCTTGTGCTCGATCCTTTCAACAAAAGTGTGCCCAGGAGGAAGTAAGGTTTTGATTTTGTTGTTCTTTCAAAATTATTTGAAAGAATTACCTCTTTGTCAGAAAACCTGCTTCAATGAACCAGACAAAAGTTTTTGCCCATTGTCAATGCAATACAAGCAACAACAGATATGGCTTTTAAAAAAATCACTGAATGTGAGTTATGATTGATTTCAGTTTCTGATCAATAGTCATCTCAGGGGCTGATGGAGGCTTGTGTGTGGACGCAAATGACCTCTGCTTTGGCCATAGCCACCCTGGGCGGACCCTGTAGCAACAGCAATACTGTAGTTTGACAGCTGATGCTTAGAGCTGAATGGAGAGCACATTCAAATAGAACATTTTTATCAGCTATAATAGGAGCATTTTAAATATTGTTTTGACAAACATACCTTATCACAAGATCTACGTACTATACCCGTTTTTTCTGAGGCTTTCAGCCACATCTCATGTCTTTCAAGCCTCATTTAGCATATTCTTACTTATTGCATATAAAATAAACTGCAATCTCATCTGGAGTTTGAGTGACCAGAAAAAGGAGTGCAATGCGTCAACGGTAATAATTATGCAACTATTTACATTCTCTAAAAAATTATATAAAGTAAGACAAAGAAAGAATAAATAAATAACAATTGACAAAAACAGACAACGTGTATGAAAGTTACACTCAGCAAGTCTGTGCAAAAATGAAAAGTTCAAGGACTTCCAGAAATCGTGTAAGGTGACATCAGCAAGTCATGCACAATGTGCTCGTGTTAATCCGCCCAGCTGGTCTTTGATGCTTCATGTGAAAAGAAGCCAAAGGGACGTGAAGAAGGAAGGGAAAGATTTAGCACTGGTGAATCCAGCGCTTCTCTGGACCGGCAATATTTAGACATTTTACAGTATAGTTTGTTCTTAGGTTTCACTTCACGTCCTTACAATTTAAGTGAAGAAATAAATAAATGTATGACTGCATGTGCAAGAAATGTGCTCTCATGTTCAAACCACACAGGAGTGTTAACCTACTGCATCCCGTCTCTGCTGCAGTCCTGCTTTTTTTTTTTTTTTAAAGAATAAGACGGGTGTATTTAGTAAAAGTTAATTGCCCTGTGCTGCTTAAAACTGAAAAACAATAGCTCAATTCAGGTAATTCCCTTTGTTTTTCTTACATCATTTTATACTGACAGGGATACGTGAACTCAGAAGCTTAGCAGCTACACTCAAGCTTCATGTATGTGCAGTTGCACACATAAAAACGAGCAAATAAATGTTTGAATTGACGTAACTTTATCTTGCCTGAGCCACAGTATTTGGGGAAAATACATTGGTGGGGAAATTGAGGAAGCCTAATTACGCGAGTTTGGCACGATGTTCAACACCAATATTCCTCAAATGAATGGGTAAGATGAAATGAGAGAGGGGATTAAAATTCTCTACATGCAGCCTAATTCCAGGAAACATGTCAAGTCCCTGTTACACAGCTAAATAGTGAAGGGCCTCAAATTGGCACGATTTTACATATAAATCATGCAACCAAAGAACATCAGTGAATGGTGAATCGGATGCTAAATGAGTTACAGCTCAAAGAGAGTAGGATGTGAAATATCAGTGTCACAGCTTTGCATACATTTGCAGAGCACATCTATCAGGAAAAAGTTTGGTACTGATTTATGTTTGGTGTAATGAAATGATCAGCCTAACAGGTTAAATCCTCCCTGCAAACCAGCTCAAAGTTATATTATATATACTAGGTTCAAGCTTACAGTATCCCTTATGTCATGTCCCCCTTTCTTTTCCATTTGTTGTAATGCAGCAGCCATAACAATTGTGTGCTGTGTTTGAGTTGTGATATAACTCTTAAATGTAACTGGTGAAACAAATAGATCCAGAATATGTAGAATGGGTGACAGTGTCTTAAAGTATGGATGAATCTGTCTCCGCAAGCTCTGAAATCTGGAGCTGGATTAAGAGTGCAGAGAGATTTGAGGGTGCTGGGACCCATTTCAATATAGAGCCGACAGAGGTCAAAGAAATGTCTCTCCCTTTGAGTAGAGCTTGCACCGATCTCATTGAACACATCCAGTATTTGAGCTAAGCCAGGCTAGGTTCCATAAAAACTGCACAGACCAAAAAAAAACAGCATTTTAAATGGAATCAGCATAGAAAATAATTAAATATGCATGTGCTCTCAGTCAGATTCAGGCATTCAGCTTTGAACAAAAGTCAGGGGAGGCTCAGTATTTTCTTATTTTTCCTATCAAGCTGGGTGACTAGAAAAACTGAATACTGCTCAACTATACACAGAGAAAAAAAACCTACTTACCACCTAATTGGCCAGAGAAGAAGTGACATACAGTATCAGTCATGTTGTTTGCACAGTGAATGAAGGTTACACATAATGGTCCACTGCTGTGTTCTCCTTGAGATTCTCCTGAGAGTGTTATCTGTGATCAGGTTTTTTTTCCCATTGTTGTCAAAGTTTGTATACGAAAATACAAAACGTTTCAGTTGAGTGTTTCCTTCTTTCACTTTATTCCGATCCATGCCGCCTCACACTCCCTCACATTGTCACAGTAGTCATCATAAACGTGTGAAGACCTGGCAGCACCTTCATTAGACCTTGTGTGGTAAGGTGTGGTCACAGTTGTGACTCTAATGGTCATCCTCCTTAAATGTGTTGAGAGTGAAGAAAACAATCTTCTCATTTTCGCTAAGAATACAGACACCCACTTCGAACAATCGTATTGACTGTTAGGTTACTGGTTTCATTTCCTGGACGGGAAAGCGTGGCCTGCGATGTTAGCATAAGAAAAACCTTTGTATCCTAGGTCAACATACAGTATCTCTCATCTATTAAAGCTTAAGTGCTTACCTTTTTGATATTAATGAGCGCCCGTTAAATTCAAGCCATTGTCAAATGAGTTGCTACAAAGCTAAGACTATCAGCTCCACACAACTCTCTCTGTATTTCTCAGTATGACTATATTGCAGATATTGAGCTCTTCTGATGAGTCCATCATGTTTTTTTAATCCTCCGTATCCTCCTTGGCTAAGTAGCATATGCGTGGAGGAGGGGGGTGGTGCGTGGTCACGAAAGGCTTGTATCATGCGGACGCACCGACAGTTTTGTTGTCATTACTTAGAATTCCTCACGGGGGAGACAGAAGCTACACACTATAGCTTTAACTCTGGTTCATTTGTACTGAATCCTGTGAAAAGTGCAGGTTTTTGTAACATCTTGCAAAATGTGATGGCTCTGTATTGTGACAATACTTTCACTTTATGTTTTTTAACAAACAATAAAATCACCACCATAGCTATTACTTTGTGCTCACTTTTAGGGTGTTAAAGGGGTACCCATATTAATTTAGTATTGCAATGTTGGAAGTCTTACAAGCGACAGATCAAAATTGATGCAACTGAGGAAGAGATATCCTGACTTCCAGACACTATTATGGGTCAAACAATGCTACATCCTATATTTCCTATAATGCAACTCAATAGCATGTTATGTTAGACTTCCCCTGTCTGGTAAATGCACACATATGTTAAACTCCTTGCTGCAGTTTGCATGGCAGGCTTTCTCGTAAAAACTTGTGGTCTCCAACATGAGTCAGTTTCTCAGACACTCTGAAGACCCCCTTGGAGCTATTATACAACTGTTTCACAGACTGTGTAGTACTACTTATGGCAAAATGAGATGTAAATCTCATGCTTATAGATTTCTGCATTATTATTCAATCAGAGTTGGACTTCATATAATGGTTGAACATCCCTGTTTCTCTACATTCATGTTTTTCACATGTAGGCCTCGACAAAGAAATAGATAAAGATTAATACAAATAAATACTATTATTATATGCATTAGATGCAGCTAGCTGAGTACAGCCCACCCTGAAACATAGCTGTGATATTCAAGTGAAAGGGTTAACAGCTTTGCTCAGCTGGAAATGTCTGCATGTAGCATTAGCCTCAGTGGCATCCACAGGGGCGGTCTTGGTGCTTGACCATAACAGGATACTTCCATGCTTTGTTTTTGCCCCACAGGTCGCGTCAGAGAGGATGCCTCTTTTTCAGTTTACCCCTGCTCTTACACAGTGTGTGCACACCACTGACATGTCCTGATGTCTAGAAGAATATCATAATGTAACAAGTCAAATATAATAAATAACAATTTGGTGTAGGAAATAGCACAGCCATGGTAACATGGAAGGAACCCCATATCATCCAATGCAAACCACAAGACATTACAGGAGACAGTGCAGACAAGCAAAAACACATCCAGCTATAACACATTCACCCCATACACATCATATTTCTGTCATATTCGGCAGTACCGTTTTAAGTGTAAAACGAGTCCTTCTCCCCGTTGCAGAGAAGGGGGGGCGGGCTGTAGGACGGAGCAGCCAGCCAGCGTGAGGGCTGAATAATTGATCTCTCTCTATCGGTCAGGAGGATGTTAGTGGGACGTTTCTCTCTCCATCCCTCTATGTGATTCAGCCCCATGACGGTGTGAACGGCAGCTGCTCCCCCCCTCCCTCCTCCAAAAACCACCACCACCACCCCCTTTTACTCCTCCTCTTTCTCTCTACGCCTGTGTGTGTGTGTGTGTGTGTGTGTGTGTGTGTGTGTTTGTGTAAGTGAGTGTGTGTGAGCAGGAAGACGAAGCAGCAAGCAGGAGGAGACACCAAGGACGTCCTTTTTTTTCCAGCCCCGGGATCCGGAGATGCCAGGGACGAGCAGTTAGATTAGCTTGTGCTGGTGCAGGATAACTTGGTTCGGGAGAGTGCTGAAGCTGAAGCTCTGTCTGCTCTCTGATCCCTTGTTTGGTGTGTGTGTGTGAGTGTGTGAGAAGGATTTCAGCCAGTCGCCGGACGGAGGTAAATCGATGCTTGATGCTGCTGTCGCTTCAATGTAATTCAACGGTTTGAGGGGAGCTATCCACTCGCGGTGGTGCTGAAACCAGGCTCTGATCAAACAAGGAAGTGCATATTGAAGTGTATATTCCCGCTTTTTTTTTTTTTACACCATCTCTGTGTCTTTGCACGCGAATGCACAATCAGGTCGATTTTGAACACATTTACTGCACGTCCACTGCTTATGTTAGATGTAAACATGCACGCATTGCTGTGTAATTAACGCACTGTACAGTTGAGCTGCTTTTTTTTTTTATGCCGGAGTGGGATGGCTAAGTCCAATGTTCCTCCAATGGAGGATGGAAAGTTTTGCCACATGATCAGGAAAAATACACAGCGGTGGTTTAGTCCGGCGTCCACATGCGTGACAACACACTGTCCTGCCAAGCTGAGGACTTGCACCGTGTACTTTCTCCAAACTCGCTTGGCTGCGGGCAGAGCTCGGCCACATAGACGTTATCACCGATTCTCGTGACACGTACTCCCGTCGGTGCCTGACACTAAACACTCAACTGTCCGGGGTTATTAAAAAGGCGTCACAGTTTGCGAGGAAACGCTAAGCCATAGCTGCTGATTTGGTCTGTAGATTCGAGGTGTTTGGTGATTTACCCCCCCGTTTTTTTCAGGTTGTGTTTGAACCATTGACCTTGGTGTCCTTCAATTTGCGCATTGTAGAAACGTGCCTAACACACACATACAGATTCTGTAAGCCTACATGTGGCTGTTTGACTTCGTGCAAGCTGTAATTGGAGCTAAATGTAGAGAAATGAATGTTTAATATTTCCACAACCTTCTTTACATATTTAATGGGGAGTGTGTCTGTAGTCGTGTAAAGTGAGTTTATAGTGACCTCCTTATCTCATCACATTTCAAGTCATGACCAATCTTCCTGTATACTGTGTTTCATTGCTCATTGCTTTTACTGTCTTGTTTATACATTTAAGGATTATGAAGATTAGGATTAATGATTTTTTTTTTTTTAATTTTCCAGATCTGGCTACAAAGGACTTCTACTTTTCCGTCACAGTTGAATGTAACATCGCTCGGACAAGGAAGGCAGGGAATTAAAAGCCATCATCATGAATTTCGTTATGAAACAAGCGTTGGGAGGTAAGACCAACCTTTCCCCCCCCCCCCCCCCCCCCCCCCCATTGTTGCACCCCAGATTGTGAATGCGTATATGTGTGTGAGTGCGATGGTGTTTGTGCTTTTTCCTGGAGGTTTTATTTTCCTGCAAACTTCTGTCAGACTTTATGATATCCAGTGCCTTCCCAATTTCACGTCTTGGTGCACACATTCACACGTCGTTATTCCCTTCAGTCATCTGCAGTGGAGGAAGTCAGTTGATGCAGTATGATTTCTTTTTTTTGTCTTCCTTTCCCTGAATGCTTTCCTTTTTCACATCTGCTGCTGGCTTGCTGCACACATGGCGTAGTTGGCCCCTGAGGTACACTGAGTACAGCTTACTGTAACAGGCTGGTGATTTGTAACGTAGACTAAACAGCTGTGGCCAAAGGGCACTTCATTTCCCAGTAAGCGCAACCTGTTTACCAAGAGGTGTTTAAACAGGTCTTAGCTGTGGCTCAGTCTTACCATTAACCAGACTCTAAGTGGCGCCTCTTGACTGGACGCTGCAGCGCGTCTTATCTCGACATGCTGAGTACACATTTTTCCAGCTGAATGGGGAAAAAGATAATTGAGTCCGAATCTAATCTGCAAAAAATGTCATTCCAGCATGCAGGCATGTGAATGATTTTCTAATTGCTGTTGCTGCAACAACTCCCCGTACATGAGATTATCATAACAGAGTAATGCATTTTTAAGGAATATGAACTCGTTATTATGTATGAATATGCAGATGGCGCAGTGGAAGGTGAAGGGACCTCAGTGGTTTCAACACAGCGGAGACGCTGCTTTGTGATTTGTCCGTAGCGAGCCCTCAGAGCAGAGTGGAAATCCAACCCTGGTCTGCTGTTGTTGGTGCCGTCAGCAGAGGATCAGACTGTGATGTAGCTGCACTGAAAATAATTTCTGTATTTATAAAGATTAAAGCCCCTGGAACTTGTTTTCAAATCTTAACTAATTCAGCATAGCAATACATATTCATGACTAAATAAACAAGTTAAAAGATAAAAAAACACATCTTTGGGTATTATTTATTAAGAGTTTAACAGTCCTAAACTGTGTGGTTTGATCAGATTTGATTGACAGTGGCCTGGTGTCATAAACAAGTAACCCCAGATCTGTCATCACTTTGATTCAAATAAATCCTAATTGGTTCATGGATAACTTTCACATTCAGTTTATTTACATTGCACTGCAGCAGGTGCACTAACTCAACAAATTGCTACACATACACACTCACACACCCTGCTTGACCGCCTGTTGTTTATTACATGACGTATTGTGGCATGTACATGCAGTCGTCACTGTTTCTCTGGAGGGGATGTAGGATCTGACGTCATGACGCAGCAAATCTGCACAGTGCCGCAGGTACAGATGTTCAAGCATGGGGCGAACATGACAGGGCTGCTCAATTATGGAAAAATCATAATCGCAATTATTTGGTCAATATTGAAATCATGATTATTTACCACGATTACTCATTGTCTTTTGGAAAGATGTTGCATTTATTACAGTTAAGAAAACAATGACAACGGAATTTGCTCTCCCCTTCATGTTCACCAAAGGCTTCTTCACTCTCACTGCCATCTTCACTTGCCCTGCTTTATAAATGCCACCAGATACCACAAACATGAGCTTGTAGACCATTGACTTAGTGAGTTTAGCCTTTGGGAGGGGCGAAAGTGTGCGTCTCATTCATATACAATACAACACAAAATAAGAGTTTACTTGCAAAACGTAATGTGCATTACATTGTTTTTCTGATTGTTAGGAGCCAAATTCGAAATCGCGATGAGAATTTGATTAATTGCACAGCCCTAGCATATTGTCCACTTCATTAAACAGCTGCTGAATGTGAAGCTCCATCTTCCTCTGAACACAGAAACCTGTGTCTGTGATTGGTGTTACGCTTATGTTATTTCATAATATGTGCTGTCTACTTTGGGACTCCTGCTGTAAACTTACTCTTAAAGATTTTTGGATGAAGCTGTCATGTTGTTGGTTGGGAAGGTGTTTCTCATTATTTCAGTGATACACAACACTGCTGCATTGTACCACCTACTCCCTTTTCCCAATGTTTACATTTTCATAGGAAAAGATAGGCCTGATTGCAACTCTTCTTCTCTTGTATATACAGTCCAGTATGCTGCAAATTGGGAATTGAATTTACAAAATACACAAAATGATCTATGGTTCCAGGCAGTCACTTGATATTCATTGTGATGGAGTACACAACAAAAGCAAGTGTCAGGAGTCTGCTAATACATTTTTGTATCATATGAAAATTAATGGAAACCAGTAGTAACCAGAAATGGTGGGAAGAATACATCCAACGATATAAAATTGTACAGCCTGAATTAAAACAAAAAATGGTCAGCAAAACTGTCTACATGTTCTGTAGTTAAGGAGCTTAAACTTAACAACACTCTGGCATGTTGCTTTAAGGCTGCTGGTCTCTGTGGCTGTGTTCGGTTTGTTTGTGTCAGGTACAGTAGCTCTGTGTTATCATGTATTTAGACATGCGTGTGTGTGGTTCACTGCTGGTGGGTGTGTTAGCGCAGGTGCCCATCACTAGGCTCACACAAAGCTCCTCGTGAATAAAGACGAGTCAAATCCGCTCAACTGTGCATAAAAGACATTTTACACATGAGGAAAACCAGGCAGTTTGTGCCAAGACCTTAAGCAGAGTATTTCTTTCCATCTTGGGGAGTAAGGTTTTTTTTTGTTTTCTTCTTAAGGAGTAATGAGTTTCGGAGTTCAGTGGATTAGCTGTGGGCTATTATCTCACTTCTCTCTCACTCTGTGCGCTCTGAGGAGAAACTCACACTCCATCTGCTCCCATCTAGACTGTGATTTGTATTCTGTCTGTTTTGTGCAGTTAAGGGCAAGGTTGTCTCGCATGGCACCAAGAAAGGGCTCCTCTCTGTCAGCCATCCCCTTTCAGCCTTTGAAATGCAAGTCATAGATCAGAAGTTCCCCAAGTTTTTCATGTCAAGGAACCCTCTCAGGAGATGAATGGCTCATCTGAGGACAGCGTTAAGAGTCTGTTGACAGTCTGCGATATAAGAAAAGACCATGCTGGTTGTTTTAGCTGGTTCACCACTAGTTTTACATTGCCAGACCTTCCTTCACAGCGCTGCGGAGGAGGGTCTGGCTAGTCCACACAGCATTCTGGGATGGGAGAAAAACGTGTTCTGGTTTATTGCCATTTCTTTAAGCCAATCACAATCGTCATGGGCGGCACTAGAGCCACAGTGTCTCTGCAAAATAGCCTCGGGAAGGAACTTGTTTGGGTGGAACGTGTACGTTCAAAGGTTGTTTTAGTCGTGCAACAGAAAACTCAGATTGGACAGATAGTCTAGCTAGCTGTCTGGATTTACCCTGCAGAGATCTGAGGAGCAGTTAACCATAGTCCTCATAAATCCAGCACAGTTTAAAATTCAACACAAAGAAAGCGGAAGGTAGCGGACATCCGGCTGAAAAGAGCGTGATCCAGGGGAATTTCCGGCAGCACCAGAGCAATCCCGAAAGTGGAACATCGTGGATATAGACTAGTTCACCACTAAGCATATGGATTTAAGTGTAACTGCACCCAGGCAAATAATATTTCTTGCGCTGTTTGTAACAACAAACAACAACAAATACAAATACATGTAACTATGCATACCTGTGATCATGGGTGTGGTTAAACAAGCATTTTAAAAACACAAATATTCAGCAAAATCTATGCATTTCAGTGGAATCACCGTGTTAACAGTTTGCTAGCATGGTTTATATACTGTATGTCCATGCTAGCCTTAGACGTTGAATTCAACTTCGGTTGAAAACTAGCTTGGAGAATTTTGACTGACTAGCGCTAACATGCACCGTGCTGGCTTGCGTGTTAGCCGTAATCTTGTTGTTGTTAGTTCACCAACTAGCACCGCGAGCTGTCCCTCCATCACCAAGCTTCTTGCAACACCTTTTTGGAGATAAACTTTACTGTGCCTCTTTTTCATGTGACCAGGACATTATACCAATCAAGCCTACCCTTTATGCAGCTGTTGGTTTCCATTCATTTCATTGATGACAAGATGTTAAAATCATCTGGCAGGGTCTGGAAATGTTTTGGAGACAGGTTATCCGGCGAACACTTAGAAACCCTTGACACACCCCCACACATGGGTTTTTAGTATATGAATTTTGGTGACCTCACACAATTCCCAGCACAGCTATGGCCAACTTCAAACTGAGCAGAGGTCCGATCAATCAGAATCAAATTAAAAACACCTGTGTACGAATGGAGGGCCTATAACTTAAAACGAATAGCCAAAATTACAAACACGTAAATACATCTATAGCACCGTTGTTTTGGAATCTTATCCTTATCTCCCCATCAATTATCACCAATTGAGTCAAGTTAATGACATGGAAAATGGTCTGCACCAATATAAACTAGAACTGCAAGCAGTTATGACGGGGTCCAAGCCTCCCGAGTCGCCCCCGATGAACCGTGGAGCGTGCGAAAGTGGGACCCAAAGCGTGACGGTGGGGAGGCGAACGTTGGGAAATATCTAGGGCGTGAGCAGCAAAGTCTGTGGTACATTGCCGTTGCAAATATCCCATTAACATTCATTAAGTAAAAGGGCCAAAACTGGTCTACGTTGACTATAGCTCCCACTAATGGCCGATCTTTGCCAAATTTGGTACAGAGCCTCAGAGTGGCATGCCAAACGAGCATCACAAGTTTTGTGTTTATAGCATTTACTACGGCAGAGAAAATGGAATTGAAATTGTCCCATTTGCATGCATCAAGTTATCTGCTAAAATGCATAAACGTTGATTATAGCGCCTTCTAATGGCCGATTTTTGCCAAATTTGGTACAGATCATCGTAGTGGGATGTTGAACGATAATCTGTGATTATTATTGTTATATTTATTATTATAGCATTTACTGCGGCAGAGATATTGCAATTGCAAATTTCCTATTTAAATGCATTGAGTTATTTGCCAAAACGCGTCTACGTTCATTATAGCGTCTTCTAATGGCCGATCCTAACCAAATTTAGTACAGAGACTCAGAATGGGATGTCGAACAATAATACCAAGTTTTTCTCTGATGCCTATTAATTTGCCGAGATATGCTAAAGTTTGTGTTTTGTGGCTAGCTACGAAAATTTGTTTGGTTGTAAATTGTGCATAGTTTAATGTAGCAAATGTCTTTTGATAACTTTTGGTCAGGTCTATCTAGAGATGCTACATACCAAGTTTCGTGCAGACCGGTCGCACGGCCTAGGAGGAGTTCGAAAAAGTTGGTTTTGCGTATTGCGCGATATTGCGAAAATAATTCTTAGCGGAAATGGCCGTGGTCTATATCATCAGATTCAACTCACTTCAAGAAACAAGTGCATGTAAGGCATTCTAATATGTAATGTGGGAGTTATAGACAAAAACACGTCTTACATTATTATAACACCACCTAGTGGTCCATATGTGTCAAATTAGATTTTGAGGCCCAGAGGCCCACCCTAGTGGTGGAAGTGGCTGCAGGGCTCTGGGCGACTCCTCAAAATGGCCAGCGATTTAGAACCAATGGCCATAGTTTATCAGTGACATGTAGGGAGAAAAGCAAGGACAAATGAGGAGTTGATTCAGTCTGCTGGGCAGTTAGAGCAATTTCTTTTTGTTTGTCAGTGTGTGTAGGTCTTTTATTGCATGAATGGGAAACCATGCAGGAAGAGAGGGGAGGGGATGACATCATCTAAAAAATCTCGTAAATAGAAGTCTCACCTCTTTCTCTCGATGAAGCTGCAACTCCAACTCCTCCTCCTCCTTCTTCCTCCTCTTCTGGCATCTCTGCCCTCAGTCTTGGCGGAAGAGGAGGAGGAGGAGGAGGAGAATGAGGTGTAGGAGGAGATGAAAAGTGACAAATTGATCTTTTAAACAGGATGTTATATCATCAGCGGCTGATGGCAGAGGTTGTAAAGTCGCGCTGCACTCTGGACTGGCAGAAGCTGTAATCTCTGTTTAATGGGAGATGTTTTCTGCCCTCTGCAGCCTCAGTTTCTCTCTTTCTCCTTTTTCCTCCCCTACTTCTATCATCCCTTCATTCATCCTTATATTCTCAACTCCTCCGTCTAACCTTCCATATTTTTATTCATGTTTTGTACTACCTTTCTTCCACCATCTTTTGCTGTCTGTTCATCACTCCCCTCCCTACCAACACAGCTGTCCACCCTCTCTACCTTTACTCCACCACTCTCTCTATCAACCCTTTGCTCTCCCATCCTTCAATTTTCCTTTCCTTTCTTTCCTCCCTCCCTCCTTCAATGATTACAGTAAATCAGTACAGTACAGTACAGTAAAAGGGCGAGGCAAGGAAACCTCACAGGGACTGTGTGTGTGTGTGTGTGTTTGTGTGTGTGTGATTCAATATTTGCTTGTGTGTGACAAGAAAGAGAGAGAGAGAGAGCGAGAGAGAGAGAGAGAGAGAGAGAGAGAGAGAGAGAGAGAGCGGTAAAGTGTATGACAAACAGACAGGGACTAGGGCGGGCCTTAGTAGTCGGCTTTATCTGGCACTATAGATGATAGTGTGTGTGTGTGTGTGCGTGCGTGCACGCGTGCTTGTGTATCTGTGTGTGTGCCCAAGTAAGACGGAGATGATGCTGACACAACCCCATAGAAAAACAGAAAATTGAACCCACTGATGTAAAGTTAAACAAAGCCAAGCACATGCATGCACACACACACACACACACACACACACACACACACACACACACACACACACACACACACACACACAGTTGTAATCAATGGGATGCTACAGACCTCCCGCTCGGTTGAAACCCACAGCAGGGGAACGCTAAGGGAATGTTGGGAGAACCACAGCAATACAGACAGCCTGCAGTTGAGCCTCACATCTACTCGACACATGTAAACATTCTCTAAGAAGACAAACTTCTGTGAGTCAACAGAAAATAACACTGGATAATAACAGTGGATGCACTGCAGAGCATTTGGGCAGGATGCATACACATACACACTGAGTCAGGAAGTTGAGGGACTAAAACAAAAACAAAAGTCTGTTTTCAGATTTGAATTCCTCTTCATGACTTGCTTTTATAGCCCCAATTGCTGTGCAAACAAGCAGTGTTAAAGCTGCACTGTTTTATTTCTGTAGGAAAAAGTATATGCATTCAAGAATCCTTTGAAAAATGAAATAATTAGTTGACATTATTTTTGATCCATGTCAGGTATTGCTGCTTTTGTATGTGCATATTTTGAACAAAATTGCTGCACAGATAAACAAACAGGTTTATTTAGCACAGATGCTTCTCTCAATGATCTGTTGGCACTGAACAGCTTCACTGGATGGAGGTTGAGTGTTTTGCTCAAGGGTCCCTCAAATGTGCTGAACCGAGAACCCATCAGTTACAAGCCATGTTTCTAACTTTGAGGCCACAGCTGCCCTTTGAATAGATTGCTATAATATTTTGAGAACAGACCAAATGGATTCATGGAATTGGTCTGGATGTGGGATAATATTACCCACAGAATAAACAGAGACATATCTTGAATTTTGTACTGTCAGAAATTCTAGTGAAGGCATAAACCGTACATTTACACACATACAGTGCATATGGTAAACTAATGTGCGTCTCGTGCTTTATATTGATAGTGTAACTGTGAAAATGTAATATGCAGTATACTGTATGAGGCAATTCCCTGTGCTGTGGTTGTGTGGTCACATAGGAGATGAAACGTAATTATCCTAAAGGATTAATTAGGATTACCTGAAGAATCCTGGAGGCTATATGGAGATTTGTTACTCCCGTGTGACCTTACATCCCCGCTGGGTATATGGGCTGTTATTTGTTTACCTGTTCAAAGAGAGAAATGCAGAGCCATTTGTAATTTTTTGTCTACTGTCAGGATTTCTGTTGTGTTTTCAAATCTGATTCTTCTTAACGCTGATGTGAATATTTTCCACATAATGTACATCCCCTCCCTCAAAAACCCACATTTTTAAACCAGTGGCTTTTACATGCCCTCTTCTGCATGTCCTACCTCTTTGCTCATCCTCTCCCACTCTTTGTCCTTTTCATCTTCTTTTTTTTCTCTCCTCCTCTCTGCCCTCTCTTCATCTTGCTTTGCCCATTCTCTGCTATTGAGGCTGATGTGAACTGTCTTTTTAAAAGAGCTGTGGAACAGATTTACACACACACACACACACACACACACACACACACACACACACA
Organism: Zingel zingel; assembly: GCA_023566125.1. Lineage (NCBI taxonomy): Eukaryota > Metazoa > Chordata > Actinopteri > Perciformes > Percidae > Zingel > Zingel zingel. The sequence continues at coordinate 32,502,273 of CM042323.1, read as the reverse complement.
CACACACACACACACACACACACACACAGCCTTTGTACAGCTACTAGAGTTGATTGTGAAAACGTCATCATTTTTCTTTGTATGTTAAGCTTTGATTAAAACTATGGAAACATGGCCATGTGAAGCTGAAATGGGATTTTTATGCAGCAGCAGACTCCCATCAGCGTGACTGTGATATTACAACATGTTATTAATGCCCTTTAGCCCTGTACTTAGAAAACATAGTCCATTTGTGTTTAAAATATTGCTTTTTTCCCCCCACAATTCGTTCAAAATGCTGTCTGTGTGCCCTGTTCATTTCAGGCCACCAACATACGTATCACACCTTACAAGAGTTTAACCACAAGCTTCGACATGATGTGTAATTTATATTTGACACACGCTTCCTGCTGGATTTCATGTACAAGCTTTGCGCATGGGTGGGCAGTCTCTGTGAGCAATTCAAATGAGTTTCTTTACACTTAACTGGCTTTCAGTTGACTTGGCATAAAAGAATATTGTTTTATGGCAGACATCAGCCTATTTGAACCCAATTTCAGAGAAATGAGCCAAGAAGGGAGGCAATGTAATCCTGATAAATTGATGTGCAGTAATGATGTCTGCCCTCTTTAGATTCCTACGCTGTACAGCACATGGTTTTCTTTTTTCATCATTTATGGCGTAGAGCCTTCCTTTGGAAAAAATGAGTGAACCAAAACTTGGCTCGAGCTGCATTAACATATCTGACTGTTAGTTGAAGACTTTTCATTTTCATGATTTTTTTTTTTTTTTTTTTTTTTATGATTATTTTTTGGGCATTTTCGCCTTTAATCACCAAGACAGACATGAGAGGGAAGAGAGAGGGGAAGACATGCAGGAAACTGCCGCAGGTCGGACTCAAACCCTGGGTCTTTCCGTTGAGGAATACAACTCTACATACTGAGCTCCCATTTGTGTCTGATTTTTATATTATTAATATGTAAAAGAAAACATCTTAAATTCAGTGAGACAGTCTCCGACTCTTAAGGTTCAAGGTTTATTTATTGTCATTGCACAACTAAATGCATTTGCAGTCTCTTTATGCTCACTATGCCTGGCAAGTTTTTAATCAGCCAACAGCAGAGTCAGCCAAATATGTAATAGCTAAAATAGCTCAGTCAATGGAAATGTGGATATAAAGTTCCCAATATGGTAATATGGTTAGGTGGAAATCTATTGGCAGAGGACAAGGCTCATTGTCATCTAACAAGGAAAGGGATTACACCTCTGAGCTGTCAAAAACACCATTAAAAAAGAAAAAGAGCCGTACTCCAGATACCTTTTCTTCACAAACACATGGCCTCCAACGTGAAGATGATTGATGTGTTGATATCTTATTTGTCATCATGGTCCAGCAACTCACCCTGAAGGTCTTCGTGTAGCGCTGTGTGTGTTGTTTGTGTTATAATCACGGTGAAGTGACAGCGATTGAACTTCAGGGATGTTCTGCACCTGAAGTTACAAACCACTGTGTTCAGAAGCAGCCGTGTCCAAGAGATCTTGTTTGAATCCCCCTGAGGCTTGGACAGTCAGTACTATTATCATGAATTAAAAAGGCAAAGGAAAGGGTTTTCTTTTAACCTGGGTTGGTTCTGGGACTGTTTGGAGCACACATGTCCTATTTGCAGCAGTCATGTGATGTATGCTCACAGTTGCAAACAATCACTACCATCTAAACAGTAAATCAAAGCCCACTGTTGGGAAACAAGATGAAACTGCCAACAGAGTATAAACCAGGTCAAGACTAAAGCCTGTCCTAATCTAGTCCTTTTCAATAGTAGGAATGAAACAGTTAAAACACAATAGTTTTCGTCCAAATGTAAAAAATAATGCTAAAACAGCCTCAGGTTCTTCTGTACTGTACCTATACACTTCAAGCTTGAAAATAGCTTGAAAAACGTAAACAAGTTTGATAAAAATCTATCTTGAAAAATGTTAAAATAGAAAAGCCAAAGTTAACTCTCATGTTGTCCTCGGATCAAATTTGACCCGTTAAAAAACAAAACAAATTTATATTAGAAATATGGGATGCCGAAAATGTCTAAAAAAGTGACAAAACGTTGGGAAAAGCGTAAAATGACAGGGACAACAAAAGAGTTCTTTTCATGGTCGAAAGGAAGACAATAATATAAGGGTTATGTCATTCAAATTATCAGCTGAACTATATTTCTCTCTTATATAAAAATTGCAGTTGATTGACATTCTCCAACCTGTGGGTGTTTTCTGCCCTGCAACAGCCTGCCGGGGAGCGGGCAGTCCATCAACTCCAGAGGGAATCCCCATGTGGCTGACGCAGCTGTCACTCAAAGCTTTTCATTCCCACATGAAAAGTCCCTGAAGTTTTCTCCATATGGAAACAGTTGCAAGAAAAAGAGAGGAATGAGAAGAATAGCTACCTTAAATGGCTGAATCTACAGCTGTATTTGGCACATGGAAAGCGAAAATACCAAATCTTTGCAAAGAATAAATGACATTTCAGGTTATTGTTGTTGTCCAAGGGTGGTATTTTCACCAACCCACACAGTCATGACTATTATTCCTTATTGTGAAGGAATGGTGGGATCAGACTAGAACTAGTTGCTAACTCTGTCTGTTTGTCGTTTGATGCTTGGCAGGTATCAAATGGTTAAATCACTAATATATATATAATAATAGTGATAATATTGTGTGGCTGTACTGTGTGAGTTCATCACTAAATGCAATGCCTTTCCTTTTTGTAGCTAGCCATACTGATGCCATATAGTAATATAATAATAATTCTAAATAGCCATTCATTCTAAAAAAAAAGATGTATAAAACTATATATTTTTAAGTTTTTTCCTGATACCTTGTTTATACCTTCACCTTGTTTGAACCGCTGAGTGATTTTATGTCACTGACTAAATGTCATTACTACATTGCCATTGGCATGAAAAAAAAAACATACATGCACACTTAAAGACAATTAACAATTAAGGGAAGAGATGCAATCCCTCTCAGTCAATTTGTGCAGACAAATCCTCCCTGAACCTAAACACACAACAAATCAATTATTTTGCATGTCGGTGCTAATAACGTCTCCATGTTGAATCTTGCTGATCTTGGTGGGGAGTTCAGGAAATCAAAACACTTTACCTGCATAGCTGTGGAGCTGAGAGACGCTGTTCTGCGCAAGAGCTGATGTTTAGGTCTGAGTCACGCTTTGACCCAGAATGCAGTTAATAGTGTACGCTGAGGCTGCATGACACTTAATTATACACTGTGGTGAGAGGGATGACTGGATAGCACACATTAGTATTGTGGAGCAGCCTCGGGACTGTGTGTGTGTGTGTGTGTGTGTGTGTGTGTGTGTGTGTGTGTGTGTGTGTGTGTGTGTGTGTGTGTGTGTGTGTGTGTGTGTGGCTGAAGAGTACATGCATGCAGTGATCAGATCATTATTCTGTAGGAATGTTACCGTTTTCTCATTTGGTTTTTTTTACTGAAATGTGCAGTTGATTCTCCCCAGTGTTATTATTTTATGTTCCAAGTTTTAATGGATCTCACCTGACCATTTTCAAATATAATATACAATATTGCAGCTATAAATGTTAAATACGTACATACAGTTACATGCAGTTAAATACGTACATACATCTGTAAGTAGTTGATTTGTCCTCAGTCGTGTGTTTATAATGATTTAAGTTCAAATGAGGTAGAAACCTTTTATAACTGAAATGGCTTGGACAGTAAACAGTGTCGTATCTTACAGGTTTGTTGGCAGAACATTAACAGCACATACATTTGTGAGATCAATGTCAAGAATCTATAACAACACCAGCTGGCCTCCTTCCAGCCACATCCAGCCAGCTGGGTGGGTGGGATTAAGTGCGAAGTAGCAGTGCTCCTGAAAAGGAAAGGGTTATAAGGCTGGAAACTTTTTTTTCTTTTACAACTTTCGTAGTTAAAACCCATTCTTATCAGCTATGAACAGTATCATTCAGCAATTGAATTGCTGAGATCTACAGCAGAGTCTAATGGTGTTTATGGTGCAGGAAATCGTCACAGGTCGGATTCGAGCCCTGGACCTCTGCGTCGAGGAATAAACCTCTCAGTATATGTACACCTGCTCTACCCACTGTACCAACCCAGCCACAAATATCATTAGTTTGAATCCTAACTAATAATCCTCTTATATTAAATAAGAGGAAATGCCCAGCACAAATGGTCTACCGTTGTAGTGTGACTTGCAGAGCACAGCAGCTAATGGACTGGAGAAGCCAAGGTTCCATGCAGGTTTGATATGAGTCACTGTCTCAGACAAATAATGAATGATGCTGCTGCTGTAGATCACTGGCATTTAGCAGACCAACATCTGTTCCTGCTACTATAGAATAGATCTGTACACATTCATTTGTTTTCTGTTACCAGACGTTGATTGCTGTCTTCAGTTTTCATGTATGTCTTGTATATTTCTGTTTATTCAAGGCATAGTCACAATGTATAATCTAATCTAATGATGGCAGTCCATTACTGTGGCAGTTAGTGTACAATACACGTCTGTAATGTACTTAACTGTTATTTACTAAGACAAACTGATAAGCATTTATGAAGCATTTTTTGTTAGATCTTATGCGCCGATGTTGAGCCACAATTAATCCTCAAATGTATTCAGTGTATTCAGTTTTAGGATGTTTTTCCACTGTGGTAGTTTGAATTAGTATGTAGTTTGCACTGTAGACAAAGGGTTTACTTTCTACTTTGCACAAGTACACAGATGGAGGACAAACCAAAAAAGAATTGGCCAGGGGTCTCATTTATAAACGTGGCGTACACACAAAACGGGGCTAAAAAATGTGCGTACGCCACTTCCCACGCAAAGGTTCTGATTTATAAAAAACAAACTTGACGGGAGAATGTGCGGTCCTACACGCAAACTCTGACCCATGCGTACGCACATTTTGGAGACAAAATAGGAATTCGCGACGCAGATGGTAAGGTGGTGAACTGAAGTCAGACTGCAGAAAGTAAAATGGAATAACGATTACTCGTAATATTTTGAAGTATTGATGCCTCACGCACATTTTTTCACTCCATATCATCGTTATCATGAAGATTAAATCCAGCAGTGTTATTTGCGCTTGTACTGAGTGATAGTTGTTCTATAAACACCTCCAACTCAAATCTTAAATAAGGCGCTGTCTCGCTGTCACATTGTCCGCTACGGAGCATAGGAGGAGGAGATGGCCCGACTGCATGGAATACATTATAACATTTAAATACCCTATCATTAGATAACGGCAGAACACAGTGTAGCCTAAATAACTAAATATATGTCTTTAATACTGTGCATATATCATCAAATGTCAAAGTCTGTAAATACAGCCGTTAAGCTCTCGCGTAATCGTTACCCTTAATGTCCTCGTTATCAGTCCAACTTTAATACTGTTCGTGACAATTCCTGCATGAAGAAAAGTGTGTTTGCCTATTACACTTTCTTTCGTCTTCAAATTGTATCTCGGGGTGGTGTGGGGGATACCACTAGTTAATGCTGTGATTTTGGCAAGGTGTTAACAATCACAAATTGTTGTAAACATAGAAATACTGGGGTGACCCTGTGCGTAATGCTGCATGATGGCACTGCTGGCCCTGCAGGAGGACTACGCTAATGGAAGAATCAGGAGAAAAAGAGGCTTCAGGAACCATGACGAATACTGGCTAATATGCCGATTTAAATTCCCTAAAGCTGAGCTCTTGGATCTATGTACTGAATTGGGTCCAGTAGAGAGGGCAACGCGCCGGAACCGTGCCATCCCGGTCCAAATACAAGTCCTCGCCACTCTGGGGGCCACCAGCTGTTTCCAGAGGGAAATGGCAGACAGCTAAGTGTTTTTTTTTATTTTATTTTTTTTAAAAATATTATATATAATCTTTAACTTTATCACTAAGGCTTGTTTGGATATACTATATAGTTCTGTTAAATCGTGTTATATATGTCTGGTATATAAAAGCTGTCTCCGAGTGCCGTAGGCCTAATGCCTTTTGGACGTATTATTAATACATGTAGTTATAGACCAGGTTCCCCTACACTGTGCAAGAACAGGTTTAAATTATAATTCAATTTACAGCCATTCCTGAACGTCTGAGAAGTTTTTAGCTTTTTCTCCGCCAGTTATCATGATTCGGTGTAACAACTGCCAGTGTCATTCATATACAGATCACCATTCACGAGGTGTTTTGCATTGACTATTTATGGTTAAAAATGGGCGTGTACAGGGCGGGATGAGAGGCTTATTCACGTACGCACACTTGTAGGTAATCTCTGATTTATAAAGGGAACATTGCTTGCAGGTGTGCGTACACACGGTTTTATAAATCTGACCTTTTTTTGGCATACGCCATTTTGGGCTTTTGGGCGTACGTACACTTCACTTATAGTTAGGATCCTACGCACAGTTTTATAAATGAGACCCCAGGACAGCAGGTCAGTTAAGCCAGCAGCAATCCAGGACTTTCTGCAGGGGTTACACTACACTTGACGTGCATTGGCACACATGTTGGCAGTGGCAGGGCTGTCTGAGCTAAAGGCAGAAGGAATCAGTGATATGTTGTGGCCTGCTGAGGCACCCGGAGGATCCTGATGCAAAGAGACCCCGCCTGCTGCCGTGACACACACACACAATGGGGCATGAAGTTATCAATGGTCGCTGCAGGAGTAGATGAAACTGCAGTTGTTTTTTTCCTACACAAGTTGGGTTGTGAAGTTTTTACGCACATTGCCAAGAAATCACTAAGCCACTGTTGCTTAACTACCTTAACAACCCCTGCAGATGAACTGGGGCAGATTGTGAAATCAGGTTTCAAAAGTCAACGTATTGCTCTGTTACTGATGATGAAACCTATATACACAACATATGCCTTTCCAGATGTGAATGTGCAGGCACAATCATAAACAAGACTCAAGAGAATACTAGAGACATAATCCAAACACATGCACATGCAAACATACACATGTATACCACAGGCAAATATGACAACACATAAACAAAAACATGTTAACAAATGCAATAAAAAGAACAAATGAACATGTACATTTTAACATACATGAACACACTCATTTATTAAAAAACACAACTGTGTTTAGAGACAGAGCAGCACATTAGTTGCTCACATGCACACCACAGATGGGCTCTCTCTCTCTACCTCTGCAGTGACTGTGCTGTGAGAAAATGAGTCATCTGTTTGGCTCGAATATTTGCACTTTCATTATGCAAAATTGCCGTGTCGACCTCCACTGTCCATTTTTGACGATTTAACATCAGGTGTTTAGTTTGGTTCAGGAGTGTCAAACAGTAAAAATACAGAAGTAGTTTAATATAACTTCTGGGTCAAATGAAAATAGAAATATATACACAACATACAGTAGTTAATCAGCTCGGCCACTGTGAAAGTCACTAAAAGGCTATACTGTATTCTCACAGGGAATTAGAAAGTTGGATTTTTCCAATAATAATCAATCTCCTCAATATGTCTTGACAAAGAAACACCTAAGCCTCTTATGATTCAGTGTTTGCTATCTCATTACTCATTAACGTTAGCAGCTATTGATATATGGAAAAGAGTTACAGGGAATTCAGAAAGCTTTGTTTTTGCAATTTGAAACATAGATCTGCACCTAAAATGTCAAATTTCTCTAAAACGGAACCAGAATCTGAAAGTAAACTGATTAAAATATTTAGCAGGTTTCTTCAAGATCTAATGATTAGCTTTAGCTTGTTGTTAGCAGTACAAACGTGATTGGATGTTGTGCTCCTTGAGAGTCATATTTGACTTCTCGCTTTAAGTTTCTATATATGCAAACTTAAATGTTAACCTTAAAAGAACCACATTTTCAGAGTTCATCTTTTGTATTGTTGTTTTAACCAGGAGAGTGTTGGGCCCATCAATGCTTGAAGTGCTCCAACTGCAGTCATTTAACATCATCAATGAAGAAAAGAAACTGGGCTGACACCATAAATACAGAATAATACAGAACTCAAGTCAAAAGAACCAGAACATGTATTTCTAAAGTACATGTTTTCATGCATGATCTTCAAAGCACTAGCTTACCTGAATAGTGACAGGCTAGTTTGGCTAGCTTGAACTTAACACATCATCCTGGTTAAATGGCAAGCCAAGTAAAGAATAATGAAATATAAAAATAATTTCCTGCTGCAATAATGTTAATTTAACTATATTGTTTTGTGTATATTTCATTACACATTCTTTTATTTAACCGTCAATGTTTAAATTTAAAATGAATTTAGTGCCGTGGGGAATTGAAAGTCTTTCTTCAAGCCCACTTAATGCAAAAGTTGTAATTTGAGCTGATTATTTAAAGGAAGCACTGTTGCCTAAAATAACCCTTGTGACGTCTTTCTTAGATAACCATTCATTTTCCACTTGGCTCTCTGGTGCAACATGCTGCGCTGCTCTGCCCAGTGAGTACAATGTGTAATTATCTGGCGAGGGTAAAAAGTAACAGCTGACCTTCACTGCATCTTCCTGACCGCCATCCAAAATGGCCACCCTCTTCAATATGTCACTTTGGCAATAAAAAAGGCCGTCCGCTCCTCGGCTTAAATCACGGCGTCATCAACAAATACTTGGAGGATAAGGAGTGATTCCCTTTAAGTTGCACAGTGCACCCACACACAATTAACATATGAAGACATAGACTCAAACACAGTCACATCCTCTCCATGAAAAACAAACAAAAATTCTCATCAATTATGTCTACTGCTGAGCTGCTGCAGGTCCATTAAACATTTGGCCTGCTGGATCATTAATCTGAACACTTCTACTGTCTGCTGCAAACTGACTCTGCAGGTGTGTGTATATTTCACCCTGCACACTTGGTTTTTATCCAGAGGTGTTTATGGTGCTGCTGTGGGTTGAAAGGATGGAGAGGGTATGGGGGCATCAGAGCAGTGTATGACATGTGGCGCAAAGTTGAGCTAATAGCCTTGTGAATGGCAAAGACATGCAGCACATGCAGTCACACCAAGGCTGGTGCTTCTATCCTCACTGTTACTGAAAGAAAACTCTGGAAGAATCAAAATCTGAAACCAGAGCTCTTACAGTGATGATTACTCCAACAATATACAACGAAAAATAGCCTGCTGCATGTGAAGTTGAAGTGGACGTATGGTAACTAAATCTGTCGATGGGAGAAAAAAAAAATGTCAGCAGATATCTTAGTTACAACAAGATTTCAGTTTGTAAATCCCACGATCTCTACAAAGCTAACATTAGCTTAAATTGGCGGGCTGACTAAACAGGGAGGGACCAGACAATGTCTCCGTTACTTTTTTTTTAAATTATTTTGATACTGAATTGCCACACAATATGAATATAGTTTGATTATATCTTTTATTTTGTTAATAACCGTTGTATGTATAATCACAATATTACACTATGTTTACAAACCTCCTAGCCACACCTTCATATCAATAACTACGTTAAATCACACCCTCTTGTGTTAAATTGCTTAAATATTAACTGTATTAATTAAGGAATGGCCACCAAAACAGATAATGTATCCTTTTACATTTAACATTTACCTCTGGCTTTAATGATGAATCTCCCCCTCTACATTCTACAGATAAGACTACAACTGGCTTTCCATCTTACCAGTTAATTAGTGTTAACAGCAGTCACCTGGCCTCCCACTAAATCACTGCCTGATTAGTTGGAAGGAACAGAAGCCAGCGGGACTCTGGATCGTAAGGACTGAGCTGATGACTTCAGCAATATTTGCAATATATACATTGAAATCAATGATATTTTGCACATAATTCATAAATCAATCAGTACATTCATTACTATATTGAATTGCTGCTGTATTCATGTCTTTGTTGATCTTCCTTTGTTGCAGATAATTAGTTTCTATATGTTTCTCCACATGCTTCGCTATCAGCTTTCCCTGTTTGCAGTCTGTACAGGCCAAGCTCCATGTCCTGCTGGCTGTCATATGCCGAGTGTTCTGAACAGTCCTTAGTCCCAAACACTGCCAAGGTTTCTGTGGTTTGATTCAAACTGGGCCAAGCCAAGCGGAAAATGTTTGCACTCACTACATCGTATGGTTTTGTGGATTTATAGTTGGTGGACTGATAGCGGTGCACTGCCAAGAGAGAGGGACGTGTGGCGAAGGGAGGGTGGTTAAGGTTGGGGGTAGAGAGTACACAAAACTGCCCTGACTCTACTGATAAGATCAGGGCTACGTCATCCACCATCTGTGGCAGGGAAATTCCTCCTTCACTGCTCTGGGCAGAGCAACACGATCAGATGAATAAAAGTAGAAAATGACCACAGAGGATAAGGAAATGATGGCTTGAGATGTGCGAGCAAGGTAAACACATTTAGAGGAGGCCACATTTAATCTGTAGCTAAAGTGTCCAATTTCCTGTGGTACATTCCTGATGTGTTTTTTATTCAAAGTAAAGAGCAAAGTAGTGAAGGTATTTGCAGTTTTTGATCTGGCTGGTATGGAAGTTTTAATTTGTCAATAAAAACAAACTCAAAAAGCTGGATTTACCAACTAAAATACCAAATCGAACACTTTCTAATGCATACCTGGTGGACACAGGCATAGGAGAATGAAAGTAATGCCAAACAAGGTAGAAAACTACCATACACTGTTCGCACTTACTGAGAAAGCAATGCTTTGGCTTATAATGCCAAAATGTGAAGCCAAAGTTAGCAAGCGTTGGCCACAAAATGTGCTGTCAGTTCATGCTGGTGTTACATAACTGCAAGTCAAGTCAATTCTATTTATATAGCCCCAATTTCACAAATCACAATGTTGCCCCAAGTGGCTTAAACTTTTTACAACATATGATACCCTATAGCTTTAGACGATTGTTCAGATACGGAAAAACTCTTCCAAAAAACTTATAACAGTCAGGGAAATTGAAGAAATATAAGAGGTTTGTTGCACATTTAATCCATGTTTAGGTCCATGTCTCCACCAGTGAGAGTTAACTGAAAATGTAGCATGATTAAGAATTACAGTTGCTATGGCTACCTACCGTACAGTTAAATACATTGTGCATTTATTTATCACATTGGTTAAGCTGTTCACCTGATCTTTGAAATCTGGCCCTTTTTCCTAGTTGTGGTTAAGTGAGGTCACTGTGCTGATAGTCTAGCATTGCCCTTGCAAAATGAATAGCGGAGATAGCAAAAAGGGAGGAGAATTAGAGAGACTGGGTGGCAGGCTTTATACCTGTGTAGTTTAAGGTACAGTGAGGAAAATAAGTATTTGAACACCCTGCTATTTTGCAGGTTCTCCCACTTGGAAATCATGGAGGGGTCTGAAATTGTCATCGTAGGTGCATGTCCACTGTGAGAGACGTAATCTAAAAACAAAAATCCAGAAATCACAATGTATGATTTTTTAACTATTTATTTGTATATACAGCTGCAAATAAGTATTTGAACACCTGAGAAAATCAATGTTAATATTTGGTACAGTAGCCTTTGTTTGCAATTACAGAGGTCAAACGTTTCCTGTAGTTTCTCACCAGGTTTGCACACACTGCAGGAGGGAGTTTGGCCCACTCCTCCACACAGATCTTCTCTAGATCAGTCAGGTTTCTGGGCTGTCGCTGAGAAACACGGAGTGTGAGCTCCCTCCAAAGATTCTCTATTGGGTTTAGGTCTGGAGACTGGCTAGGCCACGCCAGAACCTTGATATGCTTCTTACAGAGCCACTCCTTGGTTATCCTGGCTGTGTGCTTCGGGTCATTGTCATGTTGGAAGACCCAGCCTCGACCCATCTTCAATGCTCTAACTGAGGGAAGGAGGTTGTTCCCCAAAATCTCGCAATACATGGCCCGGTCATCCTCTCCTTAATACAGTGCAGTCACCCTGTCACATGTGCAGAAAAACACCCCCAAAGCATGATGCTACCACCCCCATGCTTCACAGTAGGGATGGTGTTCTTGGGATGGTACTCGTCATTCTTCTTCCTCCAAACACGGTTAGTGGAATTATGACCAAAAAGTTCTACTTTGGTCTCATCTGACCACATGACTTTCTCCCATGACTCCTCTGGATCATCCAAATGGTCATTGGCAAACTTAAGACGGGCCTTGACATGTGCTGGTTTAAGCAGGGGAACCTTCCGTGCCATGCATGATTTCAAACCATGACGTCTTAGTGTATTACCAACAGTAACCTTGGAAACGGTGGTCCCAGCTCTTTTCAGGTCATTGACCAGCTCCTCCCGTGTAGTCCTGGGCTGATTTCTCACCTTTCTTAGGATCATTGAGACCTTGCATGGAGCCCCAGTCCGAGGGAGGTTGACAGTCATGTTTAGCTTCTTCCATTTTCTAATGATTGCTCCAACAGTGGACCTTTTTTCACCAAGCTGCTTGGCAATTTCCCCATAGCCCTTTCCAGCCTTGTGGAGGTGTACAATTTTGTCTCTAGTGTCTTTGGAAAGCTCTTTGGTCTTGGCCATGTTAGTAGTTGGATTCTTACTGATTGTATGGGGTGGACATGTGTCTTTATGCAGCTAACGACCTCAAACAGGTGCATCTAATTTAGGATAATAAATGGAGTGGAGGTGGACATTTTAAAGGCAGACTAACAGGTCTTTGAGGGTCAGAATTCTAGCTGATAGACAGGTGTTCAAATACTTATTTGCAGCTGTATCATACAAATAAATAGTTAAAAAATCATACATTGTGATTTCTGGATTTTTGTTTTTAGATTATGTCTCTCACAGTGGACATGCACCTACGATGACAATTTCAGACCCCTCCATGATTTCCAAGTGGGAGAACTTGCAAAATAGCAGGGTGTTCAAATACTTATTTTCCTCACTGTATATCCCGTAAACTACTGTGCTGCTATATCATGCAGATGGTCAGCCTGTTCTCATGAACCATTCATTCAAAAAGCTACGGAAAGTTAGGCACTGTAATTCGTAAGCATTCCACATTTTTTTTGCTGTAGTCACTACATTGATGGCTGCTGTATAAGGCGATGATGGGTGGGAGTTAACATACAGAACTTTCAAGCCAGAGAGTGGAGTTTGCTTCCCGGGGAAAACTAAAGTCTTTCACCCAGGAAATGTGTGTTTCTTAAGAGTGTTTAAATCCAAACCACAATCTTTTTCCTAATCTTAACTGGTCATTTTGGTGCCTAATCTTAACTTTTGTCACGGCAAAGCGCTCATATTTTGTGGAGTAATTTTACTGAAATGACCGGTAGTTCGCTGTGCTTTGTACCCGGCTCAAAATCACCTATTTTCGGGTAACCGAACCACCAACTACCGCTGATACAACGGAGGTCTGTAGCCAGCATCACAAAGCTCTGTAGGGGCTTTAATAACTAGCAACTGCCGCTCGGCGTCCTGGAGCTTGTAGCCACCCAGAGTCACGTGACCAGCCGGCAGTCTCCTAATTTCGTAGGATATCATACGCTTTGGTGTGCATACATTTTTGTACGATATCATACGGCCCCGTTCATGAGAATGTGTTGAGATGGTCCTTGTGCATGTGTACTTTTCTTAACTACATCCTGACATCAGTCCAGGCTGCTGTTCTCTGAGTTATTGACGTTTTTGCAGATTTTAATGCTTTCAGTGGGAGTTTTAGTGTAGTTCAGTGTGGAGTCCCCCTGGCCATTCTTTTGTTGTCGTTTTGAGATTACTGTAGCTGGAGCCTTTCGGGTAGATCCCTTCAGTGCTGAGTCATGGCACGATTTATCTGTTTCCCAGCAAACTCCCTAGCTCAGGTGATGACTCTGGCAACTCACAAATCCTGATTCTAAGATTTCAAAGGCTGAATATGCTGTCCACAGCGGGCTCCAGTCTGGGCTTTTATATATCCCTGGTGTGTGGTGAAGCCCACATGCATTTTTGCAACGTACACACACGCAAAGTTTGCCTGCAGCGTTTACCTTTTGTGAAGCTATTTGTTGTGTGATGTGTGTGGGATTGTGGTGGGTAAGTGGGATTTGCAACCAGAAATCGAAATTACTTTAAATTGAAATTACATTAATGTTATTTCAGTCTTATTATAGCAGAAACCCCTTTAATTGTGCTGGATCTTTACAATATTATACTGAAGTCCTGCAATGTATTTATGGAACATTATTAATTAAAACCCAAGTAATATCAGATGTTAAAACAAAACCCTCTTAACAACAAAAACAACACCCATCTGAGTCCTCTTGAAGGAAAGGACAGTGAAGATCATTCAGATTATTTCAGGTGGCCATAAAAACAGAGAAAAGAAATAAGTATATTGGACAGGGAAAGTGGCTGACACCGTGCACTGTGAAACATAACAATTTATCGCCGAGGTGCAGTAGATCAATACTTTAAGGCTGAATTGTGTGACACCAGAAAGTTTTTTTCTTCTTCACAACAAGCAATTTAGAAAGGAACTTTGTAATAGATCATAGCTGTCTGCCCTTTTTCTATAGGTCTTGAAACGCAGACTTCTTTTCTTTCCGAACATGAATAGCGGAACTCTGTGCTACAGCTGCAGGTCTCCGAGAGCTGTGCTCACTGGGAACCTTTGTGAAGGTACGCAGGCTCGGGAGATGTGGGTGTTAAGAAAGGCTGGCGTGGGTGGGAGTGTGAACTTTTGCTGACTGCTAAAAAGCTTTATGACGCTTCCTGGAGCGTTTCACCTAAAGAGCTGCAGCAGGCATCCGAAAAAAAACAGGTCGAACCATTAATACTGGCATGGGAGATCACAGGTTAGATACTCCCGTTAACGAACTCTGACTCCATATCTCTTCCCAGTGCTTCACAGGGGTATTATCCTGTGCTATTCTTATTCATATGAGAATAACTCAATAATTCATTGCAAAGGAAAGGGATACTAGTTATATTTTTTTGGTAAGTGAGCTACCTTGCATGCTTCCACAGTGTAAGGGATTGGGTCTTTGCTAATAGCATTTTCTCAGTTAAATAGTATGTGCCTGCTGTGCGAACAGCTATTAAACAAAAGGGGAAGCTCAATCACTGAAAGCCAGTTTATAGAACTGAGCAAATGTATCCTCTGTAAGACATCAAGCCACTGAAGAAAAGAGAAACTGTTTGAAAAACAAAACAAAACAAAAGAGACATGGAAAAGAAGCCAGCTGAAACAATAGAGCTCTAATTAGTTTGCAGATGTGAGTTGGATGGCAAGTGCCTCGATTTTGGGGACGGTTAAATGTGTCACTGGCAGCGAGGGAGAGAGGCATGAAATTAGTCTGCTGACATAGCTGATTTAATGACTCACTGACGACCATCCCAAATTACATTAAGCAACATTAAGGTGTGAATAGAAAAGAACCCCCACATTTCCAAGCATCTCAACAAGCCTAGAAAATCCAAACATTATGTAAAACTGACTTGGGAATTAGCAATCGTGATGACATGTGTGTAGAATGTCCTGTTTCTGAGATGCAAGGTTGGAATAAAAATAAATTGTGACAACTTGAAATGAGGAACATAAGAGGCGAAAGGGAAGTAGGTTGTAAATCTCAGGTTTAGTTAGTGTTAGGTGTTTCCAAATGATATACTTCTTACTTGGACTTTGAAATTCAAAGTACTTCTGGGCATGCTTAGTAGGCTACTCAAGAGGGGGGCGTTTGTAAAATGGTCCTTTCCCAGCCCTGGTGCCCACTTGTTCTTCTCTTAGTTAGAGCAAAACATGAAACTAGCGATTCATGCAGAATAAATAATCATGACACCAACCATAAAAGTAATGCGTGTAAGCTTTTTTTATTCGAGCCAACAAAATCTGAAGTTAGCTGTTGTACCTGGCTACAAATAAGTCAGTATGCATACCTGACACACTTGATTTACATTTGATGTTGATGTGCACTATTCTTCCAAAGCTTAACATTTTGGGAAAACATGTACAGTACTTGCTTTCTGCTGAGAGTTAGATGAGAAGACTGTTAACCACTCTCGAGGTGTTGGGTAAATATGAAGGTACCCCCAGCAGCCAGTTAGCTTAGCTTAGCATAAAGACTAGAAACACAGGAAAGCAACTAGCCTGGGCTCTGGCCAAAGTTTACAGTATCTGCCTAGCGGCACCTCTGAAGTTCACTAATTAGCACATTGAATTATTAAATCAGTATAAATTGTAGGTGTGGATGTTATTTGTGCAACATATCAGTCCTTGGTTTGTCGTACTGAACAGTAGGACGTATCCTAATGCAGATGGTGTAGGGTGGAGCTGCCTTTCATCGGTTCAAAGGAGCAGTTTGGTAATGTATTCTCTTGTGGTGACAGGGTCAGAATCAAGGGCAGGGGAAGTTGACCTCCTGTCAGACATTTAATACAATCTCACTGCCCTGACGTTGTCCAGGCTGCTAGAGAACACACAGATAGGAATAGCTTTCATATAATTATAAAAGAGAAGTGGAGACAACTCTTTGCTGGAAAGGTCAGTCCCTCCTCCTCAGACTATCACTGACTCAGTGCTAACACTTCACATACAATCACACGTACAGCTAGTGTGACATTGCTGAAGTTGTGTTACTCCGCTGACTCCCTGGAGGTTGAAATGATAGAATCAATAGCAGCCTGAGGGTCGTGCTGAAAAGGAGAATTGCTCTTTCTATTGCTAGATTGATTATGAGACTGAATTGGCAGCTTTGTTATCAGGGTGGTGCACAGTTCAGATATATGTGGCAGTTTTTGTCCTCCAAGACAATGGAGAGGAGATATCTTCTCAATCCATATCTACAGTGCTGCAAAGAAACATGTCCCACAGGCCAAACGAGCAGACAAAAGCCCACAGCTGCCTGAGTAGAGCGTAAACTATTGATGGAGACGGCATCAGCAGTGTTCAGACAAAGCTGCAGCCTCACACTAGAGAATGTGCGTGTTTGTATGCTCCAACAAATTAAGGACAAAATGAACATTACAACATTTTGAGCACAAAGGGTGTCTTTTCTTCTTAGTGTATGAACACATATATACAGTAGCTGTAGCACATCACAGAGAGTGCAAGCTAACAACCATTTGTAAAACCATTGTCAATGGAAATTGTCATATACAATGTTCTAACCGAATTTCACTCAAAATCACCCCAAAGAGTAGATTGGTCAAATGGCATGTCTCCATGCCTCCGTTGTCTGTCCTCTTGCAAGAAGTAGGGTTAGGGTTAGGGTTAGACTGATATGTTACATTTAATGAGGTCTTATTTAGAAACAGCTTAATTTATCTACAAATTGTTTGTGTTGCTATTTGTATTTTTAAAACTTTATTTGGTCTCAATTAATGTTTTCTAAAAGTGATTTTTTTTTTAATGAGCACTGACTTTACAATATTTTATTTTTTTGAAAGCATTTCATAGTATTTTCACAGCTTAGAATATTTTGTTTCAGTAAAAATACACCTCTGGGTTTTATACTCAGTATGACGCTGTGTTCCAATATATCAGTAAGTGACTGCTGACCTCAACAGCCGGTGTTCAACCTACCCTTCAGTGCACAAAGTTACAGATGAAAACACATGAAATATTGATTTTGTACTCTCTGACATACACCATAACTATGAAGAATTATTATATTTGATATTTAATAAGAGTCATTGCTGCTTAGGGATGGTTGTCTGACTGAACACACAGCACCAACAGGGTTTCATGAGAGCCATCTTCTAAATGTCTGAGGAAATCTAATACTTCTTTTTCCTTGTCAGCATTTTACCTTATTTAAATATTACTGCCTAGACAGAAAGTTTGTAATTTTACAAAAAAGGAAAGATTATGCTGCTGTGCAACATTTCAGGATTCACAATAGCTATAAATTGCAGATCGATTTCAAAGAATATGATAACATGAACAGTTCAATTATGTCCCAAAAACTGTGTTAACTGTTGCAAAATAGTTGCATTTTTCAAAAGATATTTCCGGAAGTTTGCAGTTGAAGGCTGTCGTGTGTTTCCTTGGTGTTCTGTGCCTGTCAATGAGCTGTTGGTTAGCTGAATAAACGTAATGAGAGCAAGAAGCTGGATGAGGAGATTGCAAATGAGAAAGAGGCTAATTTCCAATGCAGCGGTGATGGTATGCTAATGATAAAGCTGCTAATTACTGATGATTCCAGCTGGGGTGATAAAAGAGATGATATCAAATCATGTGCCATGAGAAGTGTTGATTAATTAGTTTCTCCTTTTTTTCACCCTCGAGGGGAGACACTTGAGCAGCAGCAGCTGCGGTGTGGCATCACATCAAAGAGACTTAACTTTGGAGTCAACAGGTTCAGAGCATCTCTGATTTGTTCAGAACAACTCGAGTCACCCCGAGTGTTAATGTAAAACTGCTGTTGCACTGTTACCTTTCAAGCAAAGGGGCAAACAGTCATAGCTGCATGGCGCTTATGCATGCTGTTATTTTAAGGAGTGTCTGCTTAACACTTGGCTTTCAGTTTCGGTAAATGTAAAAAAATGCGTGCAACTGTATAGCTACCTGTCAGGGCAGCAAGAATATCTCTCTAACTGTTCCCAATGCAAACCTTTTTCCAAGCATTGTCTCAGTATCTTGAAGTATGAAAGAATAACTCAAGATGATGCTGCACCAGAATGAGTCAAATCAATCTTGAATTTAGAAAATACTTGAAAGAAGATCATCTGATTCGGAAACAGAATAGAATATTAGAATAGAATATTCTCAGTGAACTGGCAGATTTTATTCACTTCAAAGAAAATATAACTTAAGGTCTCAAAGCTGAGGTTTTTCTTAACTTATCTTTCAAGAGATCATTTGTTTGTGTGGGACTATTTCCTTAGATTTTCTCCGGATGATTCCTGAGGTTTTCTAGGTAATGGTATTTATTTTAAATCTTTTATAGTTGCTGTTACACTTGCAAACAATTAACAGGTAGGAAGCAAAAAATGCTTCATGACCCGCCCTACTCTGCCTCCGATTGGCTAACCCTGATATTTTTTCCCTTAACCCTATAACCAATCCCAGTCCTCATGCCTAAAACTAACCAACCCCAACCAACGAAGGCAATGAGTACTAAAAATGAAACAATGACCATATTAAGTGAACAATTAGGACTCAAAGCACTTTTTGTCCAGGCTGTTCCATTTTGTGAACAATGCAACAAAAAACAGGGCTAACATTTCTAGACTGTTCATCTGATGTGGATGTAAACATCCTCAAACAAAAGCTGAAAGTCATTGTTCTTGTTGTATTTAAGATCCATTGTGCTGGAGTAGAAAGCCACATTTTCTCTGCTATTAAGTATTACAATACAAAGTATTAAATATCTTGAGCTCACCAAAATAATGTTATTTAAAAGACATTAAAGAGCCCCTATTATGCTTTTTGGGATTTTCCCCATGTTTTAGTGTGTTATATAATTGTTTGTGTATGTAATAGATGTATACAGTACAAAAAAAAAAAAAACAGTTCTCTCCAAATGGAGAATGCTAGCCCAGTTTTTCATATGTGCTCCCCATTGGTGATGCCTGAGCAAGCAAAGCCCGTTGTAGTGGCTTGTTTGAATTTGGTTGACCAATCACAACTGAGTGGGCCAGCTGACCAATCAGAGCAGACTGGGCTTTTCAGGAAGGCCAAAAGCTCCGACAGACTGTTTCAGGTGGAGGAGATGCAACAATGGGCAGTTTGAGAAACTTAGTCTGTTTTTTTTTTAACATCAAAGCATGTAAACCTATTCTAATAGACCAAATATGATGCTGAAAAGGAGTAAAATATGGGCTCTATAAATATTAAAAAACTATGTATAAAAAGTAGCTATCGACCGGTACTGGTTTTTCAATGCCGATACAGATTCTTAGTAGTTCATGAAACAAATAAACCGATATTTGGACCCAATATGCATTTACAGTGAAAATGAAGTATCTAGTCAAAATTAAGATTTTAGAATGTAACAAGCTGCAACACAAAACTGTGTTTAAATGCTTTAAGAAATGATTTAATAAATTATAAACTTTCAACATCATACCCAGTAACAGATAGTCAGATAGTGTTGTGGGTGGGACATTAAGTCAGACTCAGTGGTGAGTGAAACTAAAGCAGAGGGACAGACACAGAACTGTAGCAGAGCCACACTTTTTATGTAATTAACTTTATCGGTTATCAGGCAAATAAAACGTTGATACAGATAATCTGCAAACTGCCAAAAAACAAACCGATAATCAGCCAGGGCCGATAATCAGTCTATCCCTATTAAAAAGTGCTGCTATAAAGATCTAGCAGTCACTAGACTTCTACAGAAACTATGCTGGATATAAAAAGTAACATTCCAGACTGACTGTATGCTATAAACAGTCTAATTTTTACAGTCTGGTGGCCAAGCCTGAGTTCCTGGCCAGACTTTTATCATCAGCCAGCTGAGCGATCTAAGCTGCCCTGACATCAGTTTACTCCCCATCTGACACCCTCCAGCTCCAGTTAGCCTCCTAAAACCTGGCACACACAAGTTTCTCCTCCCAGCGCTAACATAGTCTGCCACCGACCAGCATTCCCCGTTCAGCCTTGAGGAATAAAGGTTAATTTTCCGAGTGAGATGCTCCTGTCACATGCATCAGCATACTGATTCTTGCACAGTGTATTTGGCTGTGTGTTGGTACAGTATGTGCGCAGCGCCGACCGGTGAATTGTTGCTGACTGTGAGTCATACACAGCTGCTGGCTCTCAGACATCATGTCCGGCAGAAAGTCAGAGCAAGGGCCGGCTTCACTGGTGCTGCTGACCGACTCGGACCAAGGGAGGAAAGAAAGGCCGACCACCACTAACAAGGCAGCGGCAAAGGTTTGTATTTGACAGCATGTGTGTATACAGTATGTTTTACGTTTACGTTTTACATGTACGTGGGTGTGTGTTATCATATCTCTAACGTGAACAGGTCTAAAGAGATATTACAAGTATTGTTTAGTTTTACATTTTCATAAAATCTTGACAGTTGAGCTGAAAGAGGCTAAAAAAAGCCCTTCAGTGCTGAAGGAAACTGCGGTTGTCTGGTTATAAAAAATATTGATAAGTGCAGCGTTAAGGAGTTGAAATCAAGGTGATGTTCCCTTACTGTAGAGCAATTTGAACGGAGGTTTCTGAAACTCTGAGCCAACCTAAGAGAGCTAGCGCTGACAAAGGCAAACTGCAACTAGTCAAACGTTTTATGTCTCTATACCTCACATCTTATATGGACAGTTGCACTTGAACACACTTTAAAGACAGCAACAGTTGGCCATCTAACTGCTAACACTAAAGCAAATAGAGGGAGTAAACCAGACGAGATAAAGAAAATTTCTCTGCGAAGTGAAACATCCAATTTTAAACACGAGGCTGCTGCGTAAACATGTTTGTGGTCATCAAGCCCGGGTACACTGCACACTCCGAAGCTCAGTTAGCACTGAATAGAAACTGTTTCCATTTCTTAAGGTTACTGGAAGTTAAAGTTAATTTTTTGTGAGATGTATTTGAGGCATAGTTCAAGATCATGGTTAGGGACAGAATGCATTCAGTAAGTGAATCATGGACAACCGATGTTAATGAGGCCAACCAGACAGACTGCATGGGAAGCGTTTGAAGAGAATTTGGAGTGATTCTTTTGTCTCCCTGCTTGCTTTATACAAATGTTTTTTTCTTGCATGAAGAATTTAGTGACAC
The DNA here is from genome assembly GCA_023566125.1 of Zingel zingel. Lineage (NCBI taxonomy): Eukaryota > Metazoa > Chordata > Actinopteri > Perciformes > Percidae > Zingel > Zingel zingel. Next base: position 32,480,665 of record CM042323.1, on the reverse strand, counting down.
TCTCAGTCTTTTTTATCCTGAGCACTTAGCAAGACAAAGATGTTTGGATAAAGGGATTTAAAAGTTACTGTCTCAAAACGGGCCATATCCATTGTTTCTTTGTCCTTAAGCATCATTCTGCTCGCCGTAATAATCCTCTGTACCAGTTAAAAGATCAACTGTCAGAACAAATGACAGCACACCATTACTGTATAATAGTGATGTTCTGTATTGCTCTTTCTGTGACTCCTGTTCTTTGTGGTGTTTCTCTTGTAACTTTTTCTACTGTAGCCACTTTTTGCCCCTGATTACTTAAAAGAAAATAAAAGTACAGTTAATGCAGTTAATATGTGGAAAGTTGGCCGAGAATACCTTTATATGAACTCTGAGGCAGGTTTACTAAAATACACCAATATATAATCTACCACTTTATGTAGAAAATCTCCCTTTTTTACATGCTAATGTCATCAAGGTTCATAACGAAGACATAATAAACCGTATAAATGATTCTCCCTCCCAGGAGTAGAATTTTTCCATCCATCTGTCTAATAATACATCAGAGCATCCTCACTGACCTTACCTTGACAGCCTCCCATGATACATCAGCAATCCACTTATAGTCGAGGAGCGCATTTAAATGGGTTTTACTACAGCTGATTTTTTCAGGTTTCAGGGAAATAGACTCACTGAAATCATCAGATTTGATTGAATTTGTTTGCTGTCATAAAGCCAAGACAATGAAAGTGAAAAAAAAAATACCGTTCACGGTTAATGTTCGTTTTTCTGCCCTTCCTTTGTTCTGAGGTCAGACATCAGAAAAAGAGCAGCAGGCCTGTAGTGGAGGTGATTCAGTGTCTCGCTGAAGGACACTTTTAGCAGGACGGAAGTGCACCAAAACAACTGCTTTTACACAAATAATGTACCTGAAGTGTAGTCTCTTTAAAAGCTACATCCATCCAGAGTCTAAATAGCTGAACCAAATATATATGTCAGGCCAAATTTAAACTGCGGAGATATGAACATTACTGACCGGAGTAGAAAGGTGACCTAATGGCACCAACTTTTACTGTGAAGCAGGAAATCTCCCATATTAGACATTTACCATATCAGAATCAGAAAAGGTTTATTGCCACAGTACACTTACGAGGAATTTGCCTTGGTGATTGCTACCCCCGCGACCCGATACCGGATAAGCGGACGAAGATGGATGGATTGGTGCATACATTAAAAAAAACAACACATTAAACATTTATATAAAATAAACAATAAATACAGAAACAAATGTATACAAAATAACTGTTAAGCATAAGTAAAAGGAGGCTGAATGGGTTGAGTGCAGAATGTGCAAAACAAATATAGCATGTGCAATGGGCAGGTGTATAGTCCAGGATGAAGGTTAAAGGTGCAGTAGGTAAGACTTATAAAACTAACTTTCTGTCATATTTGCTGAAACTGACTCTATGTTCCAGTAGAACTCCATAAAGCAGTTAATTAAAATTAAAAAAAAAATCTGTCCCTCTAGGATTTTGCGGCCTTTTTTTGACATGGTTGCGGCCCAAAATGCCTGATTTTGCAGGAGCTTTTGTAAAAAATTGAGATAAAAGTTGCGATGTCTTTTGTATGTTTGTTGCAATGAAGTTGCAGGAGTTGCAAAAAAAGTTGTGATTTTTTTTTTTTGTATAGTTCTTTAAAAAATAAAAAGGAAACTTGTTTCGGAGAGAATAAAATTACTTAATTAGATTTACTAGTAACCTTACCAAAAAGGCTCAGGATGCTCCAAATGTTGGTATAATATGAAAATGGCTGGTGGATTTAAGACAAAAAAATAATAATTTATTGAATGAATCAAATATGAACATATGTGTCAGTGGCTTGTTGATCTTTACATTGTTATTTAATTTCCTATCCTATCCTGGCCTGGGACACATTCATACGGTTTGATAAAGTACGTATTGGACTTTAACTTATCATTGCACTTACAATAACGAGCGTAGCCGTCCTCAATTTAGGTCATCCTGTACGTCTCATCTCCGGTTTTTTCTGCATCCAACGTGTGTGATTGTGTGTGTGCGCGTCAGTAGCGGGGGGAACTGTATGAGCAGCAGCCCCGCCCCCGCCCGCTGCAGAGAGCCGACAGGATTGAAACAGCAGCCGCTGACTTTACAGTGAAAAAACGTTGCAGTCTGCATTGATGTTAAAATGTATACAGGTTGGCAGGACGGTCTGAAATGTTTTGCACGGTCTTTCGCTGTACGTTTTGTTGGTAAATCTGAGATGTTCGAGTCTCGTCTTCATATCGGAAACAAGCTCTCTCTCACTCCCGCTTGGTCATTGGCACTCAGAGTCACATTATACTGACGTAAAGTCTGGCACGTGGGACTGCTGGGATTGGTTGAAGTCGCGGGAAACTCCAGTTATTGGTCAAATTTGCGGAAAAGTTGCGGTGATTGGTCAAAATTGCAAATCACACCAAAGTCACTGTGATTGGTTGAATTTGTGTGAATTTGTGCGATTGCGACATTGCGGAATCCTGGAGGGACTGAAAAAATCCATCTCCTCTGGCACCACCTACAGCCTGTAGTGTGATTTGCAAAAATCCACAGCTCCCTGTTAATTTACACCAATCAGGGCCAGGGGGGGGGGTGTCTAACTGAGTGTCAGTCACTGCTCATGCACACACATTCATTTTACCTTGTGGGGGGAGGGGCTTAGGAGACCATTTGGCCTCTAGCAGAAAGGGGGGAGGGACTGAGAAGTTGTTGATGTTCAAATTCTTTGGCTAAGTCCTGGATCTTCACAATCCTACCTACAGCACCTTTAATGCAAAGTGTAGTGTAGCCAGCAGATTCTTTATGAAGCTTATTGTAACCATGATTTGTCAGATTTTGTCAAACATGGTTAAGAACACGTAAAGTGTGGCCCATCTCCACTGTAGAGGAGAAACATTGATATTCTGTGTGGGTCCCCTTCCTCTGCCAGCAAAGGGCACAGACATGGATGAGTCAGCATCAGAAACCCCGCCATCACACTCTACTTCCTTTTTTTTCCTCAGGGACAATCAACTCTTCTATCTTTTATTTTCCAATTTCTTTACCCCCTTTCTTTCTTTCATCCTCCCCTTCAGTCTCTACCGGTGTCTTTCTGATTCTCACCTTCCTTACTTCCTTCCTTCCTTCCTTCCTTCCTTCATTCTCCCTCTTGTTTCTTTCTCTTTTCCATCACATGGGGATTACATTTCTTGAATTTCAGGGAGAAAAAGGGAGGAGTTCAGAGAGGGCCTCGTCGCCACAGAAAACTCGCAGAGAATCCAGCGCTGACCTTGATTCTCAGCTCACTTCTTACACTTTCTTTCGCTGTTTTCACCCGGGAAAAAACTTCAAAGAGCCGTGGGAGAGGCAGGGCTCTGGTCGCCTGACGAACATCAGAGGACATCTCGAAATACTCCAACATTTCCCCAGCATGAAAGTGTGCCAGAGCGTGTGGTATGACTGAAAATCAGTCAAGAGAAAGGCATGATGGGATATTTCTGCTGCAGTCAGTCACACTTTTCAGACCTAACTGGTTGGATGTGCCATAGTTATGGTTCACAAATTGGATGTTTTAGGGCAAAACCGGACATTTTGTAAACAAAATATTAAATGTATCTGCTTTAACTTCTATTTCTGAGATAATAATTGCAGCTTTTAGCCTTCCTCCACGGGTTAGTCATGCAGCACAGCCTGAACAAAAATATAAACACCAAAATATAACCAAAAAACTGCTCACCTTTCTGCCTGTTTACAGTTGAATTCCTCTCAACTATGCCTACTTGCCACTCATAGAGGGTGACAAGTAGGAGTTTTTGGAGAAAAGTGTGAGCCAAAAAGGGTGTATCATTTGTTTTGGTGTGAAATTCAAAATGCTATATTCCCTCCAGAAATAGACACATAATATAACTGTCGTTGATGGATGAACTGAAAAAACAATCAATTGTATGACTATTTTTTTGTTTATTGCATGGTTACAGTCTCCTTTTTAAACTTCAGTTTGTTACACTGTCCTTCCATATATAGTTCACACAATGTAAAGTATTATATTTAGCAAATAAGAAATTAGCGCACAATGTTAACCAGAAATGATACAATACATACCATTTCTGTTTTTTTTTTAAATAAGATAAAATATGAGAATAAAATTCATAGTGCGGTATAAGAAATTAAAGCAAGGCAACATCAAAAAGAAAGGTCTTCAGCCTTGATTTAAAAGAACTGAGAGTTGCAGCAGACCTGCAGTTTTCTGGGAGATTGTTCCAGATATGTGGAGCATAAAAACTGAACGCTGCTTCCCCCTGTTTAGTTCTGACTCTGGGGACAGAGAGCAGACCTGTCCCAGACCCCCTGAGAGGTCTGGGTGGGTCATAGTGTAGAAGACCTGTCCCAGACGACCTGAGAGGTCTGGGTGGGTCATAGTGTAGAAGACCTGTCCCAGACCACCTGAGAGGTCTGGGTGGGTCATAGTGTAGAAGACCTGTCCCAGACGACCTGAGAGGTCTGGGTGGGTCATAGTGTAGCAGACCTGTCCCAGACGACCTGAGAGGTCTGGGTGGGTCATAGTGTAGAAGACCTGTCCCAGACGACCTGAGAGGTCTGGGTGGGTCATAGTGTAGCAGACCTGTCCCAGACCACCTGAGAGGTCTGGGTGGGTCATAGTGTAGCAGACCTGTCCCAGACCACCTGAGAGGTCTGGGTGGGTCATAGTGTAGCAGACCTGTCCCAGACCACCTGAGAGTTCTGGGTGGGTCATAGTGTAGTAGACCTGTCCCAGACGACCTGAGAGGTCTGGGTGGTTCGTAGTGCAGTAGCAGATCCGAAATGTATTTTGGCCCTAAACCGTTTAGTGATTGTATGTATTAGTGCTATTTTCGGTCTAAATGCCCAGTGAATATGCATACTGACAACTTTTCATACACTTAAGCTTGTCACTTTTCCAATGTGAACACACTACAGGCTTAACATCTAAAATGTTGTATGTAAGGAACTGGGACACAGAGTTGGAGTTGGTAGAATATATAGCTGTTACTGCGGATAAAGGATAAAATATCACTATATGAAATAATCGGATTATATTTGGCCATTCAGGCTTTAATTTAGGAGAGAGAGAGAGAGAGAGAGAGAGAGAGAGAGAGAGAGAGAGAGAGAGAGAGAGAAAATTCAGATGTACAACTGTCATTGTGCTATAATAAGTCAGAAGTGAAACTTGACATCAGAGTTTGCAGCTGGCTCCGTGACAAGGCATAAAAAATAAGTTGATGATCACACACTACAGTGCATCTGTATTCATCTCCTCTGCCAGTCAGAGTTGTGGATTAGGGACGGTTTGGCTTTCAAGTGGAACGTTTTTAACTCTCTTTTGTGTTCACCAAGTCTCGCTGAATGTATAAAATATGAGGAACACCTGGTCTCTCGTCATAAAATACAACAGATATAGCAAATGAATTCAAGGAAAGGACATTGATCCTATTTCGATTTGCAAATTTAAAGTTCCCTCTACTTCTAGGCAGAAGGACTTTTAGGCCTTGAAACAGAAGGTGGTAACGACATGACTCAGGATGTTGACACTAGTGTCTACGTGAAGTTTATTTCTTACTGAAGTGCATATAAAATAGAACAGTAAAAAAATGTTTTTATTTTTTTGACAATGTTTGTGCCTCTGCGAATTTTAGTCAAGCATCACTTGAACTTCTTGACTTTTTATTAGTAAACTCTAAAGAGAAATGCTCTCAAAAAAGACAAACATCATGCTGCAATTAAAAATGTTTAAGAGCAATAGCATATTTATTTTGGGTTTGTCATTTTCAAGCCTGTGCAGAACAAAATATGGGTACTTGTTAAGGATTTTTAAGTCAAGTACTCATTAGGCGGGATAATGGCCCCTGTAAAGCTAATTATACCAGTATTATATACTGCCCAGCTGTTTATCTGGTTATGAGAACACCACGTGTTTGTGTGTTGAATCTTCTATCTTCTTTATCTTACACACATTAACTGTTAATGTCAAATATACATAGGTGGAGTAATGTTTAGAAATGTTCCTACTGAAATTAGTGGAGTAATATATATTACAAATACTCAACTACCTCAAAATTACTTAGTAAAATGTAGACATTTGTTCACTTTTTAAGCAACTTTATACTTTTACGCAACAAAATTTCAAAGAAAATGCTGTACTTTTTACTTCACTGAATTAATTGTATCTGACAGCTGTATTTGTCTTCATTGATGGCCCATGCGTTGGTGGCATCACTTATAACGTGTTAAAATGCGAGTGTGTAAAGCCATTTGACTATCTAACTGCAGATGAACACAATTTATGTGAATGGCAGGCCTTTTTCACACTTGTGCATGCACATTTAGAAATTGCAACCTAATCTGAGCCATGCAGAGCTCCACTGTCCTACTCTGTATATACGCACTGTCTTTGCTCCTGCGTGACCGCTCATGCTGTGAGAGGGATTGGCATGAATTGCATTTTCATATTTCACACACTCCAAAGCCGCACAAATCCGAGCCACGGGTGATGGCGCGGAGGTTGCCGCGATCTCATGTTTGAGTTATAGTGTTAGTTATCATTGAAATCAGATTTCCCCCATGTGATCGATGAGTATACACAGAGAGTGGCAGGGATAGATGAGGCAAGGCTGATTATGCATAGCAGGAAGCCATAGATCTGTCGAGCTAATTCATACACCAAGGCTTTTCAAAGCCATCAGGAGGCACAGAGGATTGAATCATAGTTATTGATATTAACGTAGAGGCAAGAGGTGAAATTGGAGCTAAAAGCACAAATGGGGGTTGAGAGGGAAGCAGAGTCTTGGGTGTTATGGATATGGCCATGCCTAATGCTGAGAATACTTACCCGAGGAGGATCTCGGCCAGCTTAGCTCCATGGGGATTTTCATGGTAATGCCTAGTTCAAGTGACAGCAGCATCACAGTGCTCTCAAAGATACTCCAAGCTTTGAAAAGATGACTTTCTGCAAGTCCGTACTGCAATTTGCGATATAATGTAGACTTCCTGTTTACCTTGGCTAATACGTTTCAAAAAGTATGCAACACTGAAATACTTTAGCTTGTAAAGCTCTGTAGCTTATGATTATCTTTTCTCTTTCAACAGCTTGGCGAGTCGGAAATGCAGGAGGCTTAGATTCTGAACCTCTCACTGCTTGGTTTATGACTTCCAGTGGTGTTTTTTAATTTTTTAAATGAACATCAAGACATCTTTTGTCTCTCTTTTATCATTTAGATGACAACCCTATCAAACAGATGTCATCATGGCAATGATCGGATCATTGTTTTAGATCGGCAAATTGTGTAAAATGTGAACCATGTCAAAAGCTACTATTGTATTAATGTGAAAAAGTCTTTTAGCTGCGTGGATGATGGGGGAATTTTATTGCGGAGCTGAAGAGGGAGCCGCATTAGCATCTGCAGTCATGTGGGAAATACTACTACTGAAAATGCAAATCTAGTATTGATGGATTCTCCTAAACATAGATCTTGTTTGACAGCGAAAGCAAATCCCCTTTCCAAGTCATGCATTTGGAAGAGCTCAGTTTTAAACTTACGGCCTCTTGGTTGAGAAATTTTAACTACCAGTTCTATGTAAAATATAATATCACTTTTGCTTGCACACACATACTCATCTTCCCAGCTGAATTGATTACCATAAATACAAAAAAAGGGAACACACAATGTCACGTATCAATATTCCATGCTGGTTTTGCTCAGTTATCCACAAGAGCTGGGACGTACTGTAGATTTTCTTTTAGAAAAGTTCAGCTTCAGACACAGTTGATGTTTATTTTCATGTTCATTTGCATACAGAACTGTAACAGGGGGAGATAAATGAATCTGTTAATTAGTCAACCTGTTAATTGGCTCTGGTATGTTAGGATTCAAAGGTGTTAGAAGTCACATCTCAGGTATGTACGAAGTGTATAAATAGGTCAAATGAAAATGGGTGTGAAGATTACTAGGTAAAGGTGTGATAAGGTAAATCACCCTGCAAAAGAAACTGATGGATAACAAAGTTTTAACAAAACAGATCTTTTGAATAGCTCTGCACTAAAACAGACTCGCTCGGTGGTCGTTCACTCATTATCTCATTGTAGAGACACAACAAAGAACTTTTGTTAACACTTTACTTTAAGGTATCTACATAAGAGTGACATGACACTGTCATGAACACATGATGCTGTCATGAACTTATGATGCTGTCATGACAGCGTCATGACACATGAACCCTAACCCTAACCCTAACCATAATTTGTCATGACAAAAACCGAATGACACTTACTAAAAGAAGCGTTATGTCATAAATGTTTATGACTTCACTTTTATGTAAATACGTTCAAGTAAAGTGTAACCAAACTTTTTGATTTGTCTTAAACTTCCTCTATTTTTAAGGCACAAAAACATAAATCCTACATATAAAATCAGTGAATAGCTTTCTATATAATTGTTGTCTAATTAGTTGACAGATCTAATTGTTAATTTATTTAACTTGTCACTTGTGTTTGATCCTCTCAAAGGCAATTATCAGAAGCAATTATTTCATTCCACAAAGAGTTTAACAAATCTTTGTCACATCTGACTCAGGCATAATTGCTTTCAGGTCTCCTATCTGGAAGAACAAAGCCAAAAGCAGCAACACACAACAAGCCAGTTATAATTAGGCCTTAATTAATTTGTGTGTGAATGAACTAACATGATCTCAGTAATCTCATTAGATTGATTCACAAGTGGTTATAAAAAAAGCTTTAAAAAAACTTTTCTACAGGGATAAAAACTACTTTGATAGTTAATTTAGATTTTATACAGGTCCCTCGTTCATTCACAGCAAAACATTGACAGGTATAATTTTAGCTTTAATCAATGAACAGTGTACTTAACCTTCTGAGGTCTAAGGGCATTTTCATATATCTTTTTTAATTCAGCTTTTAAGGGTATATGCATATAAACGTGTGTTTCATATCAAAATGTTCACAACAAACTCAGCTTTCTGTACAGTGAGGCCCAAATTTATTCCAGAGCAATGAATAGAGATAATTTGGCCCATAAAGCTGAAAAGTTGATGTTTGCTTTTTATAAATTTCTCAAATCTCTTGTGAAAACAAACCTAAAATCAATGGTTTTGGTGATTGAAATAAGTTTAGAAAAGTCTCGGGTTCATTAAAGTAGCTTAACGTATGACTAAAATAGTAAATAAATGTCTAAAATGAAATTTTGTAATATCCCTTTTAGAGTAGGACTGTTGTCAAACATGGCTTGGACTTGCCGGTGCATCTTTTGTCCGCAGAGGGTTAAATGTGATGCTACCTCTTTGGCTCCGGATTACCTGCTTTATTTTACTCAGTGACATAAAAGCATCTCCACAAAGCTAATTGGCTTGCTAGTTAGCTTTAGCATCTTCGCTGCAATAGAGAGCTGAAGGGAAACTATAACTTCCAGGTGGCAGTGAAAGACCACAGCTAAAAGTTGGAAGGAACTGTAACGTTTTACATGCTAACCAATTATTTTTAAAGTTGCGAAGGATTTGAATTCTAATAGCATATGTTGTAATAGATATAATTTCTGTTAAAATATGGACAATAAACCACAGGAAGTTGATATTAGATATTTCAGGGGTTTGTCTGGTGGTTGCCAACAGCTACTGTTATTATAAAATGGGCAATAAACAAACACATTATCACACAAAATATGAAGATATCTAAAATAAAATGAATTAAACACAAGCTAAAAAGGTTGTAATAGACCAAGAATGAGCACCTGAAAGACACCATTTATGTGCGTTTTTTCGACTGATGTCACGTGAATTACTTCCAAGGTTATACACCATCAAAGATCTCTAGCCTGATGCAGTTCATTGAACTGTCAAGACAGATGCACATGATTTAAACTCTGAGGGAGTGTGACAGCTGAAAGGAAGTAGTTCCCATCATCTTGGAAGACTTGTATCTACGTTTACAAATGTAATATTCAAATCCTGATTAGGAAAACAACTGTTTTCATCAGAATGGGGATGATTTAGGTTTTCTATTTTAATAATAACCAATAAAACAACACAATTTCTTTCATTTGTAAAATGTTTGTCCTTGAATTTATAGTCTTTGCACAACTCATTATGTTAAAGTCTGCATTAATACCTCTGTCTCTCAGATGCATTAAATGAGCCGTTCTTAGGTATGTCCTTTAGTGTAAGCACACACAGGGATCAGAAAACCAGACATAGCTGTACAAAAAAAACACTGGTGTAAGATTATGCCTTCAAAGTACCAACTGATACTTTATGGATCCCTGTAGGGTCGGGAATTTTCAAACTATCTCCTATCCCTGACTGTCTTCATGTTGGTCAGGGTCAGCTATAACATGTCTGTGTTTTATAGAGCTGAGCCCTTGAAGCATTCAGATGTTCATTAACCTGCTTTAGGACACTTCAGCAGGGCAATGACCGAAGCTGAGACCTTGAATCGATAATGTTACCAGAGAACAAAACCACTTCATGTGTTGTAGGAGCTTAATGCACATGCATATACCAACACAAGTCATGTGCCGTTGCCCAGCTTTGTCGAACCATGTCTAATGATTCTTAATTTTAACATGAATACAATCTCTATTGTAATGTTTTATTGATTGTCTTAACAATTTTACCTCTCAAATAATTAGTTATTTGTATTTTTTTGTTGTTGTAGTTTCTGCATGTAGCACGTGTACCTGAAATGTATGACTAATACATGCATTTTCAACAAATTGCAAAGTTTAAACAACAGTTTGCCCAGACAAACCCAATAAATACCCTATTTGTGTTGTTTCATTGTTTCCTTAAACCAATAAATATTGATTAAAGTGTAGGAGACCCCTTACAGCATCAAACAAATATTTGTAGTCAATTCATGAATGTCTTATTAGAGCAAATATTAGCTTAAAGAGCTTAAAAGCATAGAAACCATTACGTTAGATCAGTGACTGAATAATGGAAATGAAACATCGATGTCTAATGCTGAAACTAATATGCGATTAACAAGTTGTCTTTTTCCCTCACACTGAATAAAATTATAGCTAAGTAATATTAAAAAATATTTCAATTCCAGGTGGGCACTTTTCCTGAAAAAGTGTACCGTAAATAGCATATTGTACACAGTAAATGTTCCCCTTTGTTGTCTGTGTTTTACCTCCCCCATGACTCTGTGGTTGGGAGAGTCCTCTGTGTCGCCCGTGGAGAGTTTAGCCTGCCACAGCGTCACCTCCATGACTCATTATTGCAGTGACGCTGGAGTAATTGCTTATGAAGTTCTGCGATTGCTCTCCATGATCTCTGGCACGCGACCAAATGCGCCACCCCAAGCTGTCACGGGTTGTTAGAGCATGCTCCAACACAAATACAGTAGTGCTTATCTGGAGAGCCAGACGAAGCTATCAGACCTACAAAGCCAGTTATCATATAATGGGCCAATGATCGTGGTGATTAAAGGGGCTGCTGAAGTGATATCATCCTGAAAATCTTCAGGCAGGAAAATGTTGCATTTTGGTGTATTTTTGACTTGATGAATTGTAGTTTTTTGATGAAATCTTTCATGGGTTTGATTTATAACTAAGGATACTTTTTCTTGGTTACATTGGTTGTCTTATTTTGAGTGCTCTGATCATAAACTTGTTTTAGACTTTTTTCAATCAAAAATATACATTTCATTTACTTGCTTATGTTCATGATTCATAGTGTCATTAATCTAGTTGAATGGGCTTTGTCCACACATATTACTAAGGTAAAGAAATATATCCACAAGTAATTGGGTGTTGTAGTGACCTGCACTCTGTGTGTTGGTGTGTGTGTGTGTGTGTGTGTGTGTGTGTGTGTGTGTGTGTGTGTGTGTGTGTGTGTGTGTGTGTGTGTGTATGTTCTTGTTTAACTATATTTGTGGGGTCCAAAAACCGGGAATACAGCATATACTCATATATATACTAACATATATATACTTGTGGGGTCCTGACAGCTTTCTGGGGCCAAATTGCTGGACCCCACAAGGTTAAAGGGCTGTTTGAGGGTTAAGACTTGGTTTTAGGATTAGGGTTAGAATTAGGTTATGGTTAGGGTGAGGGTAAGGGATTAGGTTAGGCATTTAGTTGTGATGGTTAAAGTTAGGGTAAGGGGTTAGGGAATGCATTATGCCAATGACAGGTCCCCACAAAGATAGTGAAACGCACTGTGTGTGTGTGTGTGTGTGTGTGTGTGTGTGAGCGTGTGTGTGGGTGTGCGTGCGTGTGTGCATGCGCGCGCGTGTGTGTGTGTGTGTGTTTGTGTGTGTGGGTGTGTGTGTGCGTGTGTGCGTGTGTGCATGTGTGGTCTGCCTCGTCCTTGGTGCCAACCTCAGAGGTGATAAATATCTCCTGTCCCTGCTCGCTCATCGCCAAGGCCATACTCTGTGAGCCTGTCTTCCACTGATAATAGTTGCGAACGGGTGATAAAGCACAGGAATGATGTACCTCAAGCCTCCATTTCCCATGTACCCCAGATATTTCTTGAGGTATGATGTGGAGGAAGGGTGGAGGGGGGTGGGGGGCTTCCTTAGTGTCCTCTTTTCATTTCTCTTCCAACACATGAAAAATCATTCCCTGTTTCTGTCCGCTTTGCCAAATACTTCAATTGCTGACATGCTTCTTGTATTTCCACTTGCTCTGCTGTTGAGGTCCTCACTCTGTTTGGCACCTACACATCCACTGGACTTTTGGTGCCTTTAATTCACTGTAGTTTTTTTTTTTAGTAAACTTTGGTTTATTTATCCATCAATCCTTATTAGATTTTAGACAAAATTTAAAGAAAAGTCCAATAATAAAATTAACAATGTTTGGTGATTTTTGTCAGTACAAGCTACATCTTTCACAGAAGGGAGCTCTGTGTCTTTTTCATAGACACTTTAGAGAAGATTGAATTTGCCAGCATTCAGCTATAAAATAATCTTCCCTTGGTCATCCCAATGGAGAAGCAATTTTCTGTACCGAGCGGGGCTTTCTCCTTTCCTTTTACCCAAAGGACAACTGTGTTCCAAAAACCAAATGATTCTCCTTGATTGAGTCAATAGTTGTCAAGGACCAGCACAGAAAACTCAGAGTGAAAAGTGACTCAGTGCTGCTTTAACAAAAGTTTTTTTTCTCATCTTTTCAAGGTCTGACATAAATAAAACTTTGTGTAGGAGTCGAAACTCAGCCACGGATCTTTAAAAGCATCACAATGCAACTATGACATTTACGTGACCTTTAAAAAGTAGGCGAGATGTGAATATGAACATGTTTTTGTCACTTTATAAAGATCACACTGATACCAGATTGGTTCCTTCTACCTCAGCAACACCTTTTTTTCATCCAGTCAAGTCAAATTTAAAAAAACCATAAACTGCACACGAGGTGATTATCAAAATTGATTGTGTGAGATTGATCAGATTATGCCGTAAAATCTGTAGCATCCTTGTTAAAGATAAATGTAAAAATAAGACCTCAAAATGATGCAAGTTGTTATGGCCGACATTTCAGCAATTATCTATTTACACATCCAGCAGACACAGACCAAATTTAGCATCCATCAGAGTTGTGTTTCTATCCGCCTGTTAGCCTAAACGTCAATATTCTGTATTCACTCTGCTTTTAGCTCTGTTTGGTCTCCACCAACTGCTTGGAAAATATCTGGTTCTGTAGTTGTTCCATTTTCTTTACCAGCTCATTGCTAACTTTGTCTGTCTGCTGTTTGGTTGTGGTCAGGTAACATACTGCGTACTACATACTGCATACTATATACTCAATAATGTATTGCATACTGCATACTAAATTAACAATTAGTTATGCCATTACCAGCAGACTGTTAAATACTGCGGTATACTCAGTAGGCGATTTGTACAATTTTAACATGGGTTGCGGACCCGGTTAGTTTCGTTCACCAGTGACCAGCAATCCGCCCCGTGAACTACTCTTTGTAATACCTCCAAGCCCATCCCAGATCCAAGCCAATACTGAAGGGTGGAATTTAGAGAAAAAGTTGCAATTACAAATCCATCTGCTATTTCAGCACCTAAAACAGTGCCATGGATTTATCAATACACAGCACAGTTAGGATACTGATATTTCAGAGCCATGGTCGGGGCCATAGATTCAAACTTGAAAACCTCAGTCAGATAAAGGATCAATGACTAACATATATATACTTGTGGGGCCTAACATATTCAACTACTCTTCTGCCCCTGCACTCTCTCTGCTACTAGGATATGGAGAGGGATTAGAGATTTGTTGACTTCACTGTGGTCTTGTAACATGACTAAAATATTTGGGATACAACTCACGTAGGACGCTGAGAGACAGAAGAACACAGCTAACATTTTAAGCATGCTCTCTCATTGTACCCAGTCACAGTGTTTATTGCTTTACGGTAAGGCTCCCTTGGTGGTCATCCACTAGGTTTTGGGACCACCTTCCTCCCAGCAATGGGCAGGAGACTGATGGTGATGGTCTGGATGGTTGGCGTTGTCCGTGGGGACCCGCTGGTCAGCAGCCGCAGGAATGCTGAGGACCGATGACAGATGGCAGGGCAGGGACACAGAGTCCTTGAGCTGAACCCGCTGTTTCCTCTCTCTTGCTTTATCACTTTTTTTCTGTTTTCCCTCTGGTCCTCACAACACCCTTTCCTTTTTTCTTTCTCTCTATTTCTCTCAATCTGTCTTTCTCTTTCTAGCTCTCCAGTCTCATATTTCTTTATCTGCCAATTTCCTTGTATCTTCTCTCTCTTCCTTATGCCTTTTCCCTGATATGGATTTCTTGATTATCTTTCGATCACCATTCCCCTTCAATGCCCTATGGCATTATTCCTCTTTTCTCTTTCCTGAATACCACCTGTTCTCTTTTTCCTCAGTGCTCTTTTCCATCATTGTAAATGTTACGCTTATTTGTAATTTATGCACGGCCATTTTTTTCACTCTCATTCTACAGTAGTTAACCTTATTCCTCTGTCCTTGTTTTTCTCTGTCTTCACTTTCAACTATCTCTCTTTTTCTGTCTTTGGGCTCCACAGGGGACTCTTCTCATGTGGTCTCACCTGTCCATCAGCATGAAACACGCAGCTCATGCACACACACATACACACACAAGTGGAAACACTTGAATACACCTGGAGGACATGCACTCGATTATACTCTCTGCTCTGACAGCCCACAGTGGCTGTGCACACTTACAGTGACACACTTGCACAGAGTTAAGAGCTGTACATTTTGTTCCAATTCTTTAACACCAAGCAGAGCCTCATCCACACACACAGAGCACCACAGATACTTCCAGACACTCACCCCTTGTGTTTTCACACGCTCTCAAAATCTAAAGCCAGCATTTTATGTAACTCTGCCCAGTCTAATGGCGTTTTTCCATTACATGGTACCTGCTTGACTCGCCTCGACTCTACTCGCCTCGACTCGGCACACTGTGCGTCCGTTTTCCATTGCAGATTTTAGTACCGCCTCAGCGTGGCTGGTCGTTATATGCCGGCTCGACGCACACACACCAGCGCACAGGTATAAACATCAGGCCACTTGAGCTTGTTTTACAGTTTTGTGGAGGCTCCACGCAGAGCTTTCGCCATAGCCTATGTAAGTGGCCTGATGTTTATACTTGTGCGCTGGCGTGTGCGTCGAGCCGGTCGTGTGTGTGTACTAGGCTACGGCGAAAGCTCTGCCTGGAGTCTCCGCAGAACTGTAAACAAGCGGCGCCGCAGTAAACTGCCGTGACCTAACGCGACACACACACAGAACGTCGAAGGTGTGTTGTTGTTGCCACAGCCAGATGACACATTTTGTTTCAAATGAAGCTGGAGGCAGCAAAAAACACAGCTGGCTAAACTATTTAAAAATAGCGGGTTTGTTCAGGACACCCCGTCTGTCGCTTTCACGTCACCTTTTGGTATCGCCTCAGCTCGCTTGGAACCTCGACTGAGGTGGTACTAAAAAAAGTACCTGTTAGCAGGTACCAGGTACTTTTTTTCGTAATGGAAAACCGAAAGAAGCGAGTAGAGTTGAGGTGAGTCGAGCAGGTACCATGTAATGGAAAAGCGCCATAATCCACCGCATGACCCGACCATCCATAACTTCCAAAGTGTCCCCTGATTCCTTTTCAGTTTCTACTCTTGTTCTAACTAAGCAGAGAAAGCATTCTACTACTTTTAAATTAGCCCTTGGGTCTCAGCTGACCCCTTTTAAGCTGTAATGAGTTAGCACGGTTAACTAGCTCTCCCTGCTTGGGGCAGTGCACTAAACATGTTAGGTTTCCACTGTATGGTAATATAATGACTTAAAACTAGGTTTAGCCACCTTGCTTGTCTTTCACATGACTCAAGAAAATCAACAAGTTGCCTTGAATCGCTCTGATCGTGGTGAGGGATGAGTTATTCATTGTGCTTTCTAATTAAGTACTTTAGACCATGTTTCCATGTTTTTCTAACTGCAGCTAAGGCTCAGCTCTTCCTCTGGAGCTTTCTCGTTTTGCTTATCATTCCCGTTCCACAGCTGGCAGCGTTTGATGACACCAAGGCTTTTGGGAACGACAACTGTCTCACGCTTCTACACAGCAACTTTGTCACAATCAGACAAGCTAATTAGCCCTGAGCATCGAGATTAGTCATGTGAAAGCTTGGCAGAGGCACTTCAACATGTGAAATACAAGAGATAAAATGGCATCAGTTGCAAAGAAGTCAAAAACATCAGCAGTAGGCCCCAAAAAAGAGGTTCATCTGTCTGCTATGACAGCTAATGTATACTGAAAAATACTTCTTTTAATGAGAGAATAATTGTAACTAAACGAAACTAAAAAGATTAAACAGATTGTCAGATTGAGTTAATCATGTGTTAAAAATGCTACATTACTGTATATCCATATTGTAACCTAATTGTATACACTTTACTAGCAGTAATTTACATTTTAGTAGCGATCACTTCTAATGAGAATGGGAAAATAGATCATGTCTTATATCTTGTTTGAGCTTGGACTTTATGAGATATATCTTGGTACTTTCTTGTCGTCATGTCATGTCATTTTAATTTGAATCTTCAGACGCTAAAGTTTAACAAGTTTAATTTTCAAAAGTTTCTCTGTTCAGCATGACCATAGAAGAATCTAATATCCCTGAAGTGAGAAGGGATTTTCTGCAACTGAGTCAACTTGCTATGCATACAAGATTTGGGAAATCTCCTCAAGCTACCAGCAATAAATTAGGCGGAAAGTTTGCAGGCCAATATAGCAGTTTGGTTTGGCCTGTGGGGCAACGCAGATGGAAATATTCTCTAAGATTAGTTCTTATGAGTGTTACTGCAAGAAAGTAACTCTACAAGGTTCTGCTGTATGAACTAACAAAGCAAAATGTTTTCTGTGAAGGACCATCTCCCTCTCTGTCTCTCTCTCTGTGGATGTTGTTTTTGTGTTACACAAGAGTGAATGGCAGCAAATGGCTTTATATGCTTTGTTATGGCTTGATACCTGACAGCTCCAACAGTGTTGACCGTGTGCACACGATCTTTAATGTTTTAATGTTCACTGCCAACTGTAAAGAAATCTTTTTTTCTGCAACTTCTGCACATGGTTGATACAGTATGGTTAACATTAGGGAGTGGTTGTGGTTGTGGCACATTGTGTAAGGTTAAGGTTAGGCAATTATAAAACCGATTGAGAACTCTGGTCTTCACCACAACCTTCTCACACTTACTCTCTACATCCCTACATAAAAAGGACATAGGGTACTTGTTTCCGGATTGGCATTGGACATTGCAGGTCCTAGGGATACTGGGGTAGTAGGACAAAACACACCGGCTGTGTGATGACATGTGAAGCATGTCATTTGATGCCCGCAGCACATGCCAGATGATCCACACAGACAGAAGAAGAAGTCAAGATACAGCATGATGTCAGCGCCTGAGACAGCTTTGCCAGTGCCTGCAGGCGTTTTAATAAACCAGCCTTCGTCAAGAAGAGGACTTAATCAAAATGACTTTTCTTTGTTGCATCTTTCTAGACTGTCTTTTGCCATCATCAGAAAAAGAACCATTGCATTTACACTTAAAATATGAACTGATGCTCCGATCCAGAGCAAGTAACAGTCAGAGCAATGGTAGGAAATGCCTAATTTCTAAAATAATTGATGAAATAAGGAAACAAACAAAAGTCAACTACAGCTACAATACAAGTCCAAATTGTAATAAACACAATACAATTATAAATGTATATTTGCTTGGTCTCTTGTTTAGCCTATCTAACACGTACGATGGGATTAGTAGCAGAGTGACCTCCAATGTTGGTTTATTATGATTCTTTCAACAGCACTCAAAGCCTTTTGTTCTCAGGGCTTGACCCTTAGTCCAAGTGGACATGTTGCATGAGGCTAAAATTCCTGTTGGAGATAGCAAAGGACAAAGTGAGCAGCACAAAGGTAATCAAGAGAATTGCTAATCATTTATTGCAGTGTCTTTTATCTCAGACTCTTATTCATGGCGCTCACCTCTTGTTCCATCTGTTCACACTTGACACAAAGACACTTTTGTCTTTGGTTCACTCAAGGGAAGATTGGGGTGCTCTTTCACTGGCCTGAAATTGATTGAAATACAAAGCAATGACTATTGAATTATCCAAATGTTAGATGTATCACTGTGCACACAAAATGCTTAGCAACAGCCGATAACTGAAATCTATTATGTACAATTACTGTGAATTGCCGGTATCACTCGTTTAAAGATTTTTGCCTGACAATTTGTATTATTTCTCACTTCTCTCTCTCTCTCTCTCTCTCTCTCTCTCTCTCTCTCTCTCTCTCTCTCTCTCTCTCTCTCTCTCTCTCTCTCTCCCTCTCTCTCTCGCTCTCTCCACCAACAACAGGGGCCACCAAAGACATGGGCAAGATGCTTGGTGGGGAGGAGGAGAAGGATCCCGATGCTGCAAAAAAAGAGGAAGAAAGGCAAGAGGCACTGAGGCAACAGGAGGAGGAGAGGAAGGCCAAATATGCAAAAATGGAAGCAGAGAGAGAAAACCTTCGACAGGGCATTAGAGATAAGGTAAGAAAATACTCCAATACAGATAATAAAGGTTCTTGTTTGCTTGTGGAATCATTGGACAACATCTGAATCCCGCTTTCCGAAACTGACAAACAGACAAACATGCCCACTTTAAGTAGCGATTGGCCAGCTGTGAAAGTAAGCAGGATTTGAACGTCTCTTTCAAGCCCTCTTTTAATTCTTTGCACAACTATGTCTGTCACTTTTCGTGTAAAAAACACACACATTATAACACGATTATAACACCATGAATGCATTTGTGGAGAGATTTTCTGAAAGTGTGCACCGTTATCTCCATTTGTATGATTGATCGATTTTACCCCTAAGATTTCTGCCAGCCCCATAATACAATGGCAATTAATTAAATTCCACTTTTATTTTAAAGACTCAACAGCAGCGTGTCTTTGCAGAGACAATGTTGGCAGTTAACCTGGATAATCTAAAGCAGTTATCTGTACTGTGAGGAGCATCACATATGTTGCAGACTGGTCAGGTTCATGAACACAAGTGTGCTATATGTGGTTCCGTTAACACGAACAGGGTTCCTTGGTGATGAAAATCAGTTTTAAAAGCTTCAAACTGACTTTTTTATCTTGTCTTTGAGAAATTCATGCTTACTATTTGATTAATCTGTTGTAAAATGTTAATTAATGGCATCATCATCAAAGTGTCTGCAGCTTGTAGTAAAATGTTCTTCTTGACATTGCTAATATTTCATTGAATATTTGACTAGAACACTCTTTGAGAGCTTTCAAGCTGGGTTTAAAACTGTTCCATGTGTAGCCCTTGTGAAGCTATCTTTGGAATGCAGAACTGATCCTCAAACTGATGCCCAGTGGACCTTTAGTTTAGTTTTGGAAAGAATAGAGACGAGGGAGACGGAGCGATATGACAGCATATCTTTGGAAAGTGTTTGATTATCACAAGTGGTGAGGGGCTGACTAAGCATGACTGTCTTCTCTTTCAACTGATGCAGGCTTTTGTAATTTTGAAACAAGTCTGAGGGTGAGCGAGAGACCGACTAAGACAGATTGCGAGAGAACAAAACAGAGCGGTATAGAGGGAAAGTAGAGAACAAACAAGGGAACAGAGGGAGATACAGAGGAGATATCGAGCAACCAATCACACCCATGTTTTAAAGTGACATGTCATAAAGTCTGTAAGAAACATTTCTTAAGTATTGAACTAACACACATGATTCCACTCTTCAAATCTAGTGCAAAGGTACCTAGTTTTGAATGAACATGTTTTCACAGAAGTTATTCTAAAGATGGATAAATGATACTCGTCTCCATCCATGTTGGAATACCTGCCCATCTTCACTGTCAAATAATGAAGTCAATAATTTACATACATATTATAAATGTTTCCTACAAAAAAGATAAAAGCATTCATGTCATGTGAATTAGTTTAATGGTCTGCTGTTATTGTAGCCATAAGCATGCCCAGAGTGAAGAGATAAAGATGAAGAGTCCAAGTATTAGATATAAACTCTATTGTCTTTCACTGATAGTTTTATTTGCTGCAGCTTCCTGCTGATTGAATGTTTTAGTTTTATAGCAGGAACCGGTTTGGCATTTATTGCTGCCATTATTGTTGAAAAAAAAGATTTGCGCTTTAAGACCGGGGATCACAAAGCTGCGTCTTATTAGCTGACAGGGGATGAATAACTTAAAGGAGATGGAGCCCAAATGGTCTCACTGGCTGCAGAAGGTATCCTTCAAATTCAGTGTTTTATATATATATATATATATATATATATATATATATATATATATATATATAGAGAGAGAGAGAGAGAGAGAGAGAGAGAGAGAGAGAGAGACCAGAAGTGAAGCAGCTGTCAAACAACCAGCCAGATGCCAATATTTATCAGTGTGTTTTTGCCTTGAAAGTCCATTACAAACATTCTTCTATTTAGTTGTTATTCTTTTCCAAATGATTTTCCAGACTTTAGACCATCACTTACACATTAAATAATAACTAATATCATCCACTCCCCATCTGTTCATATTAATAAAAGATTCAAGTTCAATTAAGGAAGCAGTGTTTAAGCTGACATGGATCATTTGTGGTACATTGTCTTAGCCTGTCCAGACTTGTTTGTTTCATGTTGTCATTGTGCAATAACCTTCTCCAAAATATCAGCAGGCAAGGGATTCTTTGGTGTATAAAACTGAAAGTTTATTCTTGAACTTGGAAGAATCCGTCCATCCATTATCTGTAACCAATTATCCTATTAGGGGGGAGCATATTGTAGCTGACACTGGGCGAGAGGTGGGGTACACCCTGGACAGATCGCCAGTTCATCACAGGGCTGACACATAGAAACAGACTACTATTCATGCTCAATTACTATGGCAATTTAGAGTCAATAATTAACCTAAAGGAAATCTTAGAACCCAGGGAATAACCCACGCAAACACGGGAAGAAATGCAAATTCCACACAAAAGAAGGGCCCAAGCTGGCCAGCAGGTTTGAACCTGGAACCCTCTCGCCCCAACTTGAAAGTAGCAGTTGACAAAACAATCTCAACCACAAGTTCCATTTAGTAGCTTTTCCAGACCTTTGGATCATGTCACATGGGCTTCCTTAGCAGATGTAATTTGTCCAGTTGTTATTGTATTTTTTTGTATTGTGTTTTTACATTTGATGAGTATTACAGCGAGATGACTCAAATTGCACAAGACAGCTATAAGCAAGGCGTTGGTGAACATATTTCCCAGCTGTTGTTATTCTTTCTATGTTTAAATTGCAATTTTGTGCTCTTTCTCCTCTAAACACAGTCTTGATTTAATTGAAGTCTGTTGTGGCTCAGGGCTTTGTACGCGAATCGTTAGCATTGTACATTACTCCGCTTATGTGCCTCTGCCTGTAATTGGTACATAAAATATCCAAAAAGGTCAAATTAGACCAAGCAGCAGTTAAAACTCCCATGTGCACTCCCAAACCCAGAAGCACAAGCACGAAAACAACATTTATCTTCAGCTCCAAGCCTGCATCTAATTCAAGAAATCGATAGTAACTGCTGTTCATGCAGGACGCAAAAAAGCTGCAGTACATTGTGCTCATACTTAATGAGGAAGCAGCCTGAAGCTAATTCATGCAAATGAAGAAATGTGAATTACTTCACAAGAGTACCAATCATTTTCAACCAATTTACCTCAATTGCATAAAATGATAATTTCACGCCTCACGCATCTCTACTTTTTAAGTAAAGTAAAAATTGCCACATTTGGAAGTCAGTCACAGTATTCTCAGCAGTGAGTGAGCACCAGGCTTCTTTCTTCCTTTTTGAAGTGAGGTGAAAAGCTGTTCCCACCTTTATTCTAAACATAGAAATCATTTCAGACAGGAACACGTTCGTCATAGATTTAACGGTAACACTTTACTTGAAGGTATCAACATAATTGGGACATGACACTGTCATAACTATGACATGACACTGTCATGAACATGTCATAAACGTTATAAACAATGACTTCTGTCATTAAGTGTGATTCTGTTTTTGTCCTGACAAGTTGACATTGTTTGGGTTGTCTTGATTATGACAACTTGACATTAATCAAAGTGACATTACCAGAAGTTGTCTTGGTCATGATAAGTTGAGATTAAATTAGTTTGGGATGTCTTTGTAATGACAACTTGACAGTAACCAGGATGACCTTACCAGAAGATGTATTTGTCATGACAACTTGACATTACAGTTTTTTCGAGTGTCCTTATTAAGACAACTTGACATTACACAAGATGACATTATGTCAAGTCTTCATGACAAAGATATCTTCTGGTAATGTCATCCTGGTTAATGTCAAGTTGTCATGACAAAGACATCCCAAACTAATTTAATCTCAACTTATCATGACCAAGACAACTTCTGGTAATGTCACTTTGATTAATGCCAAGTTGTCATAATCAAGACAACCCAAACAATGTCAACTAGTCATGACAAAAACCGAATGACACTTAATGACAGAAGTCATAAACGTTTATGACTTGTTTATAACGTTTGACACGTTCATGACAGTGTCATGTCATAGTTATGACAGTGTCATGTCACGATTATGTCGATACCTTCAAGTAAAGTGTTACGGATTTAACCATTTATTGCAACAAATGGAAATACAGTTATGCTTGGCGCTGATGGCTCCACTCTTGATAATGTTGTAACATGTTTGGTTAAATATGAGTAAAAAAAACTATATAAAAGTTGCACTTTCACAGTAGGAACAAAACCAGAGCCCATTACTGGACACGATGTACTGTAGGTATGGACGGTGCAAAAGTGCTGAAAGAAATAGTTTAACATTTTGGAAATTAAACGTATTTGCTTTCTTGCTGAGAGTTTGACGATTTGATAAAGCTCTCATGTGTGTGCACTAATTATGCAGCAGGAGCCAAGAGGCAATTAGCCTAGCTTAGCTTACAGACTAAAAAGTAGCCTTCCCTAAAAGACTGTGGTTTAATGGAAAGTTACGGGACTTTCTGAAGTTTACCCCTGCTTTCAGTCGATATGCTAAGCTAAACTAATTACCTCTCGGTTCTAGTTTCATAGGGAGCGGACAGAAATGAAAGTGGTCTCAATCAAAATCAAATCTAAATCTTTGCAAGAAAGAACTTGAGCATCTTTCCTAAATTGTCAACCCACTCCTAGAATTTGTTTCAAAAAAAGGTTTAACTTTAAACCAGTGAGCCCTCGAGAAATAAATCTGAACGGGGCTTAATATGTTTTGTCTGTCCTGTGTAGTATGGCATCAAGAAGAAGGAGGAGAAGGAAGCCGAGGCAGCGGCTGCTATGGAGCAGGCCTCCGAGGGCAGCCTCACCCGTCCCAAGAAGGCGGTTCCCACCGGCTGCGGCGACGAGGAGGAAGAGGAGAGCATCGTGGATACGGTCATGAAATTCATCCCGACCCCGCTCATGGATATGTTCAATAAAAAGTAACAGTGTTGGGTGAAATGTGGTTAACTTTGTTAATCTACTTTCATAACGTTCGTAACGTTCATCGAACCAAGACTACTGCCGTATACCACCCTGCCCCGCCTAAACCTGCAGTCACACTTTTCTCCACCCTCCAGCCCCTTTAACCCAACTTCTAAGTTTCCTGGGATGGAGCAACTTGGCATGACTTTGTCCTTGATTTAAAATAGCTGATCTCTGATGGTGATATATACTTTTTAATCTCTCATACAGAGCGTCTTTCTTGATAACCCTATTCTAAGAGTATGTAACACCGACACAGATCTAATGCCTTTACTTCAAAGGCAAATCTTATGCCACGTTTTTTTAAATGTCAGGCACTTAGAATAAAATCAGATATCACCCATCATTCACCCTTTTTGTTTGTAAATAGCCTCTAGTTATGAAAAAAGAGAGAATTATATATGAGTGAAATATGACATAACAAGATGACTAAGAGTATAAGCCATATTTTTAACTTTTAGGAAATTATCCAAATCATATCAAAATTTGATTGAATTTTACTGTTCTGTTCTTGCTAATATTTGATACATACAGTGTATATAAATCCATTTTTATTAGTTTTCCGTTGTGAGGATTCACCCTGTAAACTGTCCCCTTTATGTCCCCTTTGGTTTATTGTGAACGTGTAACATGAGCACTGGTAGAATCAAAACATCACCTGTAAAACCAGAAAGTGATGGAATTCATTTAAATGAGACAATTTTGTTTTGTTCACTTTTTTTTTCAAGCATGCAGTTAACTTTTGTGAAGTGAAGTACACATTTGGATACCATTGCATTTGTTATGATAAAGCGAAATACATTAATATATGAGGCAATAACTGGTTTTCCATTTTTATTTAATTGACATCTTGTCCACCAGTAAGAGATCAATAACTTTGTGTCTGAAATGTTCTTCCATGGGGAAAACTATGAATGTTCTCCATACATGACGTTCGTTTCAAAAGCAGTTAGGTGACATTCTTACTATACATTACTTGCTGTACATGTTTGTGTTTGAACACTCAGTTTTTTATGTCCTGTGGCAGGTGTCGCTCGCTCTGCTTCTGCAGTAGCATGTGTAAATCTTAGACCAGGCTAGTTAATTTGGATTTTTGTTGACATTTCCATCAATTTTTTTGTAAGAAAAAAAGAAACTTCACAAACACAACCATGTTGTGAACACACTATATGTGAACAGACAGTGACAATAGTGCAATATATTGTTCAAGATGAAGTTGTCCTGTGTCCGTTGGTTAAACACAAATCAGCAATAACAGACAATCTTCAGTGTTGTGTGTTTAAACGTTCTTCTTAATGTGTTAGTCGACATTAAAGGCACATATGTGTCAGCATAGTGACAGTAAAGCCTTTGTATAGGTAAGACATACTTGATTTTGTGTAGTTAAAAATGTTCAGTCATGTGTTACAGAATTTGAGCACAAGCAGGATTTGTGTTCTAAATCATAAGCCAAATGGCAAATCAAACTGTTTTCAAAGGCATATATTAACAATACATGCTAATGAGAAATTAGATGAAAAACATGAAAGCTCCATGACCGTACAAGAGAAAATGTTTACCTGCTCAGTAGAGTCCAATCTGTCCTGCTTGTAAATGTAATGGGACACATTTAAAGGGGGTTCATATTAGGATGAAATCTAAGGTTTCTCCATATGTCTTGTTTTATGTCCTTCATTCCACAGTGTCTTGTTAGAACATTCCAGATATTTCAGACATTCCACCAGACTTGTGCTGGTAAAACACAAACGTGGATATTTACAGCCGGCCTCAGTCGACGCCTTTGTTATCCTACAAGTATCATGATGAAACTTAAATTTGATGTTGCTATAGCCTGAATAGTCGCTAGAAGGAATCAAATATACATATGAGGAATAATGACTTGACCAACTAAATGCAGAGTTATTTATAGCTGCCATGTACAGAAAAGAAAATCCCACACAAAGTTTAAGGGAAAGCATAAATGTGCTATTAGCAAAGATCAGTTCAAACTTGTGATACAATTTTGTTAGAAAATGTTTTTGTGATTCACATGAGCACAGTAGCTGTAAGCGATATCAAGGATTTCTTTTTTGCCACATTGCCACTGTTTTTATTGAGCTAGCTTAACATGAAATACCATTCATTCTGAACGTGTGCATTCCTGTGGCATAGACGTGGGATATCTTGCGCTTTGTGAGCTCTGTAATCATGTTGAATATATATTAAAAAAACATCCTAGGACACAGTGAGGTCACCTGTAGAGCACATTTATTGAACTTCTTGTGATTTTATTGTTCTAGTAAACTGCCTTTGCCAGCCTCCGTTCAGCATGTTAGCATATAGTTGCCAACCATAGTTGTTTGCATTTATGGAACCGAGCATCAACAACACATTAATCCATAATCAGAGTAGTTATCCAATCAAACCAAAGAATAGTGCTGGTAGTTGTAGGCTTAGTCAAGAGGTTTCATTGTATTTATTTACTGCATCTTATTTATTCTGAAATTCTCAGGTATTTTAGCTTTAAGTTTGAATAGAAGTTTAAACCATAGCCTTCTCTTAGCATTATTAGCCCTGGACTTAAATTGAACAATTGCATTGCCAGTGGCCTAGCAAGCATACTGTACACCAACTTTTATTCATAAATGACATATCTCTTCTTTGGCCCAAGAATATTCCAGAAAGCTATGATTACTGCCCAGTCAACCCAAGTAGAGGACTTTCCCAACGATGAAATCTTCATCGCCAATTATCATCAGTTTGTGCAGTTCATCAGGCTACCAGTGAGTCTTTTCCAAACTGGTGTGCTCTGAAATCCTTTCACCCTTTGCATCTCTTCCACCAACACAGTCAAACACCCATTAATCATTATCTTGTAAATGTCAATTGGTTGAGCTCTAAATGGCTTATAGACTACTGCCCAAGTCATGTGTTATCAATATGTATTTGTCAAGTTGTCAGAAACCCACTTCAGTTTGAAGTCACTTATTTGTGCCGCTCAAACAGCCATTAATATGTTTAAAAAACTGCCTGAAAAATATGACACTTAAAAAAAAAATACTCCTTTGATGTGACTTGAATGTAACTGTCTGATGTTTCTCTCTCTTTGCATCTGTCTTTCTCTGTTCTGTACGTGTTGAGAAGATGCTTACTGTCGTGCAGTATTTTTCTTTCCAGTCTGTAGCCAGTCCTGTTTCTGTCCTCTGGTGGTTGGTATTTTTGAAATTTGCATTCTTTTGTACTGCGAAATCTTCTCACCCTTCTCCCTCCTCTCTCTATCTCCCTATTTGTTGACAAAATGTATGCATGCTTATGGTGTGCAACGTAGGCAAGGTTGTTGATAATCGTTTTGTGTCTTCTATGTGTTTCAAAGCGCCACCTGTTAGCCTCACTGCATGCCATTTTAGACAGATATTTCAGTCTGTAACTTTCCTGCAAAAATGGAATCACCGCACACTCTGAGAATAAAGTGATTTCATATAATTTTTCATCGTCTTGTGTTTCTGCATTCAAATAGTTCTGCAGCAGGCCTTTGGCTGCTGCTCCTTCTGTGTAAAATTAAAAAAATAATATATGCAAGCAGTCGTCGTGACGTTCAGTGTATTTCTGGTTGAGGAGGCAAAATCATCCCTGACTTGACGTGACGTCAGTCATGGATCACATGCCATTGCATGGCATTCGTTAAGGAAGTATATGTGCAAAGACCTTCAATGTATATCACATGTTGCTGTTTTCTGTTAGTCAATCCTGTTTTTCATCTCATCATGGCTGTTGCATTTTCTCTCAGAAGGAATTTCAATATCTATTCAATAAAAGCGAAAAGGGCTGTAAACAGAATGCACTGTGTTGTTCAAATCATGATTGGAGGGTTTTTCAAAAACAGACTTTTGAAAGTGTCACAGTGAGCACACCACAGGGACGTCAAAGCGATGTAAACAGCATCTCTCTCATCGCAGTTTGTTCATCATAAGTGGGTCTGTGATCGGCAATCCTTTTAAATTGTTAATGGAGGAATGCCAAGAAAAGATTAGGGATGGCACTGACTTCAGAGTTAAGGTTTAATTACAGCGCAAAAAGGAGGTCGGCATTACAACTAAATTCATTTGATTATGATGCTTTGACATTTTCAGGTTTATTAATTGTCAGAGTTTTGGTTTGGATTTGAAATCAGGGTTCTTTTGAAAAGGTTGCTGTCATTGCCTTTCAGCATGTACTGTGCCAAGCTTGTCATTTATATACCTTCCACTCATACATCAGTAAATTTAACTTTTAAAGGTTAGCTGCCATGTTAACCTTATTTTCGGTGCGGCTGTGTCTTTACAAAAAGGCACAACGTGTTTAAAAGAAACAAATATTTGAACACATTCATTTATTTTGTGGTTCAGCCTGTACAAGTACTTTAACTTCCCTGATACAGCAGACAACTTGGTGATTTGCTGCCGTGCTTCAATAAGCACATGTGGTTTGCAGAGCAGGGGGGAACAAAATCATTCTCACTGTCTGTTGCGACAGATGTTGAGTCATTTCTGCTCTGCCAGTTCCTCAACAGAGATCCCAGAGATGTTGTTATTATTAGCATGGTACCAGTACTAGAGGCAATGGCAGTACTATTAAGTTTGACTATTAACTACAATCTCTTCGCTTCCCATGAATGAAAAGCACACCTGGTGTAGTCCACAACAGCAGATTAAATTATAAACCAGATTTCAAGACAATTTCCTTAGATCCAAGTCAAAGAAGCAATACTGACAGTCAGTCATTTTGGCTTGCTAAGAAACATGTCTTTTGCATTTTATAGTTCCACTTTTACAAGTATAGTAAAATACTATATTCGTGCAGCTTCAGTATAACTAAGATATGGTTATGATAGGAAACTAAAACACTTGGTTAAGGTAGGTTTCATCCTTACATTCTGCCATGCTGCTTTAAAGCAACACCAAAGATTCTTTTGTACGTTAAAATAATGTTTCCAAAATCGTTTCAGTGGTTCATCAACTTGTAACAGGGTGAACGGCACTTCTGCATTCGCTTTGCGGCCCTCTATCGGTTATAAACATACTATGCAAATTTGCCAGATCGGGTAGTGGATCTGTAGTTCGAATGACAGCGGTAATGGACAATTCCACTTCCAACCTGTAGGGGGACCAAAGAGGAAAAGTGCTTTGGTGTTGCTTTAAGGGGTACTTCAACAAACAAAACAAAAGAAAAAGAAAAAAAGTCGGTAGCAAAGGGTATCTTGATTTCTTATGTCTAGTCACTAAAAGTAATCCTACACTTCTCATAATGAAACTCAATAGCATATTTTGAAAATACTGAATAGCACTATTGCAAATAAATTCTGTCCTGCAGAATTGTCCAAAGTGCCATCCTAAGAGAGTATGGATTCAGGCTATGTCATCTTTTTAACTTTACTTGCTAACCTTCTCTTTCCTTATGTTAATGTTTGCACACAAGCTTATGTAAATAGATGCTTAATGGCTAGTAATTAGCCAGCCAGCTATGAGCTGTTTTAAGCTTGAATCAGAATATCTAACCGCCCACAAGCTACATTTAATAATACACTATAGAATGAGACTAAATCTACAGAGGTGACAGTTTTAGTTGCCATCCAAAACTATATTTGGATACAAATCTACCTTACCAGCCCATTCACCAAGCATTTTTTGGAGGTGAGATTGAAATGTATCCACACCAACAACATCTTCCTTTTGTTTCTCTTCTTCCAGTCCTCTTGTGTGCCATTATATTCACAAAGCCATTTTTCCAGTGCAGCTTTATAATGGCACCAAACCTAGTTGGTCATCCAGTGACAGAACTGCAGAGTCTCTGTGGGTTGCACAGTGCAGCTGTGTTTCCACCACTTCAGGCTGCTCCTGAATTCTCCCCGCAGGAAATGGAGGTATAAATCAATTCCATTAGTATTTATGCTCTGAGGTAGCCTTTTCAGCTCGAGCTGCCTCTGTGCTCTCTGAGCAGCACTCAGGCTGCAGGGGGGGCTTGGCTCTATTGGTAGACATGCAACAGTCAATGTCAATTAACTGCTATCCACTGGGTATCAGACCCATAAACCAGCCAGTGTGCACAGACTGGAACTCAAATCTGGAAAAGGATTTTTTTCTTCCTGTGGGTGGATGGAGACATGTCCTTCATGAGAAAACATGGACAGAATTACTGTGATCAGTGAGCATCTTGCTGTGTTGACTGCTAATATACGATATGTTAATTTGCTAAAGATCTACTAGCAACCTCAGACAATAGTGGCACAAAAAAGAATACTAAGGGCATATCGACTGCAGTGCTGACCTGACATCAGGTTAAACTATTTTTTCCAGAACTGCCGTTCGAAGCAGAAATAATCCAATTTAACTGAACTAAGAGACAGTGAGAGTGGGTTTCAAGCCACAAACTCCGAGCCTGAAGAGCGAAGCCAATGCGGAACTGCCTTACACCTGCATTGTTTCTAATGCCCAGGAGGGGGTGACTCCACTGGTTGCCAAAAAAAGTATGGTTGTATAGAAGTCTATGAAGAAATGACCCAACATTTTCACAATGAGTTTATGGTCTCAATCGCTAATTTCAAGTCGACTTCAATACAGCATGGTGGTCATTTTGTAAATTATGGTCCCAGTCAAGTAGACGATAAAGCAGGGTAGGCTTTTGGGCATAGCTCCACCCTCTCTTCCAAATAAGGTCAAATAAGGTTATGGCTAAAAAAAGAAAGAATGTGATGAGCAAAATGCCAAACTCGAGGCCTAGGGTAGTCCACAAACCAATGGGTGATGTCATGGCGGCTACATCCACTTCTTTTACACAATTTACTCAACCCACTCGCCAAACACAATTCTATAATGTCACAATATAATGTTATGCCGCAATATCTATCTAAAGTTTCTCAACATTTGCTAAAATTAGCCACTCTAAGCTACTGACAAAACTCCTGAACATTTTCAAAATAGCTGAGGTCTGTTTTATTGCTTATGATCTCGAATGTATTATTTCTTCTTCTGTACTCATGCTTTAGGGTTAAGGTGCTTTACGACATGAACCCCGCTCTCTGGTGTCCATTTCGAATGTGGTACACAATTGTTGCCACACATAAAAGACAAACTACCTCCCCCAACTACTTCCCCAGTTGGCACTCAACAGTGTCCAACAATGTGCTTATTGATCTTCTAAGGTTATTACTGACATGAATGATTCCTAATTTTATGTGTAATTGCATTTGCATTGATAGACAGTTGTGTTTTTATTTAGTTCATTATCATTTCATTAATGCTCTGAAAAGCTGCTCCACCCATTGACATCTGTCTTTATCAATGTGATCATGTGTGTTTCCAGGGAAGCTCTGTCTCTCAGAAACGTGTGTATAACTAAAAGTAAACAGTTCTTAAACTTCAGTCTTGAGTCTCTGGACAACACACATAAACACAACAAAGTCAGCATGTATGTTTTTATATGTGAAACACAATAGGGTCTCAGATGTAGATGGAAATGTACAGTGTGACCAACAGTGCATGGCCAGCAGTGCTGAATTTCCATATTTTGACTAATACTCAGAGACAGGCAACCACCGTGAAAGAGCTTTGTTTATTTTCTCATACATCCAATGGACACACCATATGCACACAGATTCTCTTCTGTTTTGCATATTTTGACTATATAGGCAAATATACGCTTAAGAAATGTAATTAGTTTCAATTCCAGCAGGCTGCTATTTGACTGCTAGGAAAGTCTCTTCCTCCACCTTTCAGCTCTAAGTCCAGGGGTCCTTGATAAGTAGCCCATCACAGCATCCTGGGGAGACTCTGATTGACAAGTCTATTGACGTGAGCTTGCAGCAGCTGCCGCGGCTCTGATGAAGCTATAATAGGTCCGTTTAGTGAATAAAGTAGCCCTTCCCCTCCCGTATCAGCGACAGACGAGGGAGCTGCTTTTCAATTCAGCTCAGTGACAAGAGGTCTGACGTATTATAAGGCATTTAATTTCAGCACAGGACTCCGATGGGACACTTCTCCATTTCGTTGTGTTAAAAGCAGACAAATGGCCTGAAAAGGATTTTTTTTAAATGGTTAAAGAGCACCCTTGACCTCAATTAGTGAGCATTTCTCCTTAGAGTGCTAAGTGCTAGCTGGCATATGATGATGTTACGTCTTTGCCACACAACATCTAAACCGTCTAATCCCATGTAGAGCCTTGCATTATACATAAAATGTCCTCCACAAATAGAAGATGTAGACCTGGAGAATGAATACTGCATGTTCCTCCTTAAGGATTTGAAGGGAGTAAACAGAATGTTTTGCCATGTCTATAAATACTGCTGTGCTTCAATAACTTTTCCTTCAGGGAAGCTGTCACTCCCATACTGTTCTGCTTTGCTGCTTCTCCTATCTGCAAAAAAAGACATCTTCTTACATTTCATTAAACCAGGTGTGGTGCACATTCAACACATGTGCCTCAGACTATCAGTTTTTTGTGGTGATCGAATTCAGAGCACCAACCGTTAAATGCCATATTGTTGAAATCATATTCACTTCATTGCCTCTTTAGTGGTTTCTGTCTTCATGTATCCAGGCGTGATTGTTGAATGTTATTTCTTTCCTTTTGGTAGTGGTGGGTGATATTTATTGGACATTAAAATGAGAGCCAACGCAGGAGCACGTCCTGGGTGATGATGGAATCCAAAAAGTGGAAGGACTCCACAGTGTCGACCACACAGGGTGATGGGGAACGGGTGGGGCTGTGTTCTTCCTTAAATCCACAACCATCTCCACTGTCTTAAGAGTGTTCAGTTCCAAGTTGTTCTGACTGCACCAAATCACAAGATGGTCAATCTCCCACCTGTAGGCTGACTCACACCAGAGATGAGCCCAATGAGGGTGGCGTTGTCCGCGAACTTCAGAAGCTTGACTGACTGGTGAAGAAGAGGTCAAAATTTATCAAAACTACTTTCTTCTTCTGAACAGTATACATTATAGTAATTCATTCATATTTTTTAAGCATCCTTAAGCTGCCTTCCACTGTCAGAAATGCACAGTCCCCTTAATGTTCATTAGAAATATTTGAGGCCTGACTCAACCCTGCAGTTTGTAAGCAAAAATGGGCTGAATTGCCGACCCCCACAGGGAACAGAAAATCTTCCCCTCGTACATTTTCCTAGCGTGTTCGCTACTTGTTCGTCTCTCAGCTCTTGGTTGCTACCCTTCCTAAAACTGTAGTTTACATGATATGTTCATAAACAGGCCTACTAGTAGCATAGCACAGTTTGGGTCTTTTTCTCAGCATGGTGTAATTACTTTCCAACACAACACACTAAATATTGCTGCGCTAAATCTGCAGCCTTACTTCCCAGAAAGTGCTCCTTTGGATTAAGCTCTGCTGAACTGCAAAATTGAACTGCCAGTCGTATATGGAAATTTGATAACTGAGGGTAATGCTCTGAGCCTGACATCTGAATTTTGACTCTAAAGTAGCTGTGGCATAGAGTTGTGTAAAATAAATCCTGCTCTCTATGGCTATCTCTATGGCCTTGTCCATGTAGTGAACAGGGTGAAAGAGAAAAGAAGGAAATGCAAGTCAGAGATACAGATGGTACTGGGTGCCATTGGAAACACTGTGATATCTTATTACCAAACTGTTTGATGAAACATCTGGGACTCCTCTGCCCAAGTTCCCTTGTTGCATCTCTTATTCTGCCCACATTTCCTCTAATGCATGCCTGAGTTGTGACCGCTTGATCCATCCAGAAAACCAATTACATATAGCAGGCAGCCTAATTGTCTCAAATTTAATTTAAGACACTCATTTGTTTCACCGCCAAGAGATGGGCCAAGATTTATGCAGAGGGACCCTGTGCTGCTTCAAGCAAATGGGCAGCTTTGAAATTGAAATGCTGGCTTTTGTGTAAGAAGCACCAGGCAACTCATGTTTAATCAGAAGTCAGTGGCTTAAAGAGGACGTCATTTAATGTGAGATCCTAATCAATGTATGGTATTATAAGAGCTATATGTACTTAAAATGCAGTTTATCCATTACTTTAAGTATAATGTGCCATAGCTCTGCTCTTAAATGGTTAACAATACTGATTTTCAACATTCAGATATAGTATTTCATTTGTATGCTGAGGGGCATCTCAGCGTTAATGAACATTTTCAAAGTCTGTAGTCTCGTTTACGATGCAAAGCACATCTCCAGAAAGTTCTACAGTACATCCACTGAAAAAAACATTAGCTGAATCATTAAATAAATTTAAAACACAGAAGTTTTGTCATAACTAAATCTAAAGTTATCAGATTTTACTCGTGATGTACTAATCTTTAAAGTCTGAAAAGACAGATATCTTGTTATAAACTAGTACAGTCCACTTACAATTAGCGAACGCTTCATTTGGAGATGGAAATGGGACAGCAGGATTTATATAAATTTGTTGGCACATTCCGTATCTGTGATACCAAATGGATGTTTAGCTCTTTCAAGACTCAACTGACAAAGGTGGGGAAAATTGCTATGTGACAAAGGTGGGGAAAATGGCTATGCTGACACAGCATAGGAATTTTCCCCACCTTTGTCAGTCTGGAGGATCAGGAGGATTTTCTGGGGATTGGGGTGGATTTCCTGACCCATAAATGATAGAGCAGATGAATAGAGATAATATGAGTGTTAGGTTTCAACAGTCACTGTACACAGAGCGACGATATGCTAGTAGTAGCAAGAAGTACCAGTAAATCTTACATCTCTCCTTAGGTTTGTGCCTTATTCGGACCCAATAAAGACTTTTCTTTAATTGAAAACAAACTTAGAGCGGTGGCATCGTGGCGACATGCCCTTTCATTAAACACATTCAAATATGCAAGTATTATTATGAGGTGCAGATAAGACTGCTCATTAAGCCAGTGAGTCAGAAACTGCATGAGATTGCTTGAATGCATTAAATGATGTTACTGTACCTGAAACACATGCAATATTCTCAACAGATGCAGGGCAACAATGGGAATTCTCACAGTTCAAATTAGACCTAAAAATAGAAACAGAGAGGTTGAGGTAGACTGTGTGAGCAGTAAACTGCCATGCTGTTGATGTGGGCTGAGCATGGATAGGGGAGTGGAGGTGGACCACTGGGAGTATCTAAGAGCGTACAGAAGTCGTGACTCGTGTCACACTAGATTCCAGAAAATAGATAAGACACATTCAACTTATCCCCTCAAAGTTTGCCAAATCCCTGCAATATTTCCACAAAAAAATGCAATTAGAAGAATGTTTTCTAATCATTTCAATGCCATTTAAAAATAATAATAATACTTCAATTCAGAAACAATGGACCAACCTACTAAAATAGACCCAGCAGCATTGGCATTAAACCCATTCTCATTGACAGGTGTGTATGATATCGTATGAAAACTCATGCACAACAATTCAATCTTGTCTCAAAATTGCAGCGATTGCCGACCGGACATGTGACTGTGACCAGCCACATGACAGTTAAGTTTAGCGGTCGTGACATGTAAGCAGAGAGAAGGTGACGGTAGTGACAGCCGCCATGACAGTTTGAGACAAGTTTTGTGACAAGTTTAGCCACAAAAAAGCGACTGTTAAGTTTAGGCACCAAAATAACTTGTTAAGATTAGAAAAAAGATTGTGGTTTGAGTTAATACTGGTCCTCTTTAAGTTGTACTCCCAGGACACAAACACCCGTTTCCTGGGTGAAAGTCTTGGGTTTTCCTCTTAATTCTCCCGGGATGTAAACTCTGCTCCCACGCTTAAAAGCCCTTTTTTTGGGACCCATTCATCACCCCGACCACCTCCATATGCAGATTTTCGCTGTCTTAGACAGCCACAATCATTTTGGGGCTTACAGTACAGTAATAATACCATGGAATACTTATGAATTACAGTACATTGTACTACTTTTCATTGTTATAATATGAATGGTTCATGAGAACAGCCTGTGCCATAGTCTGCTGCTAAAAACCCGAAAATGTCCTTTACAACAGATGTGGGAGGACTTAAGTTTATTTTTTATTAAATTTAATTATGTGTTTGACTGAATGAATTGTGTGTAGAAAAGATTAGCTTATTGGAGGCTAGCTTGTTGCTTTATCATTAAAAGGCCCAACACAGCTATGGTCCACACACACAGGTAATGTCACTTATTTTAACTCTGCAAACCCCCGCCTAACTGCCCACATTATTTCCTCTCCTGCCTGCAGTCATCTTTGACATGCTGTGACCACAGCATTACACCTTCATCATTCCAATTAGTTCATGAAGTTTCAGTAAACCAACCGTGTGTGTGTGTGTGTGTGTGTGTGTGTGTGTGTGTGTGTGTGTTCTTGTTAAACTGTATTCGTGGGATCCAAAAACCGGGAGTCCAGTATACTTGTGGGGTCCAGACAGCTTTATGGGGCCAAAATGCTGGACCCCACAAGGTTAAAGGGCTGTTTGAGGGTTAAGACTTTGTATTAGGATTAGGGTTAGAATTAGGTTATGGTTAGTGTGAGGGTAAGGGTTAAGGTTAGGCATTTAGTTGTGATGGTTAAGGTTAGGGTAAGGGGCTAGGGAATACATTATGTCAGTGACGGGTCCCCACAAAGATAGTGAGACGCACTATGTGTGTGTGTGTGTGTGTGTGTGTGTGTGTGTGTGTGTGTGTGTGTGTGTGTGTGTGTGTGTGTGTGTGTGTGTGTGCATATTTGCTTAATTTTGTCTGCTAGTTAGGAAGTTGCACTTCTAAAGCAAAATGTTCTCCAAAATATACTATTTAATATATAGTACCCTTTATGTAAGGGTGTTGTCATGTAGTAGACTTCTTTATTATCCTTCATAAAGTTTCAAAAGAAAGTAACAGAACAATCATCAACACATTTGTATTGTACTGAGGAATACAAAACAGGTGACACAAATTTCATACACCTTGGGAGCACATTTTAACAACTAGTGTGCTATTTCTGTATCCTTTTATAACTAGGTTCTTCACACATACTGTTCAATAAGCACAAGATGTCATAACAGAAAAACATTTAGAAGGTTTACAGTTTATTTTTTCACAATGGGAGGCAGTAACCAGAGGTTTGGTATCTGAGATATAATTATATTACTACCCAGTTCCCATTGTGTTACCATTCAATTGTGGATCCTACTTTGGTCTTATCTTTTCCTTTCTGTCAGAGAGAAAGATGGCAATGTGACCCCATCGAAACAAACGGAGCAGATAAACAAAGAGTCTTTGTGTCAGTGCAGACCCCACATTTCTACTGCACAAAAGGAAACACTGACTTTATATCAGCTGCAGCAACTGGGCCCTATGTCCCTGTTTAGGTGTCATGGTGAGAAAATACCTTATTTTTTCTTGTACAGAAGCAGTGTTATACAAAAAATGCCGCACGAGTGTTTGTCTCCTTAGTGCTGCCATTTTAATTGGATTTCTTTGAAAGTTCAGATTAACCTCGAGAGGTCCTCTGTCTGGTTGTGGCCTGACACCCAGCTTCAACCGGCCTCTCCATGAGGCTGATTAAATTGCTACATGTTTCTTGGGGCTGCTATTTATCATGTCTAGACTTGCTTTTGATTGATTCTTGTTTCGCAAACAGGAAGTGTTGTATGGTCACAGGTGATTCATCCCGGGATCTTCATACACATACACTCTTCCATGTGCACTTCCATGTGCACTAGTAATATCATCATCTGCTGCTGTTGTTTCCTGAAGAGACTTACAATATGTTGTTATCCCCTGTGGACTCAAATTTGGGTTAACCTAGTTCCAAAATTGTATTTCTGAAAACTTTCAAAAGGAATTATCCTAACTTGTTTTGTTTTGTTTAATATTAGTGCAGTATACCTTACAGTGTGAGGCACATACATATAGCCTACACTTTAATTTGAAAATAAAATGAAGTGTAGCAGTTTTTAAGCCCCCTGCGCCCTCATGAAGACAGTCCTCTTAGATATTTTATTAGCAGGCTCGTTTAAATGTAATTTGATCCTTGCTTGACACCAGTATCGTTCCATGGTGGGCTATTCTTAGGCCTTATAAATATTCAGTTCATCCATAATTATCTATATTATAATCAAGTGTTTAATAATCATGTGTAATTAAATGCTGGAGGGGTTGTGAAACCCATCCTTAAAGTATCCTATAAGACTTCTCAAAAGTTAAAGAATAAATCAATGAATTCAATAACTGAGTCAATGTGAAACTTATTTTGAATAGCTGACAAAACTATCCGAAGATTTATGTAGTAGCTTTCAATTGAATCACATGTAGATGTTCATATTTACTTTTTTTCTGAGCATTTTAAGGACTGGCCACAGTGTCTAAAAGACTGAAATGAAAGTTCATACTTGAGAGGTCAAATTAGTACCTGTTCTGGAGCTTCTGATCATATCACAGATTCTTTCTCTGCTGTATTTTCTAATATTTCAGATGGTTAACATGAAATATATATGTTGACTTATTCACTTAAGATGTAGATTTCTGAAAACTGAGCAAACAATCTAACCTGTTTATGTTTGAAATGAATGGGGAGATTTGTCTACATGACATGCATTCTGAAATAGAAATTCAACAAAAGCTGGCAGAAAACAGCTGATGAGGATCAAATCAATGTTCATATTTGAATCAGTTTGTATTTTGGATTATTTTCTTTATTATTGTGCAAGTTCTTGTAAAAGAAAATCCTCTTGATATCATTGACAAAGTCACTATTTGAATTTTGTTTCTGTGTGCAGAAGGAAATGTGTACTCTGCTTCACACCAGCTTTAGATCTATATACAGTGCAGTCTGCCGGTGGCCTGAAGGCACCGTAGAGAAGGCATTGCCCTGGCCTCTGTGGGAACCAGCGGAGTGAACAGATCCTGAAATATGGAAGGCACACATGTACTTTCCCCCTGGTGCTGCACGGTTTCTCAGTCACATCCAGTAAATTACTAGTATAGTAAATTCTGCCAAAGTGAGACACAGTCATGCTGAATAAACCATAGCCCTGTATTAACTGTTTA
Source organism: Zingel zingel (assembly GCA_023566125.1). Lineage (NCBI taxonomy): Eukaryota > Metazoa > Chordata > Actinopteri > Perciformes > Percidae > Zingel > Zingel zingel. Next base: position 32,441,635 of record CM042323.1, on the reverse strand, counting down.
TCCTGTTAAAGTATGAAGCGTAGGTGGATGTTCTGGAATGAAATTAGAGTAGCCGCTCCTCTAGCAGAACACTGTTTCACTGTGATTTTGCTTAAATTATCTCCAGCTAACCAAAGCATGGCTAACTGTATTAATGTGGTGTGCCATAGTTAGCCATGAATGCACAATAACAAGATTTATAGTGAAAAATCTCCCCAATGAGGGCACTGAACCACTCAGAGTCCAGCTGTCACAAAACTGTGACGGCCTTCAGGGAAGATCTCATTAATTTTTTTCACCATGGGCTCCTACCATGTCTGGTTCCCCCTCCCTGATGATGTGTGACAGCTGCCAAGTACTTTTTTTTTATCTTATCACACACTGATTGAAGAATTATCACTGTGCAAGAGAAGGAGGAAGCTGACACATTTATACTGTACTGTTTGGTTCCAAATAGGTGGACTTGGAAAGGCATTATTTTGACTTGACCTGCCGTAGAGCTGATATATTTTACAAACATATAAATGCAAAATAATTAGATATATATTTGTTTGGTGAGGTTGGCCTTTTATTAAATGTCTCCTTTAATTATCCTACTTAAAGTCTGGAAAGCCTTTATTATTAGCTGAAATAAATTCCTGCTTGACACAAGCTATCTCATTCTCTTATTCTCTCATCTCATCTTATCTTATTTTTGTCTGTAACTGAGATCTTATAACCTTTTTTTTATTAAAACCAAGAAAAACTGTGCAGTGAGAATATTTAAACCTGTTTCCAAAGCAAATAATACAAATGATTTCCATCCAAAGTATTTCAAATTATATCAAGTGTCAATTATAGGACTCGATTATAGACAGATAGAAATTGATACATTTACAAAGGTCACACTTGACAGTTTTAGGTTGAAGTTTAGTTGTGAAATCTTTGTGAAGCCATACATCATAATCTTTGTAGCCTGGTAGATATATATAGTCTAGCAGATAAGGGTTGTACGTTATGCATGCCACTGTCATAGTCATAGTTTTCTGTTTTCTCCCGTGTTTCCCCTCCTTCTTTTGTGTTCAGGGACGTGCAGAGACATTCTGTGCGGCAGGGTCTCAAGAAAAAAAAGGCCTAAGAGTTAATAATTATTCATATGAAATTTAAAGTGCTCATATTATGCTCATTTTCAGGTCCATACTTGTATTTAGAGGTTATATCAGAAAAGGTTTACATGGTTTAATTTTCAAAAAACACCATATATTTGTTGTACTACACATTGCTGCAGCTCCTCTTTTCACCCTGTGTGTTGAGCTCTCTGTTTTAGCTACAGAGTGAGGCATCTCACTTCTGTACCATCTTTGCTGGGAGTCGCACATGCGCGGTAACTAGGTAAGGACTACTAGCCAGTCAGAAGCAGAGTATGAGGGAATGCCATGCTAGCAGCTAGGCGAGCATTATAACGTGTGTTCCAAAGTGACCACGTTTGTCTCTGAAGTAAAGGCTGGACTACAATAGAGCTGTTTGGAGCAGTTTGTGAACAGTGTTTTCTGTTGGAGATGGTAAGTCCCTTTGGGCTTTTTCACTTTGTAAACCTATAATGTGCACAAAAAAGATATATAACACAATAAAGGAAAGGAGAAAAGCCAAAAAGCATAATATGAGCACTTAACACAACTCTGACTACCTTACCAATTTATCTTATTTCCCTTATGCAAATGTTTAATAGTTTTAATAAATACTGTCTACTAGTGTGCATGTTTTCTATGCTACTAGTTTCAAGTATATATTCAGAATAATTGACCGCACCAAGGAGAGGGACATAGTTTCACTAAGAATTTGTTTATTTTGCAAATGGCATTAAATCATTTTAATTATTTATGTGTTATGGGAATAAATAACACTCAAAAAACGTCACACTAAACTGAAAAAGGCTGTTGCTGTAATTTTGTTAATTTTACAGAAAAGAAATCTGTTATTATTAGACGAGAATATGATATGATGAATATGATATTTTGATTTTTTTTAATTAAATAAATACATTTGTTTGACAGGGAAGCTGTGTGCAAACATGAATATATATAGGCTATATTTATTAATGATTTAAAAAAAAAGCATGCATCCAGAAAAAAAGGGCAGGTGCTCAAGCCCCTTTGATGTCTATGTGCATGTGCCTGCTTGTGTCTGTACATGTTTGTGTCTGTTTGTGGGAAACCATTTAGTTATTGGCTCCTGGCAGAGTTACACACCTGACGGTCATTTCCAGTCAACCATCCTGCTGAAAGACTCCTGGTTTCTGATGTTTGCTGCCAGATTATTCCTATCTCAAGTGATAAAGTACTTTGGCCAACTTTGAATTTAGAATCTAAGTTTGTCTTGAAGTATCTAGTTTTTCATTTCAAGTAATAGCCTGTTTGTCTCTCCTGTGGGACAGAACTCCAACCTCACCGTCTGTAGCCTGGATCTCCCCCACTAGCTCACCAGCTCAGCTGCCTGGCCCTCGCTCCATCCTGTTATTCAGTTCTGGATTCAACTTCACTTTTGTAAATAAAACACTTACCTTTGATCCTCCGTCTGTTGAGATTTGTATCTGCATTTTGAGTCCAACTACAAATGTAACAGCCACGTTTGAAAGATCATTATGTTCATTAGTTGCTTCGGAAATGTGCTACAGTAAATACCATGCTGGATACTTGACTAAAATCACAAGTGCACAGCAACCATAATGGCATTAGTGGGTGTTAAACACTTTTAACACCATTAGGATAATCTCCACATTACTCGTATTGAGTGAAAAAACATATTGTAAAAAAAAAAAAAAAAGTAGGGTATACATTATACTTCAGCACTGAAGGGAAAGCTATTTTTTTCATGTTTGTGGACATGCAAGTTTAGAAATTAAATAAGGTGGTAAGAGGTTTCATGAGTCAAAGACAATTAGACACATAATGATGGTTTAATAAATTAAGATGGAGTTACTCTATACTGTCTTTTTAGCAGACATGTATAAAGTACTAGAGACCCATACTTGAGTAAAAGTACAAGTGCTCTATCAAAAAAGTGACTTGAGTAGAAGTTGAAGAGCTCTTTAAGCACCACACTTAAGTAGAAGTACTAAAGTATTCAACATTTGTTGTATAAGTATTGAAAGTAGTTTATTTTAAAATGTACTACTCAAGTACTGAAAGTAAAAGTACAAGTATTGTGTTATGTAGAAAGCAGTCAAAAGTTTGAATATCATATTGTTGATATTATTTCAAATGTTTAGCCTAAAGGACACTCACAATTCCTTTGGCTGTAGCAGCAGTACAAGGAATGATTCGTAACATTTTTATAATTGTAACTGTTTGTAACCCTGTGAATGCTGGATAAGGTGTATTAGCTGCTCCAGGGCTCCTATCAGATAGCACGAGTCACCAGGTGGAGTTTAACTTTTTACTTGGTAGTAAGCTGGTGCATTACAGGCAGTCACAAGCTGTACATTGCTGGATATATGAAGGAAGTTTCTGAAATAAACCCAAAAAGGTACATTAATGTCACAGCTGTTATAACTACTATTATCTGATATAACAGTGGGTTATTAATCACTTATTAACAAATACTGAAATAAAATGTACAATTATCACACTGTGCAAGTAAAATGAACATCCTCTCCAGCACAGTAACAATTAAAGCCCCAAAAAACGTATCACACACTAGCTAGTGACATGTGTGATGAACAGTGGAAAGTTAGCAAGCTAGCAAAACTAACAGCTTCACATCACAGGGTAAAACGGTTAACATGCAGTACTCATTGCAGACTGAAACAACTCAGGAATGGGTTAATCTGCCTCAACAATATAGAAAGAGTACAAACTTACATTGTTCTGAACAGGCAACCGCCGTAATGAAAAGAAGCATGACCTGTACGTAACTAAAGTAGCCGTAACTACACACTGTAACCTACACAGTCTCCGTGAGGGATTCACAACAGTAGTGAGTAACGATGCAGCACGTAAAAAATGTATCGGAAACTCATCGAAAATATGTACTTAAGTAAAAGTAGAAGTAGGAGAAAAAAATAATACTCCTGTACTAGAGTACAGATACAGCCTTTAGTACTTAAGTACAGTAGTGAAGTAGTTCTACTTCGTTACTATACATCTCTGCTTTTTAGCAATATTAACAAATCCCTAGAAAAGACAAAATTAACAATGAACTTATCCTACTACTGAGAACCATGTATTCAACTATAGAGATTTGTTGATTGTAACGATAACACAACACTAGCGATTCAAATTAAAAGAGGCTTTAGCACATAGTACAATCAGGAAAAGTAAAATGTTTAAGATGCAAACAATAAAACATGTTAATATTAGTGCAAAAGCAACAACCATGTCATGTCAACTCTATTTGACAACAGCAAGAACATGACTGAGGGATATCAGCAACAATATGAAAATAATAATAACTAATGACAACTGTAAAGTTAAAGTAAATTCCATCTTCTTCACAATAACAAGCAGACAGACTGAAGGGAGTTTCCCAGACTGGGAGCATCAGACCGTCTTCCAGCTTGTGATCAGTGTTGTTTTTTCTGGGTATTCACATTGGGTATATTTTTTCCCCTGATCCACCATCTTAACAAAACAGTACTGCCAAACCATGCTTTTTGCAGGCTTCTCTGTTCTGAGATCAAAACGCTGAGCAGACCTGGCATCAAAGCCACGACTATCGAGCCAAACGAGAGCTAGTTAATATCTAATGCTGTGAAGTCCTAATGCAGAGAATTATCACCAGCAGGCAGAGGGACATCTTTCACCACGCTTTCAGACATGTTGGCCTACTTATACTTGAGCTCCCACAGGAAGGATGGTAAATAAATTATTTACAAGACCACTGGAGTGGTTTAAAGACCATGTGTGCTGCTGTCTCTGAAGAGAAAATCCATACGCTTTACCCTGAAATCAAACATCCCGAGTAACCTGTGACCATGTATCACCCATATGTCAATATGCAGTGGGTGTGGGAAAGATTTGGAAACCCCAAATGATGGATTGCTGCAGTGCAGCTCATGACTCCCCTGCTGACCAATGCCCATTGCTCCTCTCTGGCATGAGTCCCTTTCAGCCTTTGTTGTGCCATCACAGGATCTGCTGTACAATACTGTCCTCACATGTGGGGACAGTATCTTTGTGTTAAAGTGGGAAGAAAATTGTGGGATGGTTTCCGTGTTTAAGGGAGGCACTACAGGCAGAAACATCACCTTTTTATTTTTTTATTTTGAGGTTTTAGGCTATATTGCTTCTATAAAATATTATATTTCCTCATTTGCATATTTAAACATCATATTTTCAGAAAACTATCTAAAGATATTTTCCCTATTCACCTATAGTGTCTCTCCTAAAATTATTCAAAATGATTAAATTCATACATTAAACAAATACATGGATAATATATAGTTAGGACTGTGCTGGTGTCCCAAGTTATGGAGTTAAATGATATAAGGGCCAATGCTCTTAAGCAAAATAGTCCGTTTTTGGATATATATCACCCTGTCTGTTAGTTTCACAGTGTCTGAACAGAGAGTGACATGAAATAACATAACAGCACAGAATGAATGCACATTTTTTATGAGGCTGGCAAAAGCCCTCACACGCCTTGAAAACATCAGTGGGAAATCTTCTTAAAATGATCAGCGTCCCCACGACACTGGCGATGGCAATTAAAATATAAGATTTGAAAGAATTAGTAATGAGAGCGATAAAAGCAGAACTGTGGATCCATCCTCTAAACCACCATTCTTTCCACCCTGCTTCGCCCATGACATTCTTATAATGCCTTAAAATGAGGGACTGACATTGTGCTCAGAGACGTTTTGGGTGACAGTGACGATATTGAATTTTCAATTATTCATCTGAACATAACAGGAAAATGGAGGAGAGAAATTAATGAACCACCTTTAGCTCAGAGTATCAATTTGTCCCCATGCATAATTTAATCGATTCCCTATGGAGCATGCTCACTCCAAACACAAGCAGGGAGATATGATTGAGAGGAAAATGGGAAATTAATGTGCCAAGGCTCTTAAAATATGTTGTCTCATTGTGGAAGGGTTCCTGGGGCGCAGGTATAATATAATGTTTTCCTCTTCTTTTCGGAAAAGTGACCATTAATGGCAGAGATGGGATGAAGTCATTGCTTTATGTCTCAAAACTGATGTCCCAAATCAAGTCGTAGCAGGTCCTAAATGCAAAAATTGGGGCTTGTTATTTATTTTTTACTTAGGCAGAGTAGGTAAGGGTGGACAAAGGATGTCCTAATAAACCCGTCAGCTGGGCTTTCCTGTGATCACACCTATTTCATGTAAAAATACCGTAGGCCAAGATTGCGTAAGGCATGCAAAATTGATTTTGGAAGCAGTACATTTTTCCTGATTGTCCAATAAAGTACAGATGTATCCAGTGTCACTTATATACATAAAAATACTCTTTTAACAGCCTGACCTGACAGTACAGATATTCTCCTTTGATTTTATCCAAAAAGTCAGTGGTCAGGGTTCAGTCATAAGCATGTTTCTCTAATATCAATGCTGCACTCAGCCTCTCTGGTGCTTCACTGTCTGTAATAAAGTATTGCAGAGGTATTTTGAACATTTAACACATCAAACTCAATACCATTTGAAATAGCATGTGTTTGCCCTAAAATCAGTCATGCCCAGTTATTAGTACAACAACAGAAACTCAATTCACTGAAGTTTGTCTGACTTGTTTCAACAGACGGACTGGGAAGTTGTTCAGGCATCAAAGACTCGGCATGGGAGAAGGAGATCTCGTTTCAAAACCGTGTACAGCTGCACTGTTGTCCAGTTTAGATGGGAAGGATTATCATTCAGGCATGGGAGCAGTGATACATGAATGACAGCGGTGCATCAATCTTTCCCGCCTTTTATTCGCGCCGAGGCTCATTAATTTGAGCTGGGAACCAAAAAGCTGCAACGATGTGCGAAAGGATATCTGACGGGGAATTATTCACACCTGACACTCAGGCGGCTGAAAACTTTCAGACATTTTGACAGTCAACTTGTGACCTTCTCAATGCCGTTCTCAAAGCTGCTGGTGAACTCGATTGCCCCCGACTTCCTTCTGCATAGTTAACTGAAAACGTTGAAAGGTCACCTGAAAAGTTCATGTTTATCATCTGTTGAAGTGATAAAGGTTAATAAATATACCAGGAAGGCACTTAGGTGGAGATGGCCCTCCTGGGGCTTCTCTTTTGCATTCCAATTATGTTCGAAAGACAACATTCAACTTACATTGTCATTTCATTGTCTTTCAAGTGCCCAATTAGTTGTGTGATGTTTGATGTGGGGAGTGGAGGTACCACGAGGACTAATTTATTTGTGGCAGACCTGCACTGTTGACTGACACTGCTGGCCATGGATGACGACCCCAGTTAATTGCATATTTGGATGAGAAGAAGAGGGTGCTCTGAAAGAGGTGACATTGTATTTCTGGGGGGGGATCTGGGACACAGTGAGGTCCCTGAGGTCTGGACCTTGGCAACTTTTCCTTGTTGGCTATTGTTAACTTTTTGGCTACTTTTTTTGGTGTTGTTTCCCAAGTGGATTTTGTGTCTTTGACAGCTGTAACGGAGCGGTCAACGACAATGAGAGAATCAGCTGAAGCACTTGTGTTAAGATTTTTCCAGCGAGATGCATAAAGGTAATAATAGCAGCAAAATAGTGAGGAATGTCAGCCATTCAAACAACCTCCAATACCTCTGGCCTGGCCTGGGTCAGTGTAGTCCTGGCTATATGGCCCTGCTTGATCATGGACGTTTTAAGAAATACATCATAGAGTTGATCTGGAGCCGAAAGACATGTATTATTAGGCCTAAGTAATCTCCTTCAACAAAAATGTAAAATAAAATGATTCTTTGAAACTTAGGTTTTGCGTTGCCAGACCATTGCCAGACCATCACCACCCATCGTTAACTCCCTTTTGAAATTAGCCATGGAACCAGTGAAACTACTTTCATTGAATTTGTAAGTGAGATCCTATTGAATGTGCAGATTCTGCATGATGTGATTTATATCCAATGCTAACGTTTGATGCCGATGCAGAATGTATGTACGCTTTATGTAGGGAATATAAAAGGTGTTGAGGTTGTGGATGGACGTGTACAAGTGTCAGTTTGAATCCTGGCTAAGACCACTAATATACAATTACTACATTTGGCCATGACTGCAACCTTTCCAAAACCTTAGTGTTATATAGCCTTAGCTATACTGGTGTTGCCATGCATAGATATTGATTAAAGTGCTCATATTATGCTTTTTGGCTTTTTTCCTTTCCTTTATTGTGTTCTATATCTTTTTGTGCATGTAATAGGTTTAAAAAGTGAAAAAGCCCAAAGTCCACCCCACTGTTCACAAACTGCTCCAAACATTGTAGTCCAGCCTTTACTTCTGGGACAAACGTGCGTCACTTTGTAACACACGTTATAATGCTCGCCTAGCTGCTAGCATGGCACTCCCTCATACTCTGCTTCTGACTGGCTAGTAGTCCTTACCTAGTTACTGAGCATGTGGGACTCCCAACAAAGATGGAACAGAAGTGAGATGCCTCACTCTGTAGCTAAAACAGAGAGCTCAACACACAGGGTGAAAAGAGGAGCTGAGGCAATGTGCATTACAACAAAAAGATGGTGTTTTTTGAAAATTAAACCTTGTAAACCTATTCTGGTACAACCTCTAAATACTGTTATAAACTTGAAACAGTTGCCATGGTGCTGTTCAGTGGCAGAACAAAACTGTGTTGGTGCATTGGTCAGGTAATGCTTAGTGTGCAAATCGATGAATTCAATGAAGGGTGACCTGCAAAAGAGCTTTCATTCGGTAACAACCCCTTACTCCGCATAGATAACATTATCTCTTTATCATTCATCACAGTTTTAATGGACCCATTGATTTATCTGGGCCATTATGTGGTTTGACCCTGTTTCAATTTAATGCTTCAGAAGTTTTCATGGCATGCTAGATTATACGAAGATGCAATGATTGCCTTCTGATATTAGGAGCTTAGATCAGAATCCTGATTCTCTGTAAGGTCTTTCATGGGGAACAAACTAGGCCAGCATCCTTTGCTATGTCGCAAAGATTGTCTCATGTCTTAATATATATATATATATATATATATATATTTTTATTACAACAGACATTACACATAGTATGCAAACATTTTAAATTATTATCGCATCTTGTTTTTATTCATTTTTGTTTGCAAAATAGTGAATAATGATATTATCATTTTAATCTTATTTGCAAGGAAGCTTTATGAAGAAAGATTGGATAACAATTCTAATAAAAGGCTACAAGACAATCTGTTCACATTTGACAGTCACAACTTCAAATAACAGTTCTAAAGTAGGTCCTTTATGTGTCATCTTAAATTGGGTTATTGTGTAATTGTGCCTGACAAGATATACTGTATGTTACAGTCAACTTGAACTCAAATCTTCATGGGTATTATGGGCGTATGCCTCCAGGAGACATCTGGGTTAGAAACATGCTGAGGTAGATGGTCCTCATACCCCAAGATGTCTTAACATTTTTATGTTTGCCTCCATAGTTTTATGAATTCCTAATTGGCATAGCCTCCAGGATAAGATGGACTATTTTTGGCCTCTTCTGTATCGTTCCATCAAAATACAAAAAAAAAAAAAGGAAAGCAGAAATAAGTTTCTCCCTTCGAGCATAGTAGTTTAAAAAAGTAATGAGGTGTGAAAAGAGATAAATCAAAATTAGCTCTCACGGGTAAGAATTCTGAGATCTGATCAAGCAGCCTGCCACAAACTTTCACAGAGTACTGCATGGACTTGTGGGCTTTCAGAAGGCAGCAATAACATGTAAATTGTTCTAGATGGTTAGTCAAACCCCACTGTCCCCATACCCCACTGTCCCCATTGTCCTCCCCATGACACTTATAAAAACGAGTGGCAGCCAGCTACACCACAGTGCCTGTCGACTGTCATCACAAGGCCTCAAGGCAGAAAAACCGGCAAAGCTGAGGAGTAACAGGAAAGAGAACTGATGGGTGGGAGAGGGAAAGGAACCAGAGGCGTCTTGACTTATATAACCCTCATTTATAGATGCATTTCGCAAGTTTTATGTAAAAGTACACTGGCAGGCCTATTAGCTTCAATCACTTGCCTTTTAACCTCTTCAGCCATGCCTGAGACATCTGTAGGTCTTACTTGCAAACTCATAATATGAAACTAAGACTTGGTTAAAACCCACAGACTTTTACTTTAAATTCTACACACGATGACAACGTTTTGACAGATACCACATATACCAGGGTCAATTTGTGGGGAAAGGATGTGAAAGAGAGCTAGAATATTTCCATATGATTTAACACTGCCGCCATAAAAAAATGCATCATGGATTTTAATACTTCACACAACACAGGCAAGGCAAGGTTTAATATATTGCTTGAGCAAGCAGATCCATCTTATATATGTGATATTGCCATAAAGTGTGGAAAAGTGATTTTAAAGCAACTCAATGGAATATTAAGTGGGAAATCCAGCTTCAACGGGCTATTGTTTCCCCAATTTTTCCAAATTCGAGGTCAGGCACTGCTACGACATAACATATGGTGTATCCAACACATACATTTCAAAAAAGCCGTCTGCTGCTGCTCCCAATACTCTGATTATGTCGGTTCAGATTGTGCAGCAATATGCTTTTCACATCAACACTGTCAGTTGGTTTTTGTCCTCTTGTGCCAGACATACTGTATAGTTAGTTGATGGCTTGCCTCTGTTCACTGTGGCTGTGGTTGTTCTGCTTGTGGGTGATGTCTTTCCCTGGCTGCTAATTTATTAGAAAGTTTATTATCATCACTCCTCGATCACTGCTGTACTAAACATGGTGTATACTCACAAGAAGAAAATAAATAAATCATTTTCACAAGAGTTGAATTATTGAATTTTTTGTATTAGTGTTTGGTGTAAAGTCTACTGGGAAGCTTTACAGTCCACCAGCTACATTTTTACTTGCTGAACCAGCACCCTAGAACAGCAGCTAGTCTAACCTTCAGGCTACCACCCTGATGGCTTGGCCCTTGAGGAAACGGCTCTTTAACCTTTCCAGTTTCGGACTCAAATGGGAATTGCAGTCTTTTGCCCAAGGGCTCAGATACAAAGAACACAGAAAGATATTACTTTTTCTTGACTAGGAAATGCCTGGAATCACATTTTTGGTCCAATGCACATTTTACTAGTCTACTACTTTTGTATCCTACATTTGATATGCTTTCAACATTTATATCTTAAATATTATAATCACAGTTGGAAAAAAACATTGACACAGTGGACATTGCAATCACAAACAGGTTTCTGAAAGGAAGGTTTAGAGCATTTAGGTTTGGTTATGGCTCATCCTGATCATTTCTGGAGCCAATAAATCCTAACTGGGACACAAGCAAGAATTCAGCCCAGTTGGAGCTGAATTTATTTATATATTGCTGAATAAGCAACAACAACCATAGCTGAGGGTGATAAGCTATAGCACTTGTCAACCACGCAAACACTCCCTGAAACTTCTTTTTAAAGCCTTGCTTTCCTTCTAATTTAGCTGGAATTTAGCGTTTTTTATACTGAAGGAGAAAAGTGCTTTCTTTTGACATCCTGACTTGGTGTGCTAAAAACATTGCAATGTTATACTTGTAGTTTAAACTTTTCCCATTGGCCTTTGTACAATCAGATTAATTTGGAGCCAGCATTTAATGTCCGTTAAAGAAAATATTTTGGTTTTGGTCTTGTGGTAGCATCTCTCACATAACAGAGCGAGTTTGATTCAGCAATGGAAGAAAAAAACTGACTATATATTGTAACTACGACTTCCATATCTCATATTTATGACTTAGCATCTTGTAATTGCAATTATAGGTTAGTAGTCTCATATATATGAGATCTTTACTTTGCATTTGAAAGTTTAAATATAAACTCTTAAAATCAACAGATACTGGATTCCTAATCACAAGAAAACCTCACTAAATGCACTTCTAAACTCATTCATTAGACCAGTATAATGGAAATGTTTTGTTTTTGTTCAATATCAGCCGCTTGTCTTGGAGTTATGGTTCTTAAAAGGCTTCATCTGAAGGAGAAGGCCTGTTATCTTGCACCCTGTGTCAGCGCTTATCTGCGACTTGAAAGTGAAAGTCTTCAATGTTGACTCATGTACATTTCCTCGGAAGGATTTTGCTTCGCACAAGCTTGTGTTGGTGGCATTATTCTCTACTCCAGGCTACACAAAGAGTATTGAATCTTCGTTGTGCCTTGGTCCTTATCCAACCAATTTAGCAATGTGCTTGCAATGTGCCATGAAAGTATTGTCTCGAGGCACACTCCCCGGTGGATTGATTTATAGGCTTCTGCCTCTCAATTCTCATATAGCTGTCAAGAGGAGTGAAACAGAAATCACAGTCAATGATGGGAATTAGCTTTTCTTTATCTCACTCAGTATCTAATAGTTATTTTTCACCTTGCAGGGGCCCATGCGGGTTGTATGTGGTGACTTTATAACACCAGACAGGAAACATCTTACAAGTTGCAGTTAGGAAGAAGGACCAGCCGCCATAAGTACTATTTTTACCATCTCATGGCACGAAATGGCCATCATATACTTTAATGATGAGGTTGATAAGGATATTACTCAATAATTAATTAGGTGTTGAAATGTTCACAAACAAAATGAACTTTCCAGTAAGAAAAAATATGAAATAAATTGGAGCCAATTATTAATTTACTGTAACTGTATACTGTATAGAAATCCAAAGAGGTTAAACCAGTTACAGCATAATGGACTACAGTTTGAAACGTACTTCCTGTTTGTATATTAGATGGTGATTTAATCAAATCATTTTAATTTCTGTCATCAATAAACCATAGCACTTGGCAAGTAAAACGCCAATCAATTATTTTGATGGAGAGCTTAATTTTGCATCATAAATATTTACCAATAAAGATAATTGGATTACTGGAATTGAAAGTGATTAATTGTTAAATTTCTTTTTCTGTTTTTATTTCCATCTCTCTTCCTCTCTCTCTCTCTACCTACCTAACATCAGAGGTTGCTTGTATTGCAATGTTGTGTTCACAAACAAAATTCAATTCATTCAATTATGATATTAAAAATATAATTTACTGCAGTAATAGCTTCATGTGAATCACATATTTCATGTTTGACCGCATACTAAATTGCAAGCATGTCTTAATAGGACTCGTCCTTATTAGGCCCAAAAGACAATGTGCTATGTGTTTGTGTGTTATTATATTTATGCAAAGGTTTATTGTCCACAGATTCCCAGCCTATAACACAGTATTACTACCCGCTTAGGAGAAGATAAGTCCCAATAGAATATGGCAGTATTGTGCTATATTTCCATATTTTAGGTTTTGCCTCTGTTTACTTTGATGGGTTGAGACCTAACCTCTGTTACATCTGACTCCTTCAAAATATTTTTGACCAGTTAACGTAGCTAACTGACTGACTGTCAAACTTGAAAACGTTTTATAACATTTGATTATCCTGTACTATACTACTGAATATTTAAATATATTTACAGATACAAAAATAGACATGAAAAAAAGTTTTGTTTTAAGCTTTCTGACAATGCATTTTCCAAATAATCCAATGGTTTCTTAAAGGAACACGCCGACTTATTAGGACTTTAGCTTATTTACCGTAACTCCTAAGACAAGTCCATACATAACCTTTTCATCTCCGTGCGTGTTGTAACTCTATCTGATGCCCCCAGCGCTAGCTTAGCCTAGCACAGATCCTGGAGGTAACCGGTTCCAACTAGACTACTGCTCCCAATAAGTGACAAAATAACGCCAACATATTCCTGTTTACATGCTGTGATTTGTATAGTCACAGCGTGTACAAATAACAAGGTCACTATGCTTGTACTATCTAGTAATAATACTATCTCTGCTCCTCACCACGTGGCTTCTGAGGTGCTGCTAGCAAATCACTCCGCCCAAGTAGCAGAAGCAGTGTTGCCAACTATTTTCCAATGAAAGTCGCTAGCACCAGCTCCAAAAGTCGCTAAAAGTCGCTAGATGACGTCATACGCTCATTTGCATATTTTTGATGTCATTACGCAATCATTTGTATAAAGCCTAGTGGTTGTGTCAGCAAGGTAGATAAAAAGAAATATAATTCTTTAGCCAAATAATCACAAATTCAATACAGGAATTTATTTTACCTTATAATTATTACTTAGGTTCTACAATGGGAGGGAAAAAGATCGATAAAGAATTCTCAAAGAAGGCTGGCTTGCCCAGGACCAGGCCAGCTCAGTGGCGTCTTTCTCCCGTCGCGTCCTGCTGTCTGTCCTACCTACACCGGCCCCCCCACACCCTGTCCCCACCTCCCCTTCTACCTGCCTGTACACTGTGCGCAGTGCTGCTGCACATGAGGAGAGAGGGGAGAGGCTGCTCCGCTGCTCCTCTGTCACAGAACAGGAGACTGTTTTGGCGGCTACAGGAGAGAAATATCTTGCGTGCTCGCTGGACAATACTGGCGACTTTTCTACAGAGAGTCGCCAGATTTGTCACTAGTCGTTTTTTTGAAAAAAAGTCGCTAAGGGGGTCTGAAAAGTCGCTAAATATAGCGACAAAGTCGCTAAGTTGGCAACACTGAGCAGAAGTAGCAGTGCTTTGCCTTTCTGAGAATATAGTTCCCAGTTTGTATACGGTTAGAAGATGGCTGTGTCTCATATGACCTTGTTATTTGTACGTGCTGTGACTATACGAATCACAACATGTAAATAGAACAAGTTACAACACGCACGGTGATGAGAAGGGTATGTATGGACTTATCTAACTCTGGGGGTTACAGTGAATAAGCTAAAGGCCCAATAAGTCGGCGTGTTCCTTTAAATGGTCTATTTATTTTAGGAGGAACAGGAAACACTTTTCACATATAAATATAAAATCCCCAAAATAGGTGAAGCATGGTTTTCAACAACAGGCTCCATCAGTCAAAGTCAGACGTCTTTCATTCATTGCCTGGATTTGACCATTGCACTAGCATTTGTTGTTTATAATATTTGCAATGAAAACAATTAAGCCGAACCTACTGATGTTCTCAGTTTAAGTATAAAATGTGAAATGTTTTAAAACAAGAATGTAAGGCAAGAATTAAAATGTCTGAGAATTTGTCCACTTCATCACAAAGAACAACACTGTCAAAACAAGTTTTTATCATACCTGCATGAACAACATGACATGGTCCATTTACACGGATGAAAACAATATACAGTAAGCCTATCATGGTCAAAAGCATCTGACTCAAAGTTCTAGCAGAACAAGAATCATTTTATATCAAAGTTGGCAGCATGCGACATAGAGTTCTGTAATTGGATACCTGTCAAAAATGTGTTACCCTTTAATGCCATTCATGGGAAAACTCATAATTCATACTTTATGGATTTATGCCTCAGCCTGAAATCACTTTAACTGTGACTGTAAATGTGTATTTCCAGTTTTAAAATACATAAAACCAACACAAATGCATTCACTAATGAAAAACGTGGCAGCTAGAGTGGGGTTGACCTCAATGTGTGTTTATTCAGAAGGTGATGTTTAAATAGAAGAAGATGTCCCTCCATGCACTGCTGCCTAACATGAAAAGCTAGTTGTTCAGGATATTAATTATTCAGCTTTAGACAGAAGCTATAGTGTCTAAGGCGAAACAAACTCACTGCCTAAAACTGATGAATTCAGATCAAAACAAAGCCGAGATGCTATTCTTATCAGATGACCTCTTTCCAGTGTCTCCAATCCTTCTTCCTTGTTGGTGTTTTGTCTTTTATTACATTGAAATTCCATCCAGAGGTGATCCATATAGTCTTATTTTATCATTTCCAGACTGAAGATTGGCTCATGGTTTTCTGCAGCAGTTATTGTAATGAATATCAAAAATGAAAACATATTCGGAGGTTTCATATTTGGGTGTCTCAGTGAGTAAGGGAGGTTCTAAATTCAAATGTATGCACCAAAAAAGTGACTAGTGAGGGACCATCCATCAGTTTCTCATATCTACTTCCCAGGGCAATACTGTAGAAACATAACTACTCTTTGTCGACCCTCAGGGCAACCCCCCCCCCCCCCCCCCCCCCCCTTCTGGGCAGGTGTCAAGACATGATCCCTGCCTGGCTTACACCTACACCTAAAAAAAAATCCCCAGTTTTGTGTTCATTGGAAAGCCTGAGGCACCCTTGGCTGTTTTTGTTGAGTTTTCTCTCCCTTAATTTACAGGCTTATGTGGTAATGGTATGCCTTATTTTCAGGATAATTAGGCTACTCAATGGCACGTAATTGGTGGACTCTTTATGGAAAGAAATTTTGGGTTTTGTCTGTATGTCAACATACAGCAAATGCCTAACTAAACTAAATGCTTTTCTAACTCTATTTTCTTCAGTCTTGATGGCTACTGTCTCTGAGAAGAGCTCTTTTGGGATCTCTACAGGATTAGTCATTCTGCTCCTGACTGACTTAAAGGTCAGCTGCAGCCTGAATGTAACCAAAAATGAGTTGTCACAGGAACAACACCAGTATTAAATCTCTGGACCGGTAGGGTGAGATGCACCAACCAACTAAATCTTTTTTAGTTTAAAAACTATTTGGATGGTTGAGAGAATTTCTAATGTATGACTTTTAGATTGCAAATGTTGCATCATGCATTAACCACTTCATAAGGATATCATTCTCCCTCAGCATAATTGAGATTCTAAACATGCATTTGTGCAAATAACAGAGTAATACAGAGATGCCACGTTAAATATGGTGGTCATCATCTACGTAGAATATATCTCTTGTGACATTCAAGGTACGCAGAATTCACTGTATTAGATATGCACAGCATTCTGGTTCAACAGATTTGAACAGATGTGTGTGGGTTTGAACCACTGCTTAATTTGTAGTAAAAAAGAAAAACACCCACTTTAATCAACATTCAAATGATAAATTATTCACTGCCTGCACACTAAACCATCCTGCTTATTGAAAACTACTACCAATCAAATTAAATGCAACACATGCTGGTATATAGGAGCCCAATGCTTTATAAAGACATTTAAATCTATGCAAATAGGTTTGTTAAGAACATACTATTTATATATATATATATATATATATATATATATATATATATATATATATATATATATATATATATATATATATATATATATATATATATATATATACATGACTTTGAAGTACAGTGGGGCTTTGAATAAATGCCCTGAAGACGTACCTTTAACTAAAGAGACCATACATATTCAAAGATGAACTCTGGAAACTAAGTAAGGGAATTTACGTGACAAAGGCTACAGATGGAGAACAGGAGGGAGGCTGTAAGTGTTGACCCAATGTCACATGAGCTACTAGTATAGGGTTGTGTTTGCATGCAGAGATGCCTTTTGCTTTTTGTTTTGTTTTTAGCCTTCTTTTTTTGCCACAGCTGAGGAAAGATTTGTGGTAAGGTCATAAGAGAGCACACAGATGAGAAAGAGACTGTTTACTATGTCTGGGCCTTTCAGGGGCACTACACTCTGATGACGACAGAGCTTTGAAGTCTGTTGATGGTTTGATGTTGCAGTAGTCCAAAGCTTACTGAGCCAAGACACCAACGAGTCTGTGCTTACCCTGAGTGCTATATTATGGTGCACTCCCTTCCGCCTGTGTAGTAAAAGACACAGGCAGGGAAAGCGGCAGTAATTGGGGCAAAAATAGGTTTCCCATTATGTGCCATACAGCTCCCTCCTCATTTTATCCTGCCAAAAAGAATTCTCAGTGCAGATATGACCAAAATAATCCAATCAGGTCTCTTCCATGGATTTCATTTGCTTTTTAATTGCCTTGCCTGTGCTTAGAGGTCACTCGCCACATTGCAGAGCTGGGCAAGGGCGCCGCAGACTACATCTCCATAATGGCCCCAATTCCCTTACGGGATTACCAGCGATGGCACCTCCACATTCTGTACAAAGTCATTACCCTCGGTCGAGCACCCGAGCCCTGCAGCATGTCAAATGCTGCTATTGCACAACGCTCTAACCATTTAGCACCACTTGCCGTGTGCTGTTTGGTGTTTGTGCATGCGTCTATGTTTGTTATGTTGTGCCATACCCTGACAAAGCTGCTATACATCTCTATTCTTTTGTATTTTACCTCTTTGTTGCCTTTTTTTTCCATTCCATAGAGATCATTAGCGCACAACTGATGAAAATAACATTATTTCAAAGATTTTAAATTTTATTGTGTGAAGCTGTTTTTTTAAGGCCCTCTGTTTGAAACAGAACAGCACAGTTAAATGTTGATATTTAGTCACGTATATTCTCAATGTATTTTCCCCTGACTAAAGATCACTGTTCTTTTTCTTTTTTTCCCTTTAACCACCCTCTTTGTCCCCAAGACTGAATGTGGTGTTTGAAGCTGCAGCTGCTTTTACAGTTTCCCCTCTGCAGAGAAAAAAAGAGGCAGAGTGGGAGGAGAGAGAGTAAATGTAGGAGCAACACAAAAGCAGCAGAAGAAGAACAGTGAGTGGGGTATGCTGTCTGCACTGATCGTGTGTATATAGATAAAAGTGATTGTTCAGGGTAAATACATTTATTATACATTCAAGAAACCCTGAATGAAAAACAGTCTACCTCCACGAAGAGATAACAGTGCACAGAGGGGGCTTCAGAGGAGCAGGCAGTGTGGTGCCTTGCATTTACACATGGAGACCACTTTCATCACACAAGGATGAATATGTTAGAAATTAATTTAAAACATACATGAAGGTCTATCTATTCTGTGTTGCAACATCTGAATAATAAATATTTGTATTTTCATGTATGACATTTAGCTTTTACTTTATCCTCAGTGATTTAAAATAGGAAATTCTAATTTCCTGAAATTGATCAATACATTTAAGACAACATTATGGTTTCCTTCACTTCTTTGAATTTAGAGTTTACAGCTACCAAACAGTATGTCGCCTAGTGTCAAAAGGTATAATTTCTTAGTGTACAATGTATTATTAAGTTGGCATTAGATAGTAGAATGTTAAGAATCATTTTAGATTGTTTAAAGACTATAAAGGGCCATTTTCTTGTGAAATACCGTAAATAATAAATTTTCATTACAACTATGATTCCCAAACATGTACTACTTGCGAATCCTGATCAAAGGTGGCATGTTTGGGACTTAGCAGTTTGATTAGTTATTTTTTTTTCTTTTTAGACCAATGCATTCTCATGAACGGGCTTGTATGATATCTTATGAAAATAGGCGACTGCCGGCTGGTCACGTGACACCGGCTACAGAGCTCCGTGAAATGTTGCCAAATCAGCGGCACTTGGTAGTTGAGTTTAGCCAAGAACTGGTTACTGGTAGGTGGCTGCCAGTCGTTTTGGCCAACATTACAGTTAAGTTTAGGCAACAAAAAGTTTAGGAAAAAGATCGTAGTTTGGATTAAAACACTCCCAAGGAAGCTGCATTTCCTGGGTGAAAGTCTTTTGTTTTCCCCGGGAAGTTAGGGGTTAGGTTAGGGTTTGGGGTTAGGGTTAGGTCGCTGTTTTTTTTATGACCCACCTGTCAATAGCGATCTTATACAGCAGCAGTCACTGTGGTGCATACAGCAAAGAATATGTTACAGTGCATAACTTTACGTAGCTTTTGGTACAAATGGTTCATGAGAACAGCTTGTTTAGACAGTTCTATTAAAATAATGAAATAATGTTAGTGGTCTGAAGAGGTATCTTCACAAGTAAAAAGTAGTCCAAAAGTAAAACATAATTTTCTCTATGACAAATTTTGTTTTTAGTTGAACATGGAAATTTCTTATTTGAATCAATTACAATAATTTTGGAAGATTGTGCAAAAATGTACATGCCCTTATTTATCTGTAATTTTATATATATATATATATATATATATATATATATGTATGTATGTATGTATGTATACAGTATATATTTTTACATGTTCAAAATAAACTATTACTACTAAAAAAAGTTAATTTCCTACCCCAGCCATCAAATAACAACCACTTATAGAGGTCCCTGCCACTGTCGCAAAACAAGCTGTGACATGCTGCAATAAATGCAATGATACAATAAGTTAGAGTAATTCTACTTCGATTTAGACAATCATTTGTATCTTTTACAAAAGCAATTTTGTGATTTATTGAGAAGCTTTCAAGGCTATGTGTATATACAGTGTCATTTTATATTGCCTTGTGTTTCTTCTAAATTTCATCTTAATACATTTTTATCTCTTATGTAAAGCACATCCATTGCCTTGTTGAAAGTTGCCTTAAAAATAAATTTGCCTCATCTAATCTAATGGCTGCAGGGGAAAACAGATCTAAAAATCTTCTCATCTCTACTTCTCAACCAAAATCTGGTAGAAGAACATAAAGCGTTCCCAGAGACGTTATGTTCTTGCCAAATAGTGTCCTTCCTTTCTGCCACCTCCGTGCTGAGAGTGTTCTCCACCACAGAGCTGCCTGCTTCTGCCCACAACATGTAAATACTCCTGAATTTTGCTGCAGAATAACCAGGCTCCGAGAAGCTACTGCTGAGATATTTTCGGGGTGGTGCTTTTTAATTTTATTAGAAACACTGGTGTGATTTAGAAGCAGGACAAAAACACAATGTTAGAAACTGTTCAATTTCACTCTCAAATCTCTGCCATAGTATAATTTATGAAAATAATCACATCAAGCATCAATCAATCAATTGATCAGGGAATCGTGTGTGGGAAATAATTTTGTAATAGGTTTGACATTATTACTTGATCCTGAACCCCTTGTAGTAGAAGTCATTTGTTGTCTTAATTACAGACCTGGATGAGGTTAGACATAAGTCGCTGTCACTGATATAGTAAAAACAACTAGACTCTCCCTAATAAATTAATAAACATAAGACTTTGGGATTGACTACCTCAAAGAGTGTGTGATGTTGAAAGTGTAAACTCTGGCAAATCAATGCACACCACTGTCTGATTTTTGATGGAAATGACACCAAATATGAATTATTAGGTAGGATTTCTTCATAATGATGAATTGCTGGGAGATGAACAGAGACATGGCTGATGGATGAGCGATGACAAAAACACCGAGAACAAAACGGCTCATTATCACAGACAAAAGACTGCGGACAATAAGACTTTACACACAAACACCCTGCTTAAATGAATACATATTCACTATGTACTGGAACACATTCATTTTGCACATGTTGCTGCACCTATTAGTCAATGCAGTAACACACACACACACACTTAGTGGAGAAGTCAGTTCAAAGATAATGATAAGGGATCAACTGCAAGGCTGCAGGAGTAGACTTCAGCTGAATGGAAGACATGATGGATTAGCTATATTTAGTCATAAATTCACTGAGGAATCAAAAACAAACAATGGTAATGAATAAGATGAGTGTGTGTGTGTGTGTGTGTGTGTGTGTGTGTGTGTGTGTGTGTGTGTGTGTGTGTGTGTGTGTGTGTGTGTGTGTGTGTGTGTGTGTACTATTTATTCACTGCATTGAGGGGACCAAATGTGTTCCCTCACATTGTGGGGACTTACATCCAATAGAGGATTAAAATGGTGGTGAACACTAGTGAGTTGATGATGATGGCTGGAGGTTTCATTTCATGCTGTAGCACATAATCAGACATGTATAAAGTACTAGAGACCCATACTTGAGAAAAAGTACAAGTGCTCTATCAAAAAAGTGACTTGAGTAGAAGTTGAAGAGCTCTTTAAGCACCACACTTAAGTAGAAGTACTAAAGTATTCAACATTTTTTGTACTTAAGTATTGCAAGTAGTTTATTTTAAAATGTACTACTCAAGTACTGAAAGTAAAAGTGCAAGTATTGTGTTATGTAGTTATCAAAGAAAGCAGTCAAAAGTTTGAATATTATATTGTTTATATTATGTCAAATGTTTAGCCAAGGCTATAGCCAAATGAATTAACAAATATTAAATATAGTATATTAAAAATAACAAATATTAACAAATACTGAAATAAAATGTACAATTATCACATTGTGCAAATAAAATGAACATCCTCTCCAGCACAGTAACGATTAAAGCCCCAAAAAACGTATCACACACTAGCTAGTGACATGTGTGATGAACAGTGGAAAGTTAGCAAGCTAGCAAAACTAACAGCTTCACATCACAGGGTAAAACGGTTAACATGCAGTACTCATTGCAGACTGAAACAACTCAGGAAAAGCTTAACAATAGCTAAATAAAAAGAGTACAAACTTACATCGTCTCTGACTTCTGAACAGGCAACCGTAATGAAAAAAAACAGGAAGCGATCTCGGGGATTAATTAGTGTACGTAACTAATGTAGCCATAACTACACACACTGTAACCTACACAGTCTCCGTATTCATAACAGAATTGGAGTAAAAGTATTAAACTCATCGAAAATATGTACTCAAGTAAAAGTGGAAGTAGGAGAAAAAAACATTATTTGGAAGGCTCTTTTTTGAGGCTATGATTGTATTTGGTAATACTCATAATAAAATTTGAATCCTTAATTTTCCAGTTGAGGCATCTACTTGCCTAATACCATTTTATTATCTACTCTTGACTTGTCCTTTCATGTATCTTATATGTCAACCCTGCAGCCCTTTTCTCCGAGATGGAGGTCTCTCAGGTGTGAGACAGAGAGAATAACATCAAAGACACAATGCCCGGCTGCCTTATGGGCTTTCCAAAAGAAAAAGCCTACCATATTTACTTCAAGGACCGAGCAAGAGGAGGGAGATGAAAGGGACGCTGGGTTTTACCGAAGCATTTGAACTTTTGACTTTCTAGCCATGTGGCATATTGGCTGAAGGTAGGAACTGCTGTCACATTTATATTTTTGGTTTAATGTATGCTCTGTGAGAGCATACATATGTGCAGGTAAAACAACATAACCGCCAAAGAGGATACCCCACTGACTAGAGGTTTGTTCACCAGTTTAAACACAAAGCTCAGCTATAAGAAACAGTGGTATAATTCCCATTGCTACACAACATGAAGTTTGGTTAAACTTTATAAAGTAGCATTAGCTATCAATCAGTCTATCATCAGGTGTGACTGAGAAAATGAGGAATTGCTCTGCTTATTTTGGAGAACAGAGTGAGAGTCAATATTAAAAACGAGACTTGTGTGAAATGTGATGATCATCATCAGCAGCAAACAAAGAAGCTGATTAGGAAATATTGCAGTTAGTGGTAGGAAGAATTATAATGATTATTACAGTACATATTCACAGACATTTTAATTAGTACTTTAGTTATAGTTTATTCAACTGTGCCATAAAAGCTGATTATTCGAATAATCCAACTTGTTATCATATCAAAACTTTTCTTAGTGCCTTGCAATCATACCCATATTACCATTAAAAAAGTATTCATATAAGCATGTAAGTTTAGGAAGATTATTGTTAGGGACAGATCGTGGTCATGGTTAAAAGAACCAATGTGTGGCCAAGGTTGGATCAGTGGTAGAGCAGGCGCACGAGGTTTCTGCCTCGACACAGAGGTCCAGGGTTTGAGTCTGACCAATTTCCTGCATGTCTTCCCCTTTCTTGCCTAGCTGTCCTGCCAAAAATTAAAGGCGGAAAAGCCCCAAAAAATAATCTTTAAAAAAAAAAAAGAACCAACGTTGGCGGTTGGTAGGAGATGGGATGAGAAGTCAGTATCGTGTTAGTTCCTAAAGAAGAACTATCATTATTTGCATGGCCACGGTGTTTGGTGTTTTAAGCCCCCAACGTCGTCTTCCTAGCAGCGCTGCCTGGAAGGCACTAGGATTAGGCAATAGTTAAGGTTAAGGTTAGGTGCCTTGAAGTTGACAGTTGCAGAGGATAAAGTAAACAATTTTATGTATTTGAACAAACAGCTTCAGATCTCACATTTTCACCTGGAGCATCGTACTTTGTATTTCACTACGTCATTGCCTGCAGAACAATACAGGATAGGAACATGAGGAAAAAGGTTTTACAAACCTAATCTAGTTACATCTGAAATGACAAACCTAACCTTAAGTAATAAAATTGAGCAGAAGGATGAAGTGTGATTGTCCCAAATAAGACTTTCTCACCTCCTCCTCATATTTTTAGGAACTATTGGATATGACCTTTAGCACAGCTGTTGTTTTCTTATGCTTACGCTCTTACGCTTTTCTTATGTAGTGCATGTCTCAATAAAATTCACTCAGGAGAACATCAAAATCTACTGAAGCGGTGGCGTAAAGTACCGATTTGCTTGAAGGAGCTTACTTTTGACCAAATAAAAGTTGTTAGTATTGTATATTGAGTCTAAACAAAGCAGTGCCCCGCTGAGAAAGTTATCTGCTATGTGTGTGCAAAAACCTTTGTCAGTCTGTGCTTACAGTTGTTTCTGTTGCAACTCCTGCTGTCAGTCCAACAACCTAAGGCCTAAATTAAATGAATCATTCTGTGTATTCAACACAAACACACAAAACATGTGCTCATCTTACATGTTGAACCATCAGGCTCTGCATGCAATATTCACTGGAGCAGCATGTAGTTGGGTGGTACCTGTGTAGATACATCACTGTCAATAACTTCTCAAATACTTCTTTGTGCAGCTTTAATCACACAAATGTATGCTGTTATTAACGATGTAAAATACACGGCAGACTGAAAGTTAGACACTGACTTTGTCTAATTATAATCTGACAGTCCTCTGACAACTTTCAAATCTGTGCTTGTTTTATTTACTTGATTGACTTTTGAAAGTTAATTTTTGCATCCAACATTTTCCATCAAAAAACCTCTACTCGCCCTGCCCTCCATCAACTCACACTAACTAAGGAGGGAAAAAAGGGCGGATCATGTCTGTATCATCACTCTTTATAATTTTCAGCCTATTCAATAAACTTTAAAAAGAAATGGCTTTCCAGACCCTGTCATTTCTCACCTGTCCACCAGAGAGTTTCTCTTTCAGCTGACCCTCCTCTTTCCAGCACAATTGCTCCTCTTTCCCAGTCTATATATGCCATCCAATTTCCCTCTTCCACTTTCCCTTTTATTATCTTTGTTGCTGAAGCCTTCCAGCAATTCAGGCCTGCTTGTTCCCTTTATTTTGTTTGAGTTTAACCTGTCTTGTTGTTTAACGTGTGCAGCCTGGCTAGCCAGTCTTTATTATATCAATCTTGAAAATATTTAAGTTTTTTACTGTTTTTTTTTCCTTCTATCCATATAGTGTAGACACACGTATCTTCTACTTTACTGGACACTTTGTTGTATTATTAAAGATATATTATTTTTATGAAACTCTGATAGCATGCTAATGACAGAAACTCATGGAATAATAAGTTCTATGTTTTTAGCTGGTCAGGTCACCTCAACCTCTTCATCTGTTGTGTTCCAATCTGATATCCTGTTATTTCACTTTTCTCTGATTTGACACATTTTGGAAAGTACTGGAGGATTTTGGCTCGACACTTTCACAGACTTACTGGCTCCAGTCTTGCACAATAATTAGGATACAGAAGATCATCCAATCTCAATGTAATTTGTCTCTCATTTTTTATGTATTTGTGTGTTCTCATGCTTCTATGTATTTGAGAACATTGTAGACACTGAGAGTGAGGGCATTTGTAGAAGATTAGGATATTTAGTCTGGTCCTCACTTCTTCAAAGGGTTTGTTTGCAGGTTAAGAGTTGAGGCCAGGGTTTAGGTTAGGGTTAGGCAATATATCGATATTATATTGATATTGTGATAAGAGACTAGATATTGTCTTATTATTTTGGATATCGGAATATGGCACAAGTGTCTTTTCCTAGTTTTAAAGACTACATTACAATAAAGTAAGGTCATTTTACTTACCAGACTGTTCCAGTTGTTCAAATGTTTGCCTTTACCCAATTAGTTATTATATCCATATTACTGATGATTATTCATCAAAAATCTCATTGTGTAAATATTTTGTGAAAGCACCAATAGTCAACCCTTCAATATCGCTTCAATATCAATATTGAGGTATTTGGTAAAAAAGTTTGTGATATTTGATTTTCTCCATATCGCCCACCTCTAGTTTATGTCTCAGTTTGCTTCAAACAAACTCGGCCATACAGTAAGTCGTGTTTATACCTGTTCCAAATAGCCACACTCATAGGCGAGCAGAAAGCCTGTCGTCATAAGGAGAGGTGAAAGACAATGGATCATAAAAATGGAGATAACGCTGCATAAACCCACTTATAGATGCTGTTAGACAATCCAACAAGCACTTTGTGGAAACATACTGAGGCCTTTAGGGGCTCGAGAATGCATTATATCAATGAGGGTCCTCCCAACTATAGTACAATTACTTGTGTGTGAGTAGCTTGACTTGTGTGTGAGTAGCTACACTGTAAACCCCAATCCATCCATGACACAAAATTTTAATGTTACGTCCACACAAATGTTCAGGATTGTCAAAACAACATAAAAACTTTATGTTCATTTGACACAAAAAATCATCCCATGTGAGGTTGACATAATTTTATTATGTTAAGTCAACAATTTTTGACTTTTGAGTTCATTCTACTTAAATGTATAACATCAACATCACATAATTAGTTCAAGGCCAATTAACAACACATATACTGTGCACTTAGCATATATTTTTATAGTTAAGTAAACCTAAAAAATGGTTGTCAAAATATGTACGCAATGTTTTTATGTTCATATGACAAGCAGTCACTTTCATGTTCAAAAAAATGAAAATATTGTGTTCACTTAACACAACAAAAACACATAATTACAACATAAGTTCCAGAGTTATGCTGAACACAAATATGTTGTGCTGTTTTACCATAAAACTGCCACAAAGTTTTGTGTTTCAATTCCCATGATGCAAGGCGGTAAATAGAGTTGTGTTAAAATGTGCTGAAAAGTTTGCAGTTAGTTCGAAATACAAATGTAACTTCATGAATTCCGTTTATTAAACGTGTCTGCTTAGAATTTTTGTTACCTGGTAGTTGTCATTGTTGTGCTGATTTACATGTGTAACCATGAGTTAAGTGACTGTTGCGTTTGATAAGAGCTGGAGTACTGCAGCATTAGACTTTGAGCAGTAATAGGCTTCCTTCAGCCATTAAGCTGTGGTGTGTCACTTCAATAGTGGCCCTTTTGTGTAAAGTGATGCAAGATCAGCGGCTTTAGAGGAGCCCCTGTTTCGCATGGGGCCCTTGGGTGGCCACACCCAAACACTCATGCTATCTCTGCTATAGATGTGGTTATGTTGTTTTAACTGTTTAATTGTTGTTTGTACATAAAATTAACAAGTTATGACACATAACTTTTTGTGTTTAATAAACATAACAATACACATTAAGCAACCTGATCATTCTATGTTAATATAACGTAAAATTATATGTTAAGAAAACACTAATTATTTGTGTTGCATGACTAAAACAAATTATGTTAAACTGACATAAATTTCCTTTCAGATAACACTCATGTGATACATTTATTTTATGTTTAGTGTACTCAAAACTTTAATGTTACCATGCTGTACTAAATTAAAAGTTTTGAGTGCAAACCGTTTCCACAAAAAATTTAGGTTGAGTTAGCGAATTCGGATTTACAGTGTAGCCAATACCTATAATTTGCCACATTTACCCACTGTGGGTCGATGAGGTCAAATTGGCAATACGGTTTAACGTGTGCCTTTGCACAAGAGTGCACATCAATTGCATAGAAACAGCAAGAAAAATAACATCCAGTGTGGACTGTCCCTTTGTTATTCTAAGAGCCAATACACTGACTCACACGTGAATACAGATTGGTTTCACAGCTGTGCATTTAGCATTTAGCTTCCTCTGAATGTCCCTCCAAAAGAGATTAACCATTATTTAAATCCCCATCTTTCAAATTAATTTTCTCTCACTGGTAGTCATTAAAAAGTGTTTTCAAACAAGAAATGCTGTCCAGCGTTGCAGTTCAATAGATCAATGCAGTTTTGGGATAAATTGTTTCGTATCAACCAGTGCACCTGCTCAATACAGGAGATAACCATGTAACATTTCAGTGAATTTTTGACCTCACTCATCTGGAATGTTAGAACTTTGCGTGGATCCTCCATCAGAAAGATTCATTAGTTTCCTGTAAGAAAATTGAATGATATAGGTAAACAAGTGCAGTTTACTCCAAGGTGGCCACATCGGCTGTGGATAATCAATTATTTCAGCGCCTTAAAAGGCTCTATCATCTCCTGTTATCCAAAGCATAACAAGCTCTTCAAGTGGCTTCCTTGGAACATGAACTTGTTCATGGTTTTATTAATTTAGGGAGTAGTAGAAAGCTTAGATACACAATTCATGAAGGAACTCTGAGGCTGCCTTTCACCACAGGCCTTTGGGCTTTAATTCAGACTAAAAGCGGCTCAAATCTTATGTTTTCTACTTATTTATCCACCATAGTCTGCTTCCAGTTCTTAATCAAACTCTTAAATACCGCGATCCACCTACCACCTCCTCATCAGCACTAGAGTACCTCATACACAATCAATAAATTAGCTGCCTCCATTTCAGAATCATGTTGCAGTACATGTCGATCAAAGGGCACTGGTATTTTTGATGCATTTGTTTTTCTTTTGTTTGAGTGGATTCTTTCCAGCTGTGAGCTCCAGGCCTTAACCTTTTGTTGGTAAGTTTGAAACATAGTGGTTCAGTCTCTGGGAAAAATGCCTCCATAACAGAAATCTGTAGTTCTGTATTTTTTTTATCCAGAGCAACACATTCATGTCTTATGTTTGGAGATATAAGCATTCACGTCATCAGACCACTCAAGATGGTTGTATGATTGGTTAAAAAATATCGGAAACCCAGATACATTTTCCCAATCATAATTACTACTTGTATGTTGAAGTGAACAGTATTTACAGGTTAGAAACAGCTAAATAAAATAACTCTGAAATGACATGAGCATGGCCTAAGGATCTAGGTAATAGGGTAGCCTATACTCTTTGCATACACAACTTGTTTGAAGTCTCTGATTTTTACAATTCTTTACGAAAGTTTGCTTTAACTTAGAATGAAAATCCTCCAAGTTTCCTTGGCTCTGTCTTCTTGTCCTTCATGTTGTACACTGGCTCCAAAATAGGGTAACCCTAACTCTATTAGGGTTAGGGTTACCCTATCCTTAGGGTAATGCACTAATTAAAAACCTAGCAAGTAGCATGTAGATCAAAAGTAAGAATCCGATTTTGCAGCATGCAAGATCAAAATTATATAGGCTATAATTAAAAACAACTCCACAAACATTTTTGCTATACATAAAGATCACATCTGAACAAAAACTGGGCTACTTTCAGCATCAGTGTGAACAAACCTTTAAGATCCATTTAAATATATTTCCAAAGAAAACACACAAAGCTGTATGATGAGTTCTGAGTATAGACAGTGCCATAAAGTGAAAAAACAGTATATTATTGGCACCTAGACAAAATATTGAGTAATACATATTTGACAGAAAGATTTTCTCTGTTTAAGTGGCACAGATCTGCTTTTTCAACCATAACCAATCCATAATGTGAGACATCCTGCACGAGGCTCAATGCTGCCACACGCGTGACGAAAATCGGCACCATGTTTATGGAAATATTTCCTTTTGTTCTGCTGCAGGACACGAGACAGCCAAAGAAACACAAAAGCCTGGCATTCTGCTTTGTCTATGACATTTACAAAGAGACCGATAAACACAAAGGCTGTGTAACCCATCAGAGGCTCGTTCCAAAAACGCTTTCCGATTGAACTGCCACGGCAGGGTACGGTGCCACGTTAAACCCCATTTTATTTTTCCTGTTTAATTTCTGCCGTTTCGCTCCGCTGCCATGTTTCCTGGCAGCCAGCTCATGGACAGGCACAGAGATGCAGAGCCAATGAATGAGGAAGGGAGGTAAGGGGGGGGGGGGGACTACAGAAGCCATGATGCACCTGTCTCTCAACGCTGGATGGAATTCAGGATGAAGACCCAGAGGTGTCATCAGCTTCTGTGATTCATTCATTGTGGGTGAGAGAAAAAAAAATGATTCCATTTTTATAAAATGGCTGCTGGCATGAAATTAAAAAACTAGAAATATATACTCTGACATCTAAAACATTTTGCTATGACAAAAAAAAGATACATTAACAAGAGGAAAGCGACAAATCTGATATCTATTGTTCTGGAAACAAACCCCCAACAGTGAACATTCTCATCTCGAGTGTGCGTCAACTTCCTCTCTACACAGGCCCCATTTACTATATACAGCAGATTGTTTGTGGCTTCATTGCCTCTAGTTGTCACTGTAGACATATGTAGCTATGCAGCAAATAGTTTTTATTATAGCTTTAATGAAAACGCAAAGGGTATTTCAGCCTTCAGACCAGTGTGAAAAACCACTTTGTTATGCTCCTGACAGCCATTGTGTAAATCTTCCATCATGTTTTCATCCTCAATTAGAACAACTCTGGTTGCTGCAGCACAGTGTGGTCTGATGGAGAGCCACATTGTAATCTTTCAAGTAAGCTCTGTGCACCACAGCATGCACCATGATTACATTTGCATTCATTTTTGAAGCTATAAAGGAGCATTAAGTAATCTTTGACCTATTTCAATTACTGCAGTTATTGTGTTGCAGACCAGGGAGATTGAAAGAGAAAATGTCAGTGTTTTTTGTTTATTTTTCAGTTTGCTCTCCTGCTTTTTACAACCCAGTAAAACAACAAAGTTGAACATGATATCCTTAAAAAATACAAATAATTGGGTCAATTCAAGCATCAGGGTATGTATAAACATTAGATTTTTGAGGCTCTGAGAAGCTGTGTGCTTATTTGGAGAGTAGGAGGTAAACAGGAACTACTGGCTTTGCACTGAGTCTTTTTATATAACTTTATTAGGGGCTCTTCTCTGGGTCAATACCATTGATTTAAATCACAAGTCCACCACTGTGGTTTCCTGAATTTGAGCTCTGGCTAATGGGCTATTCCGTGCATTGATACTGAGGGGAAGATATGCAAAATGTGATGCAGGCAGAAAAAAAGAAAAGGTTAATGCTTCAGTTTTAGCATTGTAGATAACAGCAGATAATTTCCATTTCAAACATCTTTGTGTGTGTGTGTGTGTGTGTGTGTGTGTGTATGTGTGTGTGTGTGTGTGTGTGTGTGTGTGTGGCCTTTTGCCGCATGCTTAACTCCACCAAGTGGCATTGAATGAATAGTTCTCCAAAATGGCATTTAACTGTCTTTATTTGGCAGTCACGTTCAGTGGGAAGAGACAGAACAGGGAATTGCACGGGGGGGGGGGGACATTTATTGACAAAAGTCAGCCAACAGGGAAGAACTAAAGTCCATCAATGTTAAGTTTTGTTTTAATTTTGAATAAAGCCAGATTGCTTAAACCCAAATTTCTCTAACTTGATTGTGCAGTGGTTTGAGGGATATTTCTGTCTGGAATGTCGGATGTTTATTCACTCAGTTTCTCTGAAAAGTTAGTTTGATCACTTTCTCTTGGTAAATGAATTAATATAAAAACACCTTGCGTCATTAATAAAGAATTCTTCCATTACAAAAATCCAGTCTGTTGCCATAAATCTTCATAAACTATTAATGAATTTGGATTCATCTCTGTACAATTTTTTTTAAAGAGGAACCTCTTTTTGTACATTGCACTATATGCTTCATCTGTTTATTTGCATCCTGTCAGAGCTTAAGTGGCCCACACTGAACTCTGGTGATGTCCCGATCTGTTGGCTGCAAGCACATGAAAGCAGCAGGTTGTGCCGGGTTACAACCACATCTGGATGGGAAGAGGTTCTCCGTCCCTGTAGGGGATGAGCAGGGGAGTCATCAGACTTTAAAAGATAAACATCAAAGCGAAACCTCCCTTTAATGATTCATAGCTGTTGTGGGTGCCAGTGGAAAACTCCTCCATGTTCCTAATCTCTGCTGCTGACAAAACAGCTTTGTAACATTTGACTAAGTGTTAAAACAGACAAATCTGCATGTAATCAGTGCATTCATAATGGCTTTCAAAGAGAATCAGAAATTACAGGGTATCATTTGTAGTTAGAAAAGTGGTTTGGGGGAATGTATACAAATGAGAAGTTTAAATAGTTCTAGCAAGTCTTGGGGGTGCAGTGCTACTTTTTGAGAGCCAGAAAAAGTGCACAATCACATTAGCATTTATAACACTTGGGCTTTCTGTGGGAAACTGAGGCCTCCAGGAGGGCAGACATCTGTGTTTGTTTCTAAATAAAGTAGACTGACAATGAGCTCATTCTGCGAGGTGAGGAGAAGCCTCTACTATGAATGTCGGTCTGTTTATTCTTTCACTCTGCGCGAGGCAGTGTGCCATTTTAAAGCAGCCATGTTAAAAACCAAGCACTTATAACTCCACGGCTCTGCAGTGCTGATGCAAACTTTTTCTGTGTGTAAGAAATATAAGAAATGCGGTGCTCAATTTTTCAGTGTCAAGTGGTTAACTTGGGAGCAGGGTCGTGCTGTCTAAGCCTTTGGCACTGGGAACGCCTGCCATACTGAGCAGCTTCTGGCCAAATGCAAATGAACTGCAAATACTTGGGAGAATCACTTGTAGCAACTGAACCAAGGAGCAACTGTGTGACAGGAAGTCTTAAAAATGGAACCAAATCACAGTCGCTTTGCCTGTCTTTACTCTTTTACCTCTAGTAAGAAAAAGATCAGCAAAGATAGCGTTTTATTGCCAAGACTGTCAAAGACGTTGCAGATAAGAAAGCCCGGTAACACTTTACTTGAAGGTATCTACATAAGAGTGACATGACGCTGTCATGAACACATGACACTGTCATGACACAGTCTAACCCTAACCATAACTTGTCATGACAAAAACCAAATGACACTTACTAAAAGAAGTGTTATGCCATAAACGTTTATGACTTGTTTAGAATGTTTATGCAGCCTGGTCTCTCAGAATTCCGTGAAATGATCAAAATAACTAGCTAAAAAATTGCTAAAAGGTACGACTAAACAGCTCAAATGATCACAAAGTTCAAAAAATCATAAATTAGCCTACTCATGTTGGAAATTTAAATTAAATACTTTGGCTCTGCTTTTTGTTCTCCACAAATTCGAGACAAATCACATTAAAACGTCAAATTCTTTAAGCACCTGTACCCCAAAATATTTCAGGTTAATTTGACATTTCATGCAACACTGACACTCCTAATCATAGTATGCACACAACAGTCTCTATGTACCATACTGAAAAAATGTGACCCACTTTCCAACTCACACAGCTCACTCCATCAATTTTCATCCGGAATATTTTTGAATCTGTCAACCTCAGCTAGAGGAAGACTACCAGTCCTTAATCATTGTAAATGATGTTTGATTTGTGGATAATGTAACGTTAAATAGTCAGTATGATTCTAGGCTGTGTTTTTCCTTGATATGCAGAGGTCTTTAATTTGGATATTGACAGTAAATGTTCAATTCAGTGGGGCTTTATTTGCAGATGTATACATTGCCAAAGCAAGTGTGAAATAAAAACAAAAATGTACATACAAGAAGATCTACAATAAAGCGTAAACAGAGCAGGCTTTGTTTCCCCTGTAAGTGCAAGAAGTGCATTCACAATGACACGTTTGGTGACCTTAGTGCCAGCATCGCCTTCTTATCTACAAAACAGAAAAACAGTTTGAGCTAGATTGCTAGTTCGCTAACTCGCTGCGATTGAAACGAGGACATTTTAACTGCTTTAGTTGCTGGTGTGATCTATAGCCTTTGGGTCTGTGCTTTGTTGACCCTGGCCAGCTCCATGCAGTGACCTTTGAAGAACATGATGACAATTTTATGAATTAATTTTTAAAATCTATATCTGACCCTTTTGTCCTTTTTACGATCGGTAACGTTAGTGATGCAGAATAGTTTTTTGGATAGCACTGCATATTACGGTACAGTAATAAGATGGTAATAGTGGGGTAACAGTGAGATAATAAAGAGGTAATATATAGGTAATAACATGTAATTACCAAAGTAATAACATAGTAATACATCACAGTAATAAGACGTAATACTGGGGTGATAAGGTAACAGATGTAATAACATGCAATTACCAATGTAATAAGTAAGAAAGGGTTTGACAATAACCATATATATATATATATATATATATATATATATATATATATATATATAGGTAATGGTAATATAGTTATATTTATATTGTAATAACATGGTAATAATGGGGTAATATATGTTGATGTTTTCACAGTATTATAGGCTACTATCAGCATAATACCTTCCAAATTAGATAAAACTTCTTGGAATTTAAAATTGGTAATTACCATATTATAATGCTGAAATTCATCCACCCTTTATGTTCCAAACATTTCCCATTTGGTTATTGTCGAGCCCTTTCTTACTTATTACATTGGTATTTGCATGTTATTACATCTGTTACCTTATCACCCCAGTATTACGTCTTATTACTGTGATGTATTACTACGTTATTACTTTGGTAATTACATGTTATTACCTATACATTACCTCACTGTTACCCCACTATTACCATCTTATTACTATACCGTAATATGCAGTGATACCGTTTTTTGTAGTGTTTAGTGCTGGTCTAGGGTATTCATTATTTAATATCCTAAATAAAAATGCATATTGTAGCCTACTGCAGCACACAGGCAGTCTCAAAACTGTGAGTGGTGGTTGTCAAACATCCTCGATTCTCCAACTTACTTACAACGAAAAACATATAAAGAATGAAGCTGTGAGCCGCCGTCATTTATTATTTATTTATCTGTTTGTGTACTCAAATCATGAAAATGCTGTTTACAATCTACAGTCCTGGTGCTGGTTGCAAAGATGGATGGATGCACAAAAGTAGTGCTCTAACCTCCTGCTCTAGGCTGATTGCGGTTAACTGTTTGAGTCTTTGTTCACTCACAGGTGTCATCAATCACTCAAGCAGCCTTTACAGTTTTTGCCGATTGCTTACACACTGAAATCTAAAGTAGTGGTTCCCAACCTTTTTTCCTTGTCGCCCCCCCCCCCCCCCCCCCACTCATGTATAAGAAAAGCTGAGGCCCTCCCCCCGAAACCAAAGTTGAGGCTACTCTCGAGATAGAGCCGTACTTTCTTTTTTGATACAGAGGAGTTATCAGCACTTGTACGTTTCTCCGCTATGTTTCATTCATAAAATAGTGATGCCGTGGCGGCAGGAAAGACGAGGATGATAGCAGCTAGCAGCTGACCTGATGACAGCAAGGGCCACAGGTTAAGAGGTCCCGGAGGTTTGGCCTACTAAGTAGCCTACCTACAGTTTTAAGTGAGAACACAAACATATAGTTTTTATACAGACCTTTGTATAAATTATATGTTCTAGTGTATTATCGTAATTTGTTTAACATGTGCACATTTTTTTTTTTTTACCTCAACCTCAAACCAGATAAAGACTTGCGCACCCCCCTGTGATCCGGGCACCCCCTGAGTGGTGCCCGGGCCCTAGGTTGGGAAACACTGTCGTAGAAGACTGTTATTCAGGTATTTTTTAGTTATGTTTTAAATCTCTATTAAAGATTGTATTTGCCAATTTCAGATCCCCCCTCCCAGATCTTGCCTATATAGATCTGTGGATGGTGTGGCAACACTGGTAGACAAAAAAGTTACCTTCTCATTGTATTTTGAATGTAAGGTAAATCAGATTTCACATGGACTTAGCACTTCTGAATAAGGGTCAGTTACATATCAGAGTTGTCCAATGGATGCTGCATTCAGTTAACAGAGAAACTGCACTTCATTACACAATGATTAATGTTGAAGCATATTAATTAGTTACAACCCCTTACCTGAAGAGTAATGTGTGCCAGGAATCTGTTTAAGGGGACTGAGTGTCAACGTGTAGAGAAGGGTAGGACCCAAATGCAGTTCAAACTAGAGATTTATTAAAATGAAGAAAACACTAAAGCAACCCACGACATGAAACACTGAAAAACACACTAACAGAAAAACAAGAATCCCACAACAGACAAGGGAAACAGAGAGACTAAATACACAGGGTAATGAACACTAACAAGGGACAGGTGATACAAACAGGTGGAACACATCAGGGCGGGGCAAAACAATCAAACAAGGCGGGAAACCAACAAAGACAGGAAGAAGCTAGACAAGACAAGGGAGACCAGACAGACTACAAAATAAAACAGGAAACCGAACATAATACCAAAACCCTGATACTGAGAGCCTGGAACTCACTGCCACTTCATAACAAACGGAATCTGTCACCAGGGGGTTTCTGACTTCACCCATGGGTGCCGTTGAAGGTGTGGAGCCAGTGAACAGGCCGTTCATCTCGTCCTGCCCGGTGCCTCGAGGCCGCCAAGGGCAGCTGGAGCCCAGATCGTTGTTTCTGAATTATAGCTGCTAATTATCCAGCTCCTTCACGTGATGGGAATGCTAATAAATGGCATCAATTTATTTAAGCTCCATGGTGGAGCCCATGCACAGGGGTGATGTGTTAAATGGAATTATATAGCGCTTTTCTAGTCAACCGACCACACAAAGCGCTTTACAAAACATTTACGCAACGTAGGTTAGGGATTCAGTGGCTTGCTCAAGGTCTGGAAGTGCCGGGAATGGAACCAGAAACCTGCTCCACCTCTTGAGCCATGCCTTTAATACCTTATCTTCACGATATCTTAGCGTTTGTTCATATGTGTGTATATTTGTGAGTACACTTGCTGGCATATTGTGGGGAGGCGGGTGTGAGTCAAATTTTTCTTTTTCTTTAAAAGACAGAATTCCGAGAATAAAGTCAGAATTCTGATTTTATTTTTTTCTTCTCAGAATTCTGACTTTCTTCTAAAGTCTAAACATTTTTTTTTCAAGTTTAAACTCACAACTCAATACATTTTGTTCACATGTGGCCCTAATACTCTTCCGTAAAATTCAGATTTTATTTTGATAAGAAATTGATGTTTAAAGTTTGGGAACAGTCAAAATAAAGCTTGTAAATTGTCTGTCTTGGCTGTGCTTGGTGCTGAGGGTCACCCACGATGGCAATAAGGCGTGCTAAGCACATTTCTGAATTTATTAAGAATTATCTGTAAACTGTGATATTTTCTGGTAAACCTAAGCTGTACCCCAAGTTCATACTTCATACAAATAGTATACAGTATACAGTATAAAAAACACATTTTACCATTTTGCACTTCCAGGAAATTATAAAGCTCATGTGTAGTTTAAGAAAAAACATGTGATTTTGAAATGCCACTGCTAAATAAACTTTTTTTCCAAAGCAAAAACAAAATCAAGAACGGCCAACCAGGAGACTCAGCTGATCATGATAAGCCCATTTAGAACGGAGCTCTAATTTACAGCAGTTTTGTACTGAGCATCTCTTTTAAACCAATAGGGAATAAATAGAAGAAGAACAAAATCACATTTGTTCTTTCATGCTGGCTGCATTAAGCATTATTACAAACCGTTATTATTCTTTTTCCAGCCATTATTTCTTATGAGTGAAGGTTTGCTGAGCGTGCTCTTTACAGCTCTTTTATAGCCTGGCTGTACATTCCTATAATTAAACTCATTCACAGGAAGCTGCCCAGCAACACTAGGCCCCTGCTGTTGGTCGCTGTGCAGCTGCACCTGGACAGCTGTTTTGTAGCTGAAACAACAAAAGTTGCTCAATTATATTACCATCATATTGGCCTGTGGAGTATATATATTTTTTTTTTTCACTTTAAGCTGCAATATGTGAATCCCAGTGGTCCCAGGTGAGCACAGTGAATTAATGCTCCCAAAACCCTTATTTAACACAGCTTCTAGGTTTTAAAGAAATATTTTTGGGAAATGCATTTACTTTCACTTTTCACTTTCTTGCCTAGAGTTAATAAGAAGATTGACACCCCTCTAATGTCTGTACGGTAAATATGAAGCTGGGGCCTGCAGCTCATTAGCCTAGCTTTGCACAGAGACTGGAAACAGGAAAACAGCTAGCCTGGCTCTGTCCAAATCTAACAAAAATCCACCTAGAGCTG
Source organism: Zingel zingel (assembly GCA_023566125.1). NCBI lineage: Eukaryota > Metazoa > Chordata > Actinopteri > Perciformes > Percidae > Zingel > Zingel zingel. The sequence continues at coordinate 32,403,604 of CM042323.1, read as the reverse complement.
AGTAGTTAGCACTAGAGCTGTAATCGGGCCTTAAAAGTTAGGCCCAACAAGGCCCGAGCCTGACAAGTACATTTTGATTGACAGCTTTTGAAAAGCCTGAACCCGTTTACAGCCCGACATTATTCAAATGTGCACACGCACACAGCTCTTTTGCCTTTTGTCAAGAATGAGTCATTTATAAATTGTTTAACACAATTTATTCACGACTAACATAGGCTATAAGCCACTTGGAAGTTGGAACAAAGAAATAAAATAAGTCCTCCAGAGGCCAGCCTCCATTTCATCTCCTCAGTATCCATTTTCGCGCTAATCAAAACGCATCACCTAAACGCTCATTTACCGCACAACCCGGAGCGCAAGCCCGAGCCCGGCATGAGCCCGTGTACAATGATAGAAATTAAGACCGGACCCAACAGGTTCGGTCGGATTCAGTCTTAATTTCTATCATTGTACGCGGGCTCGGTTCCAGTCAGGTCCCGTCAGGTTCGGGCAAAGATCTTCAGCTCTAGTTAGCACAACCAACGACAGCCAACATGACTGAGCAGACAATACAGCGGCACGTACAGAAGATATTGCCCCCCCTTAGAAAAATGTTCCCATAGGTTGTTTGTTCAAGCAGCAAGTACGACTCATATCAACATTTATAGTGGTAGCGCCCTCTAGTGACAAACAAACACAGGACTTATACCCAGGAGACCAGGGTTTGTGTCCTATTTTAAAGTGCTCATAGTATGCTTTTTGGCTTTTTCCCTTTCCTTTATTGTGTTCTATATCTTTTTGTGCACGTTATGTTTACAAAGTGAAAAAGCCCAAAGTCCACCCCAAAGGGACTTACCATCTCCAACAGAAAACACTGTTCACCAACTGCTCCAAACAGCTCTATTGTAGTCCAGCCTTTACTTCCGTGAGGAACGTGCGTCACTTTGTGACACACGTTATAATGCTAGCCTAGCTGCTAGCACGGCACTCCCTCATACTCTGCAACTGACTAGCTAGCAGTACTTACTGCGCATGTGTGACTCCCAACAAAGATGTAACAGAAGTGAGATGTCTCACTCTGTAGCTAAAACAGAGAGCTCAACACACAGGGTGAAAAGAGGAGCTGCAGCAATGTGTAGTACAACAAAAATGTTTTCTGAAAATTAAACCACATAAACCTATTCTGGTACAACCTCTAAATACAATTACGAACGTGAAAATGAGCATAATATGAGCACTTTAAAAAATTACCTACAAGTTTTGAATCAAACAGAACTATGTCACGTTGTGGGTCATATGCATTATTTTTTTTGGCATTTTAGGCCTTTAGACATAATACGGGAGAGAGAGGGGGAATGACATGCAGCAAAGGGCGGAAGGTCGGAATCGAACCCGCAGCTGCCGCATCGAGGACTGAGTCTCCTCTGTATATGGGTGCGTGCGCTACCAGGTGAGCTACCCAGGCGACCGAGGGTCACATGCATAACCAGAAGTTGAGTAACGTAACAGATTATTTTCTTTTTCTATACTCAACCAAGTAGTTTCTGTGCCAAAAGGTTACCAAACTGCGACCATTTAAAACCGCAACCGTTACATTCTCTCGTGGATTGTCTTAGAGGGTAGGAATAAACGACCTGTATCGTCGTATGGTTTAGAGGAACTGTTGGTACAGAAACATCACAGCAATAAAAAACATTAAAACAAATGAACAAAATGCCGTAAGTATATCACAGACATAACACTGGAGGCTGTCTGTTATTTCACTGTTGCTGGACATTGCATTTTGCCACACTTTTGTATTTCTTCCAACATTTCCCATGTAACCATTAGAAATCACGTTAAAAGCCAAGACTCTATTAAAAGAATGAAATTAAGCTTTAAGAAGATTAGGTCAATAATATCCTCATATTGTTAAGAGTGCTACGACTGTAGGCACTCCCATTGAATGTGTGGCCCTGGACAAACAAACCCAAACACGGCTGCACATTAATCCTCTGCTCCCACTCAAATGTAAACTAATGACGTCAACTTCTTAATCATTATTGAATTGGCTTGAATCACAAGATTCCTAACGTGGCAATGTATCATGTTTTGGGAGCTTAGTTCCACCTGACAGGTTCATTCTCTCTCGTTTTCCCCTCATTCAGCTCTGGAGAGTCCTTTCAAGTCTTCCCTGCTGGCCCTGTTTGGAATCATGGATTCGGTGAAGAACCACATTGTCTGATGTGTGGGCTGCACTCCAAGTCTTTCTGTGCCTGAACACACACAAAATATGGTGTAATTACAGCAGTGACTAACCCAGCGCACAATAAATTGAACATTAAATCCTTTAACTATTTGGTGATAGCATCAGGGGAATTGCAAATTACCCTCTACTTGATAAGGATTACATTTCAGAGAGTGTTAGTGATATGACAGTTCTGCTGCGAGTATGCTTTTATACTGGGGTGAAGATTGCCCCGAACCAATCAAAATCCAGTATTCTAGCTGTCCATAAAATAAATGATCATGGAATTCAGACCACAGTTCTCTGTTGTGTGACAGGCATACATGTTCCATATTTTATATCTTACCAAAGAGAGAAACCTCCATCGGTCAACAACATCAAGCTTCTCTCAAACAATATTTCTTATCAGCTGATGCATCCGTCAACACAGAGCTGAGCAGAAGCATCTCCAGTGAAAATAATCACAGCCATGACTATCCTATCTGACATGTCATCTGACTCAGAGTGATTGGTTTCTTTTTCATCTGGACAGCCCTGCGGCTATCTCTGTGTCGCTTTGAACACACAAGGAAATTCCCATTAGTGTTTATTTAAACATTTTATTTTTTTTTCTTCTGCATGTACATGCCAGTGCAGGAAATGCCTCTTTCAGCTGTGTGATCATGTGATTGATTGGCCACTGTGATGCTATTGAAGCAAACCGGTATCATCTGCAGTCTGCGACCAGCTGCCAGGACGCCTTTGTGTCCTGCACTCTGCAGGCTTATCAAGGATCTGGAATTTGTAATAGCAACACTTATTTTTTGATGTTTTGTTTTTAACGCTGCCCAATTATGTTTGCAGCGAGGAGCTACACAGTAAAGGCTTTGTTTTAAAATCCTGCCAAAATCATTAGTTTCTCGAATGGCTTCTAAAGCCAGTCCATCATAAACCCCCATGTTAAAATGGCCTACTTTACAGCAGAACTAAACATGTTAACAGCCTGGTTCAAAATACGGTTTTGGTCTCTACAGCTAATTTCCCCCTGTGGGGGGTTAATTTTTATATAACTCACCGTTTAAATCATATTATTGCCTAAAGTTGGGCATAATTCCGCTTTGATTGAGGTGGCTGCCAGGAGGCGGGTATAGACTTTTTGGAATAGGCAACTTCAGGCACTGCCAAGATGGCGATGGCCAGAGCCACCAGTAGCCACATACTTTGAGCTTCATTTTGCTCTTCAGAAACCTGTGTATGACATCAGAGATGACGTCCATATTTTATACAATCTATGATGGAAACATACATGTGCAGTGCATGCAAGCTATATGACGTCCTTTGTTTTTCCGCTATTCCAATGATCAACAGATGGAGGCAGTAATGATCCCAGAAATGTGGGGTGAAAGACTGCTGGCTGATGTTAACAGAGCAATGCAGGTTTAGCCGCTTTGCAAATGAACCCAACCCTACGCTTGCACTACACACGCCACACTGGTCGATGTAATGACACCGCCGTTAATTACGGGAAGGTGTTTACGTAGGTGGACCGTTCAATGCTGTGAGAAAGTGAAAATGGAACTCGTGAGCAGAAAAAGTATTGTTTGGAAGTACTTTCAGTCAAAAGAAGGCGATTCAAGTTGAGCTACATGTTCAATGTTCAATGCCGATTTGTCTCGTGGTGGCAAGGACCCCAAACAATACACAACATCACCGCTGTTACAACATTTGCGTATGAAACCTCCAAAAGAATACAAGTTGTGCATGAAGGAATCTACAGACAGCAGCCAAAATGCAGCAACTTCAGGTACAGAAAAGGAAGGACAGTCACTGTTTACTTCATTAATGTGTTTACTGTGTTAAAGGGAGTAGGATTCGGTATTCGGATTCGGCAGAATCTTAACCAGTGGATTCGGTATTCGGCCGAACCCCAAAAATCTGGATTTGGTGCATCCCTAATTAATAGTAGAACAACAACTGACTCTAGGTTAATAACTGGTCAGAGGTTAACAAAGTAGGTTTTTGACTCAATTCGATGTCCTATTGAGAATCCATTTAACACTGTTAACAACATCAACAACAGGCGTGCTGAGTTATGGCTAATATGACCTTTCATGTGTAGTTTACAGGCTTTTATATCGTAATGATAGTGACAAAGTCTGAGAGCGGACATGAAGCCAAACAGGAACGTGGAGGTCTTTAAAGCCGAAGGTAAACATGTCACAAATGGGTTGTGAGCCCAGTGGGAGAGCTTCTGATTGCTTTCATTATTCCCTTTCACATCAAAATGTCAACCAGCATGAAGAAAGCAGCCCCACTGTGTTTGCTGATAATTAGAGGATCTATTTTCCTGTTTCACATTAAGCCAGCTCTCTGGAATAAAAAAAAAAAAAGATTGGCCAAGCAAGAAAGTTCCGAAAGTTGTCCTCCTTCAGACCTCCATCTAATCTTACAGTATCTTTTCCATTCACCATTTTACAGTAGAAAGGCTTTTCTGCAGTAATATGAGGCAACGTCCGTTGATGTGTTTAACGTCTCTGCATTTGTCTGGTTATTTCTGTTGTGTTTCTGCACTTTATAAAGATCACTTGTCAATAACTTGTCAGTCAGTGCCTTTTTTGTTTCAGTTTCTGAGCTTCATATTTCACCTTGATCAAGTCTCTGAAGTGAAGAAAACTAAACTGACTGAGTCATATAGAAACAGAAAAAGAAAAGGCAAAATAGTATTTTACAGTATTTAATTACAATACAACACACACCCTGCAAATGTTTGACTGGATTTCATACAGCACTTTCATATCCCATTTTAATGCAAACCCTGCAGCCAATCATAATTGATTGTTCACCCAGACCATGGTATATCAGTCCTTATACTAAAAGGAAACCACTGTATTGCAGCTTAGTAAGAATGTTCAATTCCTATGCCTATAGAGGGGAAATATTTGTTTTAAAGTGATAACGTATAGATATATTTTTTTCAATAAGGAAGTGAAGAAAGCATAACTGAACAATTCAATATCACATTTGAATCTTCTGCTGCAGGCTAAATGTTATATGTTACTATACTTGTGACATAAATCAATACAGGACTGGTGTTGCACTGGCCAGCTCCCTGTGATTGGATTTAATTTCTGTGCATTAGGCAGAGCGGTGTGAGAAAAAAAAAATCATGGTTTGCAATAATGTTTAATGCAGAGCAAACACCATGAAAGAAACAAATGTGTTTTATGTGCATTTCCTCCCTTTATTCCCCATTGGTGTGGGGGAGCTGTTCAATGGCAAAACTGCACAGTGGACACATGTGAGAGTGTTGACTGTGTGTCAGCATCACCCCCCCCCCCCCCCAAGGCTGCTGCTAATGTAAATACAGAATGCATTCCATCTCCCAGAGGCTTTAAATAATCTCTGACCTCTGTTGGACCAGCAGGAATTACCACAGCATCATGAGAGCAACAGGATAGTCTCCTGCATAACGGAGGCAGCTAATTGGAGCACAGATGCAACAGAAACTGTCCTGTGTTAAACACTGGAATAGCAAAAGTGTTTTGGTATTGTTTTTTTGGTTTTTGAATAAGGCTTTTAAGCCTGAATTGTTTTGTTGCCTATTGTCCTTTTGTTGTTAAGCGGATTTCATGCACTTCATTCTTTGGCTTTATATATATATATATATATATATATATATATATATATATACATATATATATATATATATAGATAGATAGATAGATAGATAGATAGCTATGAATATTGCTGAGTAGTTGAGGAGTTGAGTTTCTCTGTGAGGTTTTTGCTGTCACTGCTCATGAGCTCTGGAAACCCAAGCTTTCAGATTCAGTAACATTGTTTAAGTCATTTATAAAAAAAAGTAGCTTTAACAAACGTACTTTTATTAATGTAATATTTTTCTTATCTGTTCCTATTTCATTGATAAAGTCTCTTCGGTCTTTTCAAAACAAAGGATTAAAGGATCAAAACATCAAGCTGTATATGAGTACTGTTTATTTGATGTGCTGTTTTCTTTTGTAAAATTGTAATGCATTTTTTGATAGTAGTGTTTGTCTAATGTGTCCAGTTATTGATAATCCTTAGGGTTCATTTGCAATCAAAGCAAGTATTGACCCTTAAAGGTAGTAATGGAAACAATGTATTTGTTATTGTAATTTCATTTTAAACAATATGTGTTAGAGGCTAGTTATGTATTATTACACGTGTATTTTTTGACGTTATCTAACAACTTCAATCAATATATTCATTATTTCTTTCACTCTATTTCTGCTCTGCACCACTTTTTTCATTCTTTTTTATTACATTGTTTTGATTGGATTCTCTAAGGTTTTTTGCAACTCTAGTTTAAATGGTGTTGTATAAATAACTATTACTAAAGTCTATAAAAAGCAGCCATGCTGGTCATTTTTGCTCCAAACCAGAGCAGAAAGTAGCTATAAAGTGACCCACGTAAAGCTCTGTAGCTGCTCTGCAGCTGTTCCTCAGGTGCAGATACACACGAATAGTTCATACCTTTATTTCACAGAGCTCTGGTTTGGAATATATGGCACAAAACTCCAAACAAACTTTCTTGCTGGTAGGAAACAGCAGCTGTTGTGTTTTCTGATATGCCCATAAACAAGTTTGGCTCAATTTTTGTGCAGAGAAAACACAATTTGGACTCTGTCCCCGAATCATAAACAGGGGACTGGTGGTGAGAACTTGATTATGATAGCACATTAGAATATAGGGGTAATGCCCACAACCAATACGATTCAATTAGTGATGTGTCTTACACCTGATTAACAAATGAGTGGAGATGTGTTCATGCTGTGGAGGGTTAGACACAAATATTTGTCATACAATAGTTGCACACTAAGTGGTATCTTATTCCATTTCACATTTAATGGCTACAAGGCCAAAAATTATATTTTTGTATTATTATTTTGTAAATTGTGCTGTCTGTTGTTGCTGTTTTTTAGTGTATCATGCCTGCACACACACACACATATATATATATATATATATATATATATATATATATATATATATATATATATATACACACACACAAAAAGGTAGGTAGTTTATCCCTGTGGTTCTCAACCTATGGGTAAAGTCCCCTGCAGTGGATCACAGTATACTGTAAATCTGGGGCATTGTGAGATGATTAAAGGGGAAGAAATAAAAATCTAGTTCATCACATACATTTGTATAATTATTTTGGACTTGTAGTGGATTATGTACTTGGAAATGCTAAATAAAGGGTTTACAGTAAAATAATTATGGTTGTATGCTTGACAATTGGATGTTTGAACAGAATAAGTCAAATAAATGTATCAATCTAAAGTATGAACAACAAACTGTCTCTGCATTTGTATCAAACTAAGACACCATTTATTAATTTATTTCAATCTGCTCGTTCTACATTTTTTAACTCCTCTCCAGGTTACATCTTGCTTCTTGCCTACTTTAACTTTAGGGATGAATTAGTCTCGCATTGCCAGACCTTCCTCCACAGCACTGCGGAGGAAGGTCTGGCTAGTCCACACAGCATTCCGGGATGGGAGAAAAATGTGCTCTTGTTTATTGGTTTATCGTCTTGGGCGGCGCCGTGCGCCGGACCACAATGACGGTGCCGCTGCAAAATAGCCTCGGGAAGGAACTTGTTTTGGTGGAACATGTGTACGTTAAAAGGTTGTTTTAGTCGTGCAACAGAAAACTCAGATTGGACAGATAGTCTAGCTAGCTGTCTGGATTTACCCTGCAGAGATCTGAGGAGCAGTTAACCATAGTTCTCAGAAATTAAGAGTTTAAAATTACAACACAAAGAAAGCAGAAAGTGATGGACATCTGGCCAAAATAAGGGACATCCGGCGGAACTTTGTGGATATAGACTAGGGATGAATTGAGGTCTTTCTTTATTTCATCCAATCAGCTTTAGCCCTGTGGAATTCAAACCACAATCATGGCTTCAATGACATCTTCTCAGTTGGTGCAACAAGTGTAATATCTATGAAATAGATGAGACAAGAGCACGGGGAAATCTCGGTATGAAGATCAATGTTCCCTGCATGGACAAAGTCAGCAGAGAGAGCCGACTGCCTTTATTGTTGCTTCCCATGCAGGGAGCTTCACAGGGTCACACACATAATTTCCCAGCACAGCATGAATGGAGATGAACCAGTGCTACAGCATGAAACTTAAAGCAAGCTGCAGTCTTTCAGCTCTATGTTATCTCTGGGAGTTTTTTTTGCTGGTATCAGTGGTTTATCCTTCCCTAAACGTGTTGCGCAATAGGAGCTGGATGTAGGGATTATGCTGAAATATTTCTGTTCCTGGGTGAAAGCTCACCTGCCCTGCTTTCTGTTTGATGCACCGCTGAATTGAAACGCTTTTCTGCACTGAGATAATTTCCTCTTAGGGTTGACTCTCTAAATGCCTCTGCAGTTTATCCTATAAAATCCATGCCTCATTCATCAAACCTCTGCTGGTTTTATTGTGACAAATAATAGCAGTAATTGACAGTGAGTGCTCCCTTCAAATTTTGAACAAATGCAATTGTCAAGCCCAGACAGAGATGCAGCTCACTGATAAAAGTCTGGTTCATAATTTTGTGAGGGAGCAATCAGTCTGCGCTCCTTTGGCGATGACTTCACACGCGTTTGGCAACCGGCGCTCGCGCTGCAACATAATGACTTGTTGTTTTCCAAGAGCATCCACTCCAATTTCTGCCCTCTAGTCCAGCTTTAGACTGTGGATCCAAATTTGTCTAAATGAAAGGCTATTAACATGTGTCACACCCAATTATGTTCAGCATCCCTGTCTATAATTGCATTCTGCCCGGCAACACAATGCTGGGAGATGCTTCCTCTCATTTACTCAGACCACCCAGCTCTTTTGCACCAGCTGCACTGAAGATTTCTGACTCTGGGGTAGTTTTAGAATGGAAACCCACATTACTTGTAGTTCTCTGTTCAAGCGACAGAACCACTGATGTACAATCAGCCTTGAAACCAGTGGGAACCTCTTTCACAGCTCAAATCACTCCACAGATGTATGTGGCCATGGGTCAATTGGCTCTCATTTGAAGCACAATACTCTTTTTTTCCCCAAAAAATATTGTAACCTTCTCCTCTCTGTGCTTTAAGATTGTGAAACAGCAAAGAACACAGAGCCGTTTGTATCGTTGGGATTTCTTCAGATGGAAAAACAAAGATGAGGAGCAAAGGCTAAAACTACAATTATTTGGACCAGCAGTTCAAAGAAAATGAATACAGAGCCTTAAAAAAGTAAATATGACTGTAGCTTATGACTCTTTAGTTTCTCATACAACAAAACATGTTTTAATGATGTCTACATTTAGTTTGTATAAAATTGCTTCATTTAGACCATTCAAAGCATTTTGCATCTTGGGAACTGTTAGGTGTGTGTGTGTGTGTGTGTGTGTGTGTGTGTGTGTGTGTGTGTGTGTGTGTGTGTGTGTGTGTGTGTGTGTGTGTGTGTGTGTGTGTGTGCGCGTGTGTGTTGTGGTTGGCTGTAAATTGCTGACTGGGTACACCTGCGTCGGCCAGCTCCCTGGGTAAAGGAGGGAGGAAAGCCTGCAACGGTTGTTTCTTACCTTAGCCTTTGTGTGCTGGCAGTAGGCTGCACTAGGCCAGCGTGTATTGGTAGGTTTTATTCATTTTTTTCTGGAAAAGGAGTGTTTATCTTGTGCTTGGTTGTGATCTAGTTCTGGTTTTGTTGCTCTCTAACGTGGTTGTTTTGTTTCTCCATAGATCAGTCCATAGATTTCTTTAATAAATTTTACATATTTTTGTAACAATCGCCTTTCACCCTTCTTAAAGTTAAGTTCTTAACATCAATGATTCTTAACATCAATGGTTACTCTCTAGTTCATAGGGTCGTAACAGGAGCATTTACCCATCCCACACCAACTCCAAAACTGGCCCTCGAAATATCACACTAGTTTATCTGTTTAACAGATACATTCCATGGAGAAACCTGTGGCTCAAAGCCATCTGGACCTTTGGACATTCTCAGCTTCATTAGAAAAAGAAAAAGTCCTTTATGACAGCTACATCCTTGCTCGACACCAAACTTAAGTTCCTATAGAAACTTTCCGAGCTTCTGTCTTCTATTTTGTAAGTTTATTAGTTTCCTGTGGAAATGTACAGCTCTCATGATGACCTGGGAACACAGAGGAAGCTTAACCTCGCCGACGCAGCAGCAGCTCCAAATAGCTTCCATCGGCTTCCCGAAGCTCCCCTGCCATCTGCAGCACAACACCCACCAGCACCCAGTACACTCGCTAACGGAGGTGGGGGTTAATTAATGGAGCCCTTGCTCAGAAACAGCAAGCAGATGCATTAATCATCTCATCTATATTTAATATTCAAAATGCTTCGCTGATTTGTGGTGCAACCCAACAACACTGGATTTTTCCTCTTCCAAGAACCAGACTGCAGAAGTAAATCCTGTTCATTCTCCTCCTTTTCCAAAGTCAGTAAAGCAGTCACAATGACCACATGCAGGCCCGGATCTTGGCACAGGCATTCTAGGCACGTGCCTAGGGCCCATTTGCCAGTAAAAGGAAGAAAAAAAAAGTAATTAGTTTAGTTTTCGATCTAACACTTCATCTAAATTAGTATTTTTTTTTTTAAGTATATATATCATATTATATTAACAAAAAGTACTGTAAAATAAAAACGTTTACTCCAATTGCGGGAAAATTAGTTTTTGGTTCCGCATGTTAGCTAGCCATAACCGTTACACTACCACATCCTTGGATGCCATTGGGTGCAGCAAAGCGGAAAAAAAGATAAATGAAGATGAAAGAAAACGACAGTTTTTAGACAAAGTTTAATTAGATGCATTAAAATACCTCAATAAAAAAATTGCATAATAATTGTGACAGTTAAAAGTAGCCTAATCTTGTTTATTCACTAAATAAATAATCTATTTGGAGGGGGGGGCCAAAAAAGGTTGTATGCCTAGTGTAATTTTTCCATTTAATCCTGCTCTGACCACATGGATACACAGATGTGTTTCACTCCAGTGCTGCTATGTTTAGCCAAGTTGGCAGCCAGTAAAGTCCCCCATGCCGTCTTTCCTGTCAGCTCGTCCAACATCTTTCCCCCCGATTTTTTGGATGACCCAATCCAGAGACAGATGGACCAGACCAGGCGCCCTTGTTCCCTCCCCGGTGTCAAGACAACCTGCCAAATCCACCGCAAAGTTACTCTGAACTTGATTGGCCTTTATTGCAGGCTGACTCACTCGTCAAGCCATTGCTGCTGCTGCTGCTGTTTGAAACAAAGAGCACTTTCTCAGTTAGGATCTTCACATGCAGCTGCTTGATGAGTTAAATAGTAGTTGGTGATGACGCACAATAGTTTTGTGATATGTTTAGTGCCACTGCGCGTCTCACTGTTGTTGTTTTTCCCTTTCCAGAGATCACTTTTCAGTCAGACAGTGTGGGCGGCACAGCTACACAGCTACACAGTTAACACAGTATCAACTTTTGAAAAAAAAAAAAAAGTAACCCTTTGATGCAGAAGTAGTTTAAAATTAAAATTATTTATTTTTTTTGCAATACTGTTGTGACAAAAAATATCTTAGCATTTACAGTAGGTGTTCCTCATACATTTTATTTTTATTTATCAGCTAATATAATAAACTGACCCTTCTTTTTATCCAGCTAACATCACTTTAGATGTGCTGTTGCCATAGCGAATATGATAACTTAAGATAAACTATTTTCTGCAAGTGTGATAATTTGTTAATGAACATAACAAACATTACAAATTTTAAATAGTTGTTTATAAACAATAGCATACACTTCTATTATGAACAAAAACAATTGAATCTAGAACAGGTCATTTTTGATGATCATCATTCCACATGTTTATTGATTGATCCTGACTGTACTTTATGTATGTTGAAGATATATGCTGACATTTCCATTTGTCACATCTAAATGTGCCGGATTATTGCCTGCTAGTCTTTAGTTGTGTGTTAGATAGGGGAACTTTACATTTTTCAGCCAATAAACTCCAGAAGGGATCAGTCGATTTGACTTATACAGCAGTATAATGCATGTTAACCAATCAACTCACAGTACTGGCACCTTTTTAAGTGGCACTCACAAATTCACAGTTTAGCTCTCTGACACTGCTGCTGCTGTTCTTTGTTGTTGTGAATTTGCTGCCATTTTTAAGCAAAGGTCAGAGCTAAATCCCTGCAAACGTGTGTAGAAAGCTGTCAGCGTGTACGTTGTATCTGTAAATGTGATGATTGTGATCTGCAATGAAAGCTAACAGAAAACAAGGCCAGAGGAGGGGATAACAAGATTCACATTTAGTGATGGTTTACTTGACTAAGAAGTTGCATCGATCAGTACAAGAGAGCTTGAAGACTTGAGTGTTTAGTGTTCAGTATAGAACTTTTTTTTTTCTTTCCTAATTAATCTAAAAGGGAAAAGCAGTTCCTGTTTCTATTCTTGTTGTGTGATTGCACAGGTGTGGGTTTTAAAGGGAGTTCTGATAAGGTTCAGTAACTCAAAAGAATAAAAGCCTCCTTCTCTTGTTGTTTATAATCTCCACACGCAGATCTGAACAGGCGACTTACTTCTTAATTACAAATTCAGCTCTTTCAGGTGCATTACATGACGGAGCTAAAGGTCACAGCTGCTTCACACAAACTCTAGAAGCCTGTATTTTTCTTGTCACATTATCATCTCAGTGCTCGTCATAGCAACCTAACACTAGCGTTGTACTGCTTCAGCGGCTGTGAGCATGTTGACCTGACAGCTCAATGTGTGCTGTGCGAAGTAGCATAAAAGCATAATTGCACACGTGCTCTTCATCATGCTATGCCATAATTGCTGCTTTGACATAAAGATAGGTTGCCAGGGTACAATAATTGCTGTCTGTAACTTTACGGGATCAATCAGAAAGCATATATAGCATGTAATATGCACACATAACAAAACAAGCAATCTTTGCTTTTTAGATACAGAACAAACTTTAACAAACGGCAGGAGTACCCATAGAAAAACAACCTCTCACACCAAGTTTCTGAGAAGCTTATAATTAGAAAGTGCAAGTCTGAGCTGTTAAAGCTATGGTGCGTAGTTTCTGTCTCCCCCATGAGGAATTCTAAGTAATGACAACAAAACTGTCGGCACGTCCACATGATACAAGCCTTCTGTGATCGCGCAGTTGCTAGTAGCCAAGGAGGACACGGATGATTAAAAAAACATGATGGACTCTTCAGAAGAGGTCATTATCTTCACTTAAGTTTCTGCGCGGGAAAGTTACCGGACGACACAATCTTCTGAACGTAGCCATACTGAGGAATACAGAGAGAGTTGTGTGGAGCTGATAGTCTTAATTAGTTTTGTAACAACTCATTTGGCAATGGCTTGAATGTCACGGACGTTCATTAATATCAAAAAGTTACGCACTAAAGCTCTAGCATTCTAGCATTTCCTCTGGCTTGTTAAAACCAATATATTTCATTAAAATCTAATGCAGCTCATGACAATGTTGGTGGAAAAAGTAGAGTATGAGTCATAAGACAGAAGTGATACAAACCAGTGGAAGCATGAATAAGACTAAGAATCTACGACCATGCCAGAGGCTCAGTGGGGCAGTAATGAGTAAGGGTGTGAATCTTCACTGGTCTCACGATTCGATTACGATTATCCTGTCAACGATTCAAATCAATTCAATATCCCGATGCATCACGCTGTGTCACCTCCTTAACATTATCATATATTGCTACACATGGTTTTCATCAACTAATTCAAGCAGTCAGGTATGCATGAATTAGCCTGGCCCCTCCCTTCTACGTACGTCCACTAAATTTTTATTTCCCTTCAGTACTCTGTCTGGGTTTGCGGTATATTCTTGGGTTTTCTCTGACCAAATATTTGGCGGTCCAATCAGCGAACAGAGGGAGTGGCTGAGAACGATGACGTTGAGGTTGTGACGTGCGCTAGTTTGAGTTATAGTTCCGTAATGGCAGCGGAGAAAGATGCAGTCTTTTGTGGCAATGCTGCCGAATATCCAGAAGTTAAAGCCCGAGCAAGAACAATCTTTGCTGAGTTGTGTTGGTGGCCATGATGTTGTGGCCCTCCTCCCCACGGGTTTCGGAAAATGTTTGATTTTCCAGCTCGCTCCGTTAGTGGTGAAAGAGTTGGCTAAGGCTAACACTAGCGATGCTAAGCCGATAGTTGTTGTCGTCTCCCCTCTTGTTAGCCTGGTCCTACCAGACAGTACATAGAAGGGCAGATCCAGGCTACCAAGTTTTCAAAGTTATTGTTAAAAATTAATCAGATTTGTGATGGTGTTGTGATGTGTACTCCTGTTATACTCTTTTTTTTTTTTTTTTACTTTTTTTTCAAAAGCAAAGTAAAAATAATTTACCTTCAAAGAATAAAACCAGCTTGACATAATATATCAAAATTAACATATCTGTTAATTATTGTTATTCATCTTTTTTATTTTATTATTCCTTTATGCCAGTTATTGTCAATAATCAACCTTAAATCTAGGCTCAATAAAAGATGAGATTCTGGTACGAGTAGAAAATGTATAACAAGCCTGGATATCATTAAATGTTAATACAAAATCCAGCTTCTTATCGTCACCAGCAGTACCTAATGGTTTCATATGACATTTTCATTGCAGGGAAATACTCCCAGTGTAGGCCTCCTTGTTAGCTTTCCTGTCAAAGAGAAAACAATAAGAGGATTTAGGGATTATATTCAATACATGCGGTGAAACCAGTCCTTTACATATTATTAAAGTTGGGGGAAATACATCACGTTTTGTCATAATTGCCTAGGAAGTCGATGCACCACATGCAAGTCTCTAGGACTAGGAAAATACCATTAATTTACTCTGCTCACTCCCTGAGGATTTCTTTGTGGGAAGCCAATTGCCAACAAACAAGACACTGATCATCACACTTTGCTGAAGTAGCACGGTCTCGTATATATGTTTTTTGTTCCATACTTTGTACCTATAAGGTTTTTGTGACATGCAGGTTCATTTTCATGTATTTTCATACAGTATATCATTTGTTATTTTACACTATATTTTCCCTCAGCCTCACATATTCAAATGTGGAAGCTTCCCAGTAAATCTTTCATTATTTAACTTCCATTTTGGTCTACTGTAGGATTCAAGCGATGTAGATTTTTGACTGCCAGACTTCTTGTGAAGTAGGTTCTGGTCTGAAACAACATTTAGGCCATCATAGCACACACTTAAAAAATGTTAATTAATCAGATTGAATGTATAAGTAATAATACTAAAGGAATTGAATGAAAGGGAAAATGTCTGGAATAGTTTTACTATATATAAAAAAGATACATTTACAACAATATTATCAGGAAATAAATCCTCTTTGAAATGCATCTGATTAGCTGCGGTCAGGAATAAACTTTGAACCTGTCATTAAAGGTTGGTGCCCATTTGCAATTTATGCACAATTGGTTGTGGGAAAGTGACAGAAATATTAAAGCTATTTGTTCATTTATTGTTTATCTCTCCTTAAATTGAACGCTGCAGCCAACACGCTTCAAAACGCGCAACTTTTAGTTTGAAATGGCCAGCTGTTTTCAGCTCTCGACTCTCGACTCCCTATCCCTTGCTTAATTTTCATTGAACAAGTTTAATAATGGAACAAGCTGACACTTTGGCACGCTGAATTGCATTGAGCGTCTTCATTCAATGCAACAATAACACTGGCAAAGCTTTATCAGCAATTAGTCTGCATCGGCTATTAAAGAATGTGCTAACGTGCGTCAACATACATTTGCATTAGCACAAGTTGGACAATGAAATTAGGCAATGCATTTATCATTATAAAAGGTGAACAACTGGAGATTAATTGTACTTTATGCACAGTGTATGTATGTACATACACACATCTTTTGGATGAAGAAGAGTAAATCTCATAAAACCTCATACAGCAATGCACTCACAGGCCGAAGTCATAAAGAGGCACACAATGTTTTCTACACAAACCCACGCACATGATAAGGTGGACCTTCTGATATATGGCACCATTCATCATGCTGCTCTCTGCGCTCCATCCGAGTATTACTCATTAAAGTAAAAGAAGCTGCATATATTTCTTGTCTTTACAAATGCTCTGCAGAAGAGAATAAGAAAAGCACTTTAATTTAATTTGCCTAGTTGGTGGAAAGAGTGGAAAAGGGTTTAATAAGAACTGTGGTTCTCGCCTCTGCGGTTCAACTGATGCCATAAATAAAGCTGTCCCATAAAACCGGAACACGCAGTATAGCAACTATAAAAGTGTCTCCCATGAGGTAAAGACTCCTGCAAGAGTAAATGAAAGCCACTCTGACAGTGCACCTTTTTGATTAAAACTGCCAGATATATAAATGTCATGTTAAGGTTCCCTGTGTCCCATCATCCCATAACTTAATTAAAACACCATTAGGATGTTACTGGCTGAATTAGTTGTGTAACCAAAGTGTTCCCAGTGCATCTGTCCAAAATGTCTCCCTGCAATGCAGAAATCCTGATACAATTAGGAGTTTCTCAGTTGTGAAGAAAGCCCAGAGGGATGAGGACGTGTGTCTTATCCAGTCCAGTCAACCAGTTTGGGTTTTGACAAGAATAAACCTGATTTTCTCCAGGATGCTGTGGTACTCTCCCCAGCTGATTTGTCACAGCATTTTTTTAACAGATACAGTTTACCTGATGAAGGTCTGTGACCGAAACGTTGTATTTTTCTAAATAAATTATTGCTTGCGTAATGGTCAGTGTGCGGGACTCTTCTCTAAGCTTTTGATCTGCTACTTTTGATCATATCCTACGCACCTGCCCGACAAAAAGAGGTGTGCAAAAAAGTTTTCTTACGTTAACAGATACAGTAAATTTATTAATAAAACATTCCTCTGTAGTCAATTATTAGATCAGAAATCAGAAAAAATTGAGATTTTATAAGCCAATGAGCGAGAACAGGTCACAGCTGAAGCTAGGATACATTGTTGTTAAAGTAAAAAGACTAATTGTCAATAATATTAATATAGACTGCATTAGTTTTAGTGAGCTGTAGCCGAATAAACTGTAGTGTAGACAATCTGAAAAGTAGCTAAGTGTGTTTCCGCCAAGTGAGCAAAGATTGTATTTATGATGACACAGTTATCATATCCTCCAAATGTTAATATACAAAGTAAAATAAATTGCTTTTATGGAGCATTGCATTAGTTCAGGCAAAGCACTGCAGTGCATTACCTGCTTCACCATCACTCATTTATTCATAAGCCAGTAACCTCCAATCACATCCATACAGCTGACCATAGCGGCCTTTAGAACCTGACACTAAACTCGTGCCAGTGCAGTTAGCTGTTGCAGCTCCCTCCTCCAACCAAACCTCCACCTATTTGCTGAGCTTTTGTTAGTGTTGATTTGATGCAGATTTAGCAGCAGCCTTGCTCCCTCAAAAGAGCAGATCCTTTTTGGCCAAATCTACCTGTAAAACCAATTCCTTGATTTCATTCAATTTCAATTCAATTTTATGTATAATATCAAATCAGAAGATAAGTTATTTCAGGACACTTTACAGATAGATTAGGTCTAGACCACACTCTATAGTTTAACAGCAAGCATTTGGTGCAACAGTGGCGAGTAAAAACGTCCTTTTCGATTTCATTTCATTTGAGTTATCGTGTTGAAATCCTAAAATCATGACTCACATTCACTTACTTTCATGCATTTTTTCTTTACTTTGTACCTCCTAAGAACACGGTCAGGACTATTTATTTTTTGGTTGCATTAAGCTTGTGTGTGTATTAATGTGTGCATGTGTATATTTATTAATGCTTATTTAAGAGTGTGTGTTAAAGCAGAACCAGTGAAGTGTATCCCTGCATTGTTTCACACCAAAGAGGTGAGCTGACCTTCTGCAAGCTAATTAGGGTTTGCAAGAGCAGAGATAATGAGAAGCAAGCACACCACGTGAAAAAATGCATGACTCTCCCATTTACAGACAAATTAGCTGCTTAGATGGTGTGTAACTCAAAACAACAACTGGTAGGTCAAAAAGGAGACACAGCTGGATAAATATCCTCAGGTTTCCCACCACTGCCTGCTTTCTCTTAAGATGCCTGGTAATTCCTTTACCTGTGGGGCCTAATTAGTCATTAGTACAGATGAAGTAGGGCAGGAGGAGCACAAACCTAGATGTTTTTACTCCTCTGCCATCTCCCCTGGAGCTGGATGATAACATCGTCACCAGTGGCCGGCACTCATTACAGCCTGGGCTGTGCTTCAGGACAAGAGCTGTGACAGGACTCACATTCTCCAGAGGTGAGGGAGAAGAAAGAGCCCCCTGTCATTTATTCATATCACAAAAGTCATTATCCCGGCCTCAACAGCTGTCCGCAGTTCCAGTCTGAAGTCTGAGAGACCGCGGAGGGCGTGTTCTCCATGGAAGCGGGGAGCTAAAATAAAAGATTATTCACTGAGAGTGTGAAGAGTTCATTCCCGAATAATAAGACACCTGTCTTTTTGAAATGTTAGTCCCTTGCGTAAAAGCATGTGATAACACAGGGAGCAAAAGGTTTAAATGGACTCAAAAGTTCTAAAATGAACAAAACTAATAAACAAAAAACTTTTGACATAAACCTTTTTTTCACATAATATACAAGAGTGTGAAGAGAGTTAAAATTGTGTAAATCTTTTGACTAAATACTGTAATAACCACTCAGCCAAGGTCAATAATTGACTATACTGTAACTGTAAGTTTGAAGTTTAAAATCATCATGATTTTTATTCTGTCCATCTTTGCTGATCAGCAATCTGCTGATCATTGCTGCAGTGCACGTCTTAAGATGTGTTCAGACTGAATGTGAAACAACTTTTGGAGGCATTGTTACAAGTCATTTCTAAAGGCAACAAACATGTTTCTCTCATATTTAGGCCCAAATTGGACTGTTGACCTAAGTGTGTGTGTGTGTGTGTGTGTGTGTGTGTGTGTGTGTGTGTGTGTGTGTGTGTGTGTGTGTGTGTGTGTGTGTGTGTGTGTGTGTGTTAGAAATTGGGCTACATCTGACAATTGGGCGGGCTCTAGGCTCTGATTGTGCTACTTTTTATCAATCTGACAACACTATCTGTTTCTTTAATGCTTTTATGTATGAAGGTGAAGTTATGTGTGCACCATGCTGCACAGCACAGTGTCCAGATTTGTGAGTCTGCCAGGACATTTACTCATATACAAAGTTGTTAACAATACCGCATTCATTTTTTAGAAGATCCGAGCCTTTTTCACAACACTTGACATGCAAACAAGACAAAAGTGCTAATTGGAGTTCTTCAATTATCAACTACACACAAAATTTGGCTTTGGCCACATTGCACAGAATTTGAAAGTGTAAATACATGAAGAACTATAATCTCAGCACAACAAACAGTCATGCTTAACGAGATGAATTGTGGCAAAGACAAAAAATACACAGGTCTTCTACTCGTAGACGAAGCAGAATTGTGATGCCAAATATGCTGATGTGTATAACAGCAGATTAAGAGGCATTGACAAACATAAGGAAATCATCTTTTAATTATTTGTGTTTGTGAAAGGTACAATATCACTATTGCTAGCATCTAAACATCTTTGATGCCATAGGAGTGTATAAAGTGCTCTCTCAAAATAAATCCATCCCTTATAGGTAATGTTAGAGGTGTTTGTGTTTTTCTACAGTCTGTGGTGTGTACAATGCCACATGTCTTACAGTTCCCTTTATAGCTTGTGTGAAAACCGTGTGATTTCTATGTTCTGCACACTGAATGAAAAACATTTCATCATTAAATGTGATAGAATTTTAATCAGTTCTGGCTGTAACCAACTGCAGAAAATTCTTTCCATGGGCTAATATATTTACTTAAGTCTACTGTGTAGTATTTTCTTTTTCATTTCTTCTGAATGAATGAAATGAGAAACAACAATTAAAAATCATATGTTCTTAATGACTTTGTGATCACCAGTCAGGCGCTGGAGATGTCTTCCATTAACAGCTGCACTAGTGTTACTGTATTAAGCATCATTGTACTGGCTTCTCTCTGAAGGGAATTTCTGTCTTTTGTCATAAGATTAGACTCCGTTCCAGTGATTACTCAGAGCTCAACATTCAACCTGCAGGTGAGAATCATGCCTATGCATATCTTTGCATACTTAAGCCTGAATATTTAAATGTAGAACATTCTAATCACTCAATATTTTCATGTCCTTGATGTTGATACCGTGATACGTTATACTCATGTTCCTGTGAGGCTGCAGAGAGCGACAGAGGAAGATGTATTCCTGGGAAAACAGGAAGTGGGTTAATGTGAACACATAGGTGGATACTCTATGTTATTGCATTAGCATAAACATATAAAGCAAATTAAACAGAAAATTCGACAAGTCATAAAACAAAACAAACGAAAGCCAGTAGAATTTAAATGCTTTCTAATTACACACCATTTACTAGTTTCAATTAATATTAAGCATCAGCACATGCCATGTTTAATGCAGTTCGCTGAAGCCTCTCTTCACTGTAGAATTTATATAAAAACTGCTATATGAATGCAGTCCATTTACCACAGGGTTAGGGCTGAACTCACTAATAATGCATGTCAACATTCATCAAATGTATGTGGTTAGAACAATTACAGAGTGGGTCCTCCTCTCAAGCGCACTGAATATCAACAAACTGAGAAAAGCCACAGGGGCCCATGATATATCAAGACACGTCAGAAGCTCAATAACCTATTTATACTGCGAGGGGGCTGCGTCAAAAACTCACTGCTGTCGGCTCTCACCAAGGGGGCCTCGATGCAAAGCGACAATTCACAAGCTGCTAATCAGCAATGCCAGAGGATAGTAAGAAACAACGCCAAGATCAAGGCACAATACATCAGCAGCTCTGTCACATTTTTAACGTTAAGCGAGCAGTGGGAAGTTCGTCTCCAGCTCTCCCACTGTTGAATCTAGAAGTGCAAGAGAAGGAGAAACCTCCTGCGTCTTTTCCAACGCCGGACTAACACAGAAATGCCATGTAAATATTCTCTTTGATCCGGCCAGCCTGGCACAGGTTGAGTAAAAATCCAAGTACAGTCATTAGACGACAAAGGGATCTGAGTGAGCACAAGCCACATGCATGCCAGGCTCTGAGGAGGGCCAGCTGATCGCGCCATCTGGCCTTCCCAAGCAGGCTTGTGCTCCTTGAAGAGACACTCGACTGTTCTGCAAGAACTCAGGGAATGGAGACTTTGTCACATGACAATAGTTCACATGACAACTCCTAATTATTGCAATTCAAGGTAGGACATACAGCATTGATGACAGTTGTGTGAAAGTGTCCTTGTTTCAGACATTGTGACATATGTGAATGCACAAGTGAGCACAGACACACAGACACACATGGTAAAAATCCTAGCATCTTACAGGTATTTTTCCCATGAAATTAAATTAAATGGGGGCCAGATTTCATAGAAAATACTAGGATCTCAATCACCAGTATTTAAGCATTAAACAGATGCTTTAGTATTGTGTTTTGAAAATCTACCATGAAGGTCTTTGAAGATTTCAAGTAGAGATTTGTCAGCCCAGGATTCCAGGCTAAAGGCACTAGTTACTGACATGGAAGATTTTTTAATTTCAACTGTTTTTTCAGCCAATTTCCTGCTACAGCAGCAATATTAGTGTGGTATGGATTTTTGTCTGCAACAGCATGAGACTGCAGACTTTTAGCAGGTCAGGGTCAAAGTCATTCTGAGAGGAGCACAAACTACACGTTTTATTGTGAAGGAGCTCATGTAGTGTGTACACTGAAGCTCCGGGAGACCTGCTGCTGTTTTGCCCTCTTAGGTCTTTTCTCAAACAGTTTTGTTTAGATTATTGGGATTCACCTCGGTCCATTACTGCTTGTGTTATCTTAAAATAGCTGTGTTGCACTCACTGAAGGCACATCATATCTTTAACCTTCCCTTTTTTTAATCGTCTGTTCTTAATCGTTTCCTGAAGCAGTGTGCAGCGGACAGAGAGGCAGCAGTGTTGGACCTCTTGCATGTATAGACCTGCATGCAGTCCATTTATGTATAATAATCGTTTTATTCTGTGGAGTCTTTGCGGTGTCTCATGCACTGGTGGTGGCGGTGGTAGTAGTTTAGTATTCCCTTCATTAGCCATCTTAAATTATTTCTTAGTCCAACCATCATTATTCATAAGAGGTGGTATTATATAAGTCATCCAAACGTAGTAGATATTTTTACAGAATTTCCAGAAAATCTGCAAAAGATTGGTTGTGGATTTATTAGATATTAAGCCTGCTTTGGACAAGTGTAGAACTCCAAAAGAAGTCCCAGAAAAACATCTAAACCTATTTTGGTCATTGGTCATTGGTCATTGGTCAATCAATCTTTTGAACCTGCCTTGCACATCTGTAGATCTCCAAAAATGGCCTTGGCTTGACTTTATAATGCCTTTACTTGTACACCCACAGACGAACCAAAATGTGTCATGAACAAATGTCCAGGTATTGAACCTCTGTTGGAAGGAATACAGATATAATTAAGATGTGAACTTTCACTGAAGATTCAAGGGTCTTATCACTTATATTAGTAATAACCTATAGTCCTAAATACTTCCACCTTCCCTTTTTTCTGAAGCAAGTATGTTCTAACTCACTGCAGTATTTGATATTGGAAGATTTTTTTTTTTTTTTTTTATCATAGCGAGTGAGCCTTCCAAGCGTGGGCGTCTGCTGGAGGCGGCATAATCCTCCTTGGTCTCAGATTCCAAACAAACCCAACATGAAAGGAAAGTGCAATTACCCAGCCTTATTTCAGATCAATTGGATGCCATCTCCAATAAATGTAGTGTTGTTTCTCTTCATTTTGACTTTGCTGCCTCTTCTATCTCTGAGGGACCATATGGGATTTGTTTCTGGGACACTGTCAGAGAATTCACAGGTGAAAAGTAGGTGTACATAACAGGGATGGATTGATATATCACTCTGACATATTTGGTGTTAAGGCGCAGTATTTCCCTGCGTTTCTCTGTAACACTGAACAGGTCAGGTGCAAATAGGTCAAGAATCAAATTTTGGCAGAAACATTGATAGATCCTGAGTGAATATCTGCACAAAATAATCCTCAGTGACTTCAGCATGAACATAATGTTTCTCTTTCACTCAGTCACTCTGTCAGATATCAGATTCACATGCCTGATATATTGTCTTTATGAAAAACTGCATGCTCATTTCCTATTTCAAGAACTGATTTATTTGACATTTTATTGTACTATTTTAGGGTGATGTAACAGACTGGACATCAGTGTTATATTCATTAACAAAATGTGTAATTTCCCTTTTAAATTCAAATAATAATAATAATAATAATAATAATAATAATAATAATACTTTTTAAAAAACTGCTTAACAAATATAATTTAAAAATCACAAAGTTACCAGACAACAGGATTTTAGAAATGGAGATAATAACCTATAGGGCAGATAAAGCTGTTAGAGGTACAGCCTTGAAAAATAGCAGATTTAATGGACTGACTGTAATTGTTGGATGAATAGTTAATATGGATGATTAATTGTCACCTGGAAAACACAATTCAGTTTAGCTTTGAATCAGAGTGCAAACAGTAGCATGTATATTCAGTAGCCAGTTTATGAGGTACACCTAAACTGATGCTGTCACTTCAACAGTCCTGCAATAAATCCTGTCTTCATGGAGGTTATAGGCCTAATGGACAACCAAAAAAAGTTCTAGAGAGGTGATTTTATTAGAGGGTAAGAATAAACAACCAATGTGACTGTGAGGTTTGGAGGACTTGTTGATCATTTCTATCTTAATGTTATTTTTATTATTTTTACCTTAGCATAACTAGATTTGTTGCTGTATGTGGTCATCTTTTTCTACATGTTTGTCTTTAGTTTTGTATAAAGTGAAAATATACATGATATTGTAACAATGCAAAAATGACGCAGATACATCTTAACTAGTGCACAAAATATGTCTACTGTAACCTAGAAATATATTTGTTATCATTATTATTGTCTGTTGGGCCTCAGAAATCCATGTGTTCAGACACATTGGATTGTAAAATAAATTTTGGCTTTATTTAGGTGTATGGCATGGTTACATATATAACCACGTTTCTCTGAATGAAGATACTATCTCTCAGCTCGAGGCCAATCAGAGACCCATTATTAAGTAACAGTCTGCATCAGTCCCCATACATTTAAAATAAGGAACGGGATAGAGAGGTAGTGACTTCACTTAGATAATCACGGTTACATATGTAACCTTCTCTTCTCATATTGCTTGGTGTGAAATTACCATTTCAGATTTAAAACCTGTCAGACTGGTCAAGGTGCACGGCTCTGACAGTGACAGTCCATTTCCACAACTCATTCCTTCTGGTCTGTCACCTTTTAGCTAAATATAGTTCCCAGTTTCTGCTCCAAAGTATCCTTCTGACAGGTGATGAAGGCATATTCTCTGCCACTCAATCATAGTGACATTCACTGAGGGACCATTCCTCCATACCACACAATAGTTGCTTTCCACTAAATATGTATTTTATTCTTTTTTTTAAGTCTTTCAATGTACACATGGAAATTAAACCACATCAAGGTGAACCAGAGATTTCCATAAACATGTAAAAAGTCAAGGATTTTGCAACATGTTTTTCACTCCAGAACTAACTTTATTCTCCTCTCACATCTCTTGCATACGGATCCTCAAAGACATAATCCGCCTACACCCTGCTCGGCTCATGACAAATCATCCTGATGCAAGGCAAATTCTCCCATCCTGAGAGGCCCTGAGAGAGCTGCGGTCTATGTGTTTTACCAGTAACATCCTATTTTAGCTCTCACTGAACCATAAATCTACAATTTAATCATCATGTATACATAGTGTGTGCTTTGCTTAGTTATATAGATGCCAAATTGATTGTCCTCAAAGGAAAATGTGAGTTGGACTGAAAGTTGCAGCATAAAGACAACATAGCCTGCATGTCAAAGCATATTGCGTGTAGGCCCGTGCCTACACGCAATATGCTTTGATAACAAAAAAAACATAATTTCATTCACCTCAGCGGTGTTGGGTGAGGGCAGGAATCTTAAAATCTTAAAATCAAAACTACGCACATGACAGGACACCATTCGACACCCATTAGAGCTCAAAGGTACAATGAGTAGGATTTCCCCAAAAAAACAATCCCTCTCAAGTAGAGCTGTAATCGGGCCTTAAAGGTCCAATATGTAATATATTTACTGTAATAAATCCCAAAATGACCCCAGTGCGTCATCAGATATTAAGGAAACATGCTAAGTTGAAATACTATCTTTTCTGACAACAATGCTAATGCCAGTATTTTCTCCTTTTGAAATTTCCGTTCCGTGACGGAATTTCTGTTTGTATTTTGGCCTGTGTGTTGTTATCAACTGCCCAGTTTGTCAGCCAGGCCGGGTTGCCAGATATACCTGTAAAAACGTAAACCCAGCATGCTACAGCTGTGAGGTTAGTACATTGTCGGGCCCGTGCCGGACAAGTACATTTTGATTGACAGCTTTTTAAAAGACCAAACCCGTTTACAGCCCGACATTATTCAAATGTGCGCACGTGTAAAATGATAGAAATTAAGACCCGTTGGGTTCGGGCAAAGATCTTCAGCTCTACTCTCAAGCATCACTTATGACCCATTCGAAGTGTGTGGTGGTGTCTTTATCTGCAGAGGCCCTGCCCTCTGCCTGTATTCTTTTTACTTTGCTGTGTTTGGGACGTTTCTGGGTCAACCTCTATAAAAATGTGATGACCAGGTGCCAGATTGCAAGCACGCATCCAAGAGGAAGCAAGAAGGAGAAAGTGACGTACACAGCGTCAAATAAAGCAAATATAGCAAGGCCAAACTCCAAGCAGACAAAGCTCGTTCTAAAACGAGAGTGAATCTGGGGTTTGCTTTCACCCGCTGGCAAACATCGTGACCCTCATTGAGCCGAGGAGGATGGGCCAACTTTGAATATTTACAAACCGCAACTGATAAAGCCTACTCATTCTGCCTTTGGGGATTATTAATTGATTTATTTGTGATTTGGTCGAACTGACCCTTGAAGCAGTAACCAGGTTACTGGACATGCAGCCAAGTGAGAAGCAAAGTAGCACCATACTTTATACACTCAATGTTTAGTGCAAGACAAAAAAAGCACCCATTTTGCAAAAATCTGTTTCTTATCTGTCTCAAGAGACTAAGAGTTTTCTTTTATTGCTCACTCATGTGAATATAATCAGTGAAAACAGTGAGTATATTATTAGTAATATTATAAAACATTCAAGAACATCTGTGTTAAAAAAACGCATCTTCTTTTGAAGCTTTGCTGCATCACATCACATGTGAGCACACATAACTATCACGGAGGCAGAGATTTACTGTGGGAGGGGACAAGCATTACATCAAAGACTTAACAAGCATGCACTGCTCCGATCCTACATCTTATGCAAATCATCATGCAGGGCTTTACATTGCCAACACAAGACACACAGAGAAAATCAGAGAATGCACAGGAGAAGATGCGAGCAGGATGATGCAATGGCAGCCATGTTCCTGGGATGTAGAAAAAAAAAGCCTTCCCAAATGAACATCACAAATAAAGGGAGGAGTGACCTGGTATATTTAAAATCTAGGTAACTGCTTTGATCAAAAATTGACACTTAGAAGAGACCGAGATGGTTTTCAGGCTACATCAGGCACTTGAGATAGGTGATGCAAAAATATTGACTTATTGAAGCCAAGCCACGTGCTATCGACTTCTGAAGAACCTCCTACTAAATAATTGCTCCCCAAGGCTTCTGTCAGTTGCTTCTCATTGTGAAATATTGCACAATCCGCTACGGGTAAACAGGAAGGATTTGAAAGTGTTTCATAATATATAGTCTATTCTGGCTGGCAATTCAGATGTGCCATGCGAGTCATAATGCCATACAATGACATGTCCCTCTTGTATTTTTCTCTGTTAGTTTTCTCTCTAGCAATTTTTTACCACCGTGAAAACACTCACTGAATACCTATTGTTTGCCTGTTTTCCAAAATACTAAAACCCCTGTTTAATAAAAATACAACTGAAAGAAATAATAACACAAGAGAGAGAAAACTGTGAGGAAATCATGGCTAAACAGAGCTGAGTGGCAATTACCTTCTCAGGGAGAATTATTTTTTAAAATGCTAGAATAATGACCTTTCTGGCACTCTGGTCATCTTCTACTCACTGTGCATTGTACTGGTTCATTGCATGCGGAAAAATCCCATGAGGTGCAATCCGAAGTAATTTAATGGAACTGCTGCTGGCTAATAACCAGGGAATTATGTTAGTTTGCATTGTGTACATGTGTCATCCCACTGATGATAATTCAGTGTTGTTAAATACAGCTGGACCTCACTTTCCTATTTCCAATTAATGTTTTAGGCTCTTGCTTTAAGCTTTATAAGCCTTCAGGCTAGTTTTTATTTCCATCCATTGGTGCATCTTTCATTTCATGCTCTAGAAATTTGTGCATAATATTGTTTAGTAAAAAGAAATTTAAAATGAAACACACTCAAAAAATTGAAAAAGCAAAAGCAATTGCTGATCAGTGTGAAATTTAGTAAGACATTGCTAAACTGAATACCTGATCAGGGCTCAAGTAAAGAGTTTAGCAATCCCTACAGATCCTTTATCCTCTGGGATCAGACATGGAGAAGAAACGTACGCTCTAATTGCTTTTCTAGCCATTATTATTTATAATTCATGCAATTCTTTATCTTGCTTTGGGTTTTCGAGGCATTTGTAAAAGCTTTAAGCATCCAACTTCTTCTGTACAGGATTTTATATGTACATGTATTTGTGTCTATGTAGGTGTAAAGGGAATGTCTACAGCATCCGCAGAGTGAAAGCAGCACAGCAGCAGCAGCTTCAGTTTTGACAGAGCTCACATCTCCATTCAAAGTCAAAGTACATTGGCGTGCATACTGTTCATTAAAAGAAAAATAGACTTGAGCATAGAAATACAGAGTAAAGCGTAAATGTGTAGACAGTTGTATTGATAAAAAAATGTAAGCATATTGATGAAAAATACACATACAAATCTATTTGCCTAATTGCCCTGAATGGCCTAATTCTCCCAGAGATGTTACAGTAAAGGGATGGATAGAATATAAACAGCACAAGAATCTGAAATGATTGACAAATGTCTCACTGTAAATTTCATCAAATAATACAACACTATTTGTGCCTATGTACTATATATGTTATATATTATACCTTTTAAATGTCGTAAATGTTTTTTTTATTTAAAAAAAGGGTGCTGGACAGGCCCGACAGGAAGTGGAAGGGCTCGAGCATCCAGTCATTTTTCAAAATAAATACCCTGTAGAGACTCCCAATCCACATCACTACACTATTTTAACAACTAAAACACAGCCACAAATCTTTGATCCATGTCATTCATAACTGGGCTAAAGTGAAGAAACCATTTAATATGTAGAACATTACAACAAATATCCAGGAAAAATGACAAATCCTGCGAGTCTTGCAGGCAAGATGCTCCACTTCCTGTGTGGTATGGCACATGGCGGACTACAGAACAAAGTAAGAGGCAGTCGGAACGCGACACATCTGCAACTGGTGGACTGCCCATATTAGAGCTAACTCTGGACTTGGAAGTCTCATGTCAGAAAAGTGTTAGGAATATTTACCAATGCTGTAGAGAACAGTCATCTTAAAGAATGGCTATTGCTGGGCAAAATAACACATAGTGATGCATACACACACTCAAAGCATTGACACTTAAGGGTGGGGAGACTGGTTTGAACCAGTTTGACTTCCTCTTAGTAAGCTGACTCCCTCCTTGTAAACGAGTGAACAATACCCGAGGGGAGGGAGAGCGGGAAATCTCTCTTTCAGGGTGTTGTCCTCTACCATTTTATGATCGAGTGTCAAAAGGCTGGGATCAGCCTGTGCACCAACAAGGAAGCACCAAAGTCTAAACCACGGCTGCCTCCCGCCTTAGTATTAACCAATCACAATAGCCTGCACATTTTACATATATTGAACTGTGATTGTTGAACTGTACTCTTTCTGGGGCGAGGAAAGACAGAGAAACAGCAATCCGCTGGCTGTGGCTTCTCAAACCAGGAAGATCCTTGTATACAAGCTCTATTACAGTGGGGTAAAAAAGTATTTAGTCAGCCACCAATTGTGCAAGTTCTCTCACTTAAAAAGATTAGAGAGGCCTGTAATTTTCATCATAGGTAAACTTCAACTATGAGAGACAAAATGAGAAAAAAAAAATTCAGAAAATCACATTGTAGGATTTTTAATGAATTTATTGGTAAATTATGGTGGAAAATAAGTATTTGGTCAATAACAAAAGTTCATCTCAATACTTTGTTATATACCCTTTGTTGGCAATGACAGAGGTCAAATGTTTTCTGTAAGTCTTCACAAGGTTTTCACACACTGTTGCTGGTATTTTGGCCCATTCCTCCATGCAGATCTCCTCTAGAGCAATGATGTTTTGGGGCTGTCGCTGGGCAACACAGACTTTCAACTCCCTCCAAAGATTTTCTATGGGGTTGAAATCTGGAGACTGGCTAGGCCACTCCAGGACCTTGAAATGCTTCTTACGAAGCCACTCCTTCGTTGCCCATGCGGTGTGTTTGGGATCATTGTCATGCTGAAAGACCCAGCCACGTTTCATCTTCAATGCCCTTGCTGATGGAAGGAGGTTTTCACTCAAAATATCATGATACATGGCCCCATTCATTCTTTCCTTTACACGGATCAGTCGTCCTGGTCCCTTTGCAGAAAAACAGCCCCAAAGCATGATGTTTCCACCCCCATGCTTCACAGTAGGTATGGTGTTCTTTGGATGCAACTCAGCATTCTTTCTCCTCCAAACACGACGAGTTGAGTTTTTAAAAAAAGTTCTATTTTGGTTTCATCTGACCATATGACATTCTCCCAATCCTCTTCTGGATCATCCAAATGCTCTCTAGCAAACCTCAGACGGGCCTGGACATGTACTGGCTTAAGCAGGGGGACACGTCTGGCACTGCAGGATTTGAGTCCCTGGCGGCGTAGTGTGTTACTGATGGTAGCCTTTGTTACTTTGGTCCCAGCTCTCTGCAGGTCATTCACTAGGTCCCCCCATGTGGTTCTGCAATTTTTGCTCACCGTTCTTGTGATCATTTTGAACCCATGGGGTGAGATCTTGGATGGAGCCCCGGATCGAGGGAGATTATCAGTGGTCTTGTATGTCTTCCATTTTCATATAATTGCTCCCACAGTTGATTTCTTCACACCAAGCGGCTTACCTATTGCAGATTCAGTCTTCCCAGCCTGGTGCAGGTCTACAATTTTGTTTTTGGTGTCCTTTGACAGCTCTTTGGTCTTGGCCATAGTGGAGTTTGGAGTGTGATTGTTTGAGGTTGTGGACAGGTGTCTTTTATACTGATAACAAGTTCAAACAGGTGCCATTAATACAGGTAACGAGTGGAGGAGAGAGGAGTCTCTTAAAGAAGAAGTTACAGGTCTGTGAGAGCCAGAAATCTTGCTTGTTTGTAGATGACCCAATACTTATTTTCCCGAGGAATTTACCAATAAATTCATAAAAAAATCCTACAATGTGATTTTCTGGATTTATTTTTCTCATTTTGTCTCTCATAGTTGAAGTGTACCTATGATGAAAATTACAGGCCTATTTCATCTTTTTAAGTGGGAGAACTTGCACAATTGGTGGCTGACTAAATACTTTTTTGCCCCACTGTATTATTCCAGCTTTAATAAACCAGCCTTAACTGAGAGAAGTTATTTGTCTTCTGTCCTAACTGACCAATTGGACCGCGTCAAACGTTGCAGACAAAAATCCTTCTCTGGTCTTGAGAACAGTTTAATTGTCAGTTTTTGTTACAGTCGGCTATGTCTCAGTGCCAGCCGGCTCTAAATGTTGCATTAGATGAAGCTGAGCAGTGATCCGTTCTGAGAGGAGACATGGATGAGATAATTACAGTAATACATTACACCAGATCAGTCAAGTCCTGTTTTTACCTACCTCACTGCCTCAGCAGGTCAAACTCACACACGTAGACAAACCAAAGCTCTTGTCATCCGTGCTATTATTGAGAGCAAGATTCAAGAATGTTTCTGATTGCATCATTTTGTATGCATTTCACTGTATTATATTTCTTTGCTGCTCTTCTCCATTGCCAGTGGAGCCTATATTCTTGAGTTTTTTAGGTTTCAGAAAATTTTCCGAATTGCTTTTTTAGCACTACAGCCTCCCTCAGTTCACACTTTAGCATGACACATACCATGTAACAGCGACACATGCAGCTCTACGTAGCTCAATTCTTGTCTTTAAGTTATCTAAATAATTTCCCTTATTTCACAGTTTTCAGTCAAATGAACATTATTGTGAGTTTGTTTACATAACCTCATCTAATTGCACTATTGAGTTTATTTATTATTTGTTGTGTTTCAAAAGCATATTTTATATTCTACTCAGGTTTTGACTTTTTCTGCTTTATTGACTTTTTCTGCTTTATTGACTTTTCTTCATCCATCAGGATCAATAAAGTGTAATCTTCTTTTCCGTTAACCAGATTCTCTACAAACTCATTACATAACGTCATGGGTGTAAATCTGATCTAAAAGTAGGGGGGGGACAATAAACATAACATTTCGGAAGAGCAATTTTTGAAGGGAACACAAATAATACAGCCAATTATACTCATAGAGGACATGTGTACACAGAGGAAAGCCTTAATACTATCATTAGTGTAGCATGGAGACTGTACCATTATCCTTCTTTTCAGCGTTTCTCTTGATTCAATGAAAAAGCTGACTAAATTGACCAAAATATTCTTCTTTTATTTTTAAGTTGTTTACCATCAAACCACAAAAATACCTTAAAACATAATGACTTATTTTCAAAAAGTGTCCCCATATAAAAGAAATACAATGCTTTTGTACACTTGTTAAATTAGCTGATCATAATGTAAATTAGTGAGCCACTGGTAAAGCTAATCTGCTAACCCTGACATCCACACACCTCCAAAAATATGAACTACGCTCAACACACTTACCTGAGACTCTACACCTGACTGTTCTGGTCTCCCTGTTCCTCATTTCTTTCTGTCTTCTTTGCCAGTGACATAGTGACGTTAGTATTTCCATAAGCACTCACTCTTATAAAGATGTTACCAAATTGTCTTGATATGAGGACTTAATGTACTTGGCGTTTTGGTGTAGGCCTACTGAAAAAGGATCTTATGCCTGTTTTTCATTTCTCTGTCATTTTATCTGAGCAACAACAACAGAAATCATTAACGTCAGATGTCTAAATATGAGTTAGTTTCATAGGTTCACCACGCGGTCATATTATAATTATGAAATGATCTTAACACATAAATATTAGGTTTCTTCTGGGACAGAGGATATATATTTAACTGATCTGCCACTTAACTTCATATTGAGCAAAACACAACTGTAGATCTTCAATATTAACCCTAATGTCAGTTCACACCCATAACGTTAGGCTTATCGCCTTGTTAACGTTAGTTGTAGTGGGTGCATTTCTATCCAACAAGCTATTAAACAAACTAGGCTAAATTATATTACACTAACATAGAAAACATTTTGTCATGACTAATTACTCAGCATCATTTCTATTTGAGAAAAGAACAACTTCAGCCGATGTTTAATGTGAATAAAACAGCCTTGAACCGCCTACTTACTACATTCCTGTCACTACCGATGTGACTGTGAGTCGAGTGCAGATCCTAACATACAGCATGCAGTGGACCAAACCACTGTGAGGCAAGGGAGGGGGGACTCAAAATGTTTCTAAACTTAAAAAGTATTTTTTGGGGTTTGTATTGTTTTACTACTTACACAGATATTTTAAGTATACATCATTATGTTATTTACAATACACAGCATTGTTTTAATTATATTTCTGGGGGGGGACAACCCTTAGATGGGGGAGGGGGGTCTTGACCCCCCCCCAACCCTCCTGGGATTTACACCCTTGCATAACGTGCATCATCCCACCAATTTCAGTGTTTTCCTGACAACAACGTACATTACCAATGGAATTGTGGGTGTCAGTGCCGGCTGGTTACAGGCTCACGATGCACAGGTCAACTCATTTTCCATTCAATTCCAAGTGGTTGCCATGCAACTACACATTCAGGTGCCTGAAGACCCAAAGTAAACAATTTTTCTTCTGTCTTTGCAATGATAACTCTGAAAGCTTAATTCAACACCCAAATGCGGTGTCATCTCAAGTTTATTTGCCGGAGTGTGTACGGTAAACATCTCAGGTTGTCAAGAGAATTAGTTCTCAGCTAAAAGCTCCACGTCTGTCACTATTTGATGATGCTTTCAGAGTGAAATTCAAAACACAAAAAAATCGTTTAAAGTTCAAAACTAGAATTTCAAGTAGCTCAGGTTTAGAGTGATATTCATACAATAAAAGATGTCATCTACATCAGCGCGCCACAAATCTGAAAAATGATCTGCATACAATTACTTTATAGGTAGAGGCACCATTCTGTCATTCAAATAAATCAAAGTCGACGTTTTAATGGAATTTCCCTTTAACTTTCATTCATTTTTAACTTGTATTTAATCCAAGTGACGTTGATGCATAAACCACCACCTGTCTGCCTTTAAGCAACATTAAAATCTATCTACAGTGGGTGCGTAGGTGTTGAAACTATTTAGTAGGAATCCATGACCGTAGTGAAAACACAAACAATTTGATTTGAAGCACTTTGATTAAGGCTTTAGAGACAGTATAGTCCATTACTGTGTATGTTCAGTACATGCACAGCACATAAAATATATGAAATGCAGTGATGAGTCTGTGTATAGGTGCTAATGAATGCATGCCGTTGATAACAACGGGGGCGCCAATTCTTTTGAAGCATCCAGAACGAGAGCATTCTCTATTCAACCCGTTTCCTGTCTGTGTTGTTTCGATGCAAAGGCAGAGAGGTCAAATGAATCACAGTGTGTACTTTGATGCTGTAAAACATTTCTTTACATTTGTGATAATTGTAAAACTGGAAAGGGAGTACACTGAACAAGAATTTTGACTGTTTTTCTAAATTCATGATCCTGGTATAGTGCATGATGGTTCACCAGTATGGCTTGGTTTGACACTGGAAGTAAGCCATCGTTTATGTATCAATTGCACCTGAGCATCATGGGCTGATATGACATGACAATTTAAAGGCATGTACCCTGGCCTAGAAAAAATGATCTGCAGCATCTTATTCTATCCAAGAGTGAATGAGTGTGTGTAAATTCACTGTGCATTCCCCTGAATAAAACCAACAAAATGAATATCCAACTTTATTACTATGAATTAGCCACAGGTGCAAATGAATGGCTCTAAATTGACGACAACAAGGCTGCCTTTCTCTCTGATGAGGCAAAGATAGCACTCCCTGTGGAAAAAGAGCTAAGCACTCTGGGGTGAACTCTATTTGTGAGGATTGTGATAACCTGTGCATGTAAACGACTACAGTTTTTTCCAATTGCTGACACACTAAAATGACTAAAATTATTTAAACCGACACACAGAGACCAAAACCTCTTCTCAAGTCTCCAAAAGTCTAAACACATTTTCTGCTTTACACACATTTTGCAGTTCAAAATGGCACTTTTTAAATGAACTGAACACGGTTCTCTGCATAAGACACAACAAGCTGACATAAAGTCACATTTCAAAACACTGCCATTAAAAATGACACTACATGAGCTAATTGGTCATTATATGTGCCACCTTGCCAAACACCTCAAGGGTTAATTGTAACCACTTCAATCAGGAAGTATAAGCACTTTGAAAAGACCACAGGTGAGCACATTTTTTTCTGCAATTTTCTTTTCAAGTTTACTGGGTTTTTTTGTGAGCATATTTTTGTTCAGTCCAATGTAAATATATCTGCTGTGCATACGTTGCACTGACTTGTTTGGTGAAAAATAAAAAATAAAAATGTTTCAACAGCATGTGTGTGTATCTGCAAATATTTCTGTGCATGTGAACAATCTGAAGAATTGTCTACAATTTGAACTATTTTAGTATTAAGGCAAAGCATATTAAAGATGAGAGGGCTTTTCATTATGCCCAACAGTGTATAGTTGGTTAGAGGTTTTGTGAACTGTGTTAAGTATTTTGATAAAACCAGCCTAGTTTGCAAAATTGTGTTTTAGCAATTGGAAAAAAACTGTAATAAAAGGAGGTCAATCCCCTGAAGCCCATCAAGGCCCGAGAAAACAAAATGTGTTATCTGGTGCATTTCTATGGGACTTCAGTGACATTTCAGCTGATTGGTTAATGGTCAATCTTCTTTAAATGACAGCTCTCACTTTATAAGTACACTAAAAGAAGAAGTTATTGACCACCTTAAGCTGTTCGCATACAGTGGCAGTAGCAGGTGTAGACATCAGACTGCTGGCAAGAGCCATGGACAGATTAGGAGAAGACAAGGCTATTTCATAGTCTTTTAATCACAGATTAAAAATCTAGGAAAATATTTTGCATGCAAAGTGTTTTGGCCTGTTACATTTTTAAAACACGTACAAATCAAAGACATAAGTAGTAAATATCAAGATCATTCATATTAAAAAGCTGAAAACTTCAAACATTTAATTTCCTTGAACCTTTTATGAAAAGATTTACAGTATGTGATTTGTACTTACTTAATGTTCAGAGGCTGCTAGTTGAGATTGTTTAGTTAGTTGTGTTGTATTTAAAAGCAGTGGGAAAACTGCTCCATTTAAACCCAAATGACTATCTATTTATCATAAATCTATTATTAAAAAAAACTGTATTCCTGATATGTTGACTACATGCTTGCCTGTATAAAAATGTCAAATTTATTTTTGTTCTGTGCACTGACTAAAGATCATGCAAGCTCAGTGTTTCCTAATTGTCTCTATTTCACCTATAATTAGTGCTAAATTAAATAGTTTTTTCCAGGCAATGTCTTAGAAATATAAAAAATAAGAAATAAAGCAGAATATTTCTAATTAAGTGTTACCAAGCCCTCCATTGATTTACACAAGTATGCCCCAGAAAGTATGTGTATAATTGCCCTGAAATATATATATTTCAGGGCAATTATACAAATACTGTACATTTTCAAAACCAAGGCACCCCATCATAATATTAATATCATTATGATGGGGTGCCTTGGTTTTGAAGATGTTGTTGCATTAAGCGACACAAAGTCAAATTTAGAAGTGGCATGAATGCAGTTGACGGACACGTAAATGGAGACAAACACACTGATTGGAAGTATTCAACACAAATTGAGGCAAAGATGTGTGAAATGTTTTAACGTGATCAAAACATTGTAGTTATGTTTTATGACTCCATTGTATTATATACAGAGATGACATTTCAAAATACAAGAAACCACTGAAGCTTCCTGAAAGTTAGGAAATCAGTCTGTCTGTGTCGTCAAACACAGTCATACTCCACATAGAGTGAGTGTGTGTTGATACAGCAAACATCTGTGCTGTCAGTTGGGGAAACTGAATTTTTGCTTTGAAATGTATCTGAACACAGGCTCATTGTGTCCTCGGAGGTTAACAGTATTTTCTCTGGTACCCCGTTTACATGTACATGGTTATTTTGAAAAACAATGACATTTCCCTTCGTTTGTGCCCTTCGTTTACACGCAAACGGAGAATTCGCATCTGAAAACGATTCTTTCTAAAACCTCCGGCCAGAGTGGAGATTTTGGAAAACTTTGTTTGCATGTAAACGGAGGTTTAGGCAGCCGAGGAAGAGATGAGAGAGGAAGTGATTAGTTGCTGTTGTTGCTATATAACGTGGGCTTGAGCTTCTCGTTACACTGCCACCTACAGGTTTGGCATGCTCTTGACGGCATTGACGGCATATATACATGGGTACGTGTGAACGAACACTTTTCTGAAAACTGACAGCTGTGCACAATGTTATTTTTGAAAACGGAGAGGTTGAAATGTCCGTTTATGAAAATAGCCGGCCACATGTAAACGTAGCAAGATTTGACTCTTTGTGTTAATCAGTACAGGTGGTTTCACCTGTGTTGATGGCTCTCATAGTTGGCCCCTGTGGTCTGCCTATTTAGGGTCCTCAGTGTGAATGTTTCACCCTTTTGTCCTTTGTTACACAGAAGAGGAGAGAAGGCACGTGTTCTCTCCTCAGTCTGTCACATTGCTCTGAGGGTTTTAAAGTTTGTCTCAGGAGTCCCCAATTGTGTTAGAACGCCTCCATGTGAGAATAAAGCTGTGGAACATCCATCTGCCTCCTCTGCATCTGGGATCACTCTGATGAAACCGTTACACAAGAACAGTCAGAAGCTCTTGTTTTACACAGGGCAGTGATTTTGTTTAGTTTTCACTTTTCTGTTTTTTAGACATTGACACCTGAGACCTAATTAATAAAATGTTCTGATCAAATTTTACCTTGAATAATGAGTTGTTCAGAAACCTTGTATCAGGTAGTTATTTCTAGAAACTTGGTTTGGCATGAAATGATCTTAGCTCTGCAAAATGGGACATGACATGAGATGTTATGCTGCTTATATTGGAGTGTGACATTTGGGAGTGTTTTTACTCTCAGATTGAGGAGGAAATACTGCACAGTGGCTCACAAGGGGAGATCATTTTCTTCAGTTATTAAAACATCAACATTTATGAACTTAAACATTATCCGAACAATTGCTGTTAGGTGACAACTGTTTTCAGAAGACAGCGACGGAATCACTGAGTATGTTTACATGCACACCAATATTCGACTATTATTCCGAATATGACAATATTCCGAATTTGATACAGATCATGTAAACAGCATATTCCGGTTGGATATTCTGAATAAGGCCTTTTTCCGAATATAGCATTTTCCAATTAAGACATGTATGATATTCAAGTAATATTCAGGTTTTAGAAGCATTCTTTGGACATGTATACACGAATTCGGAATATGAGTCCCAATCAGGGTTTTTACAGCAGTTTACGCCCAGTATACGGCCTCTTGCCTGTTTACGGCTTATGGTCAGCTCGTTGCTATGGTTGCTGTACACAAACCAACCAGCCAACAGTTTGCAAGGCTGTAGACCAGATAAGAAGGAGAAACACAGCTACCTTTAAACATTATCGAAGACTTGGATATCAACAGGTTTTTGGATATTCGCACACATCGCTACGCCAACCTTTTCAAGAATAAAAGAGGGACGCTGTGTTTGCATGGTCCAACAAGCCTGCCAACTTTGAAAAAATCGTATTTTGCAAGGCTACATGTAAACGGGGATATTAGTGGAATATTCACTTTCATTAGCCATGTAAACAGCTTATATTGAATACTGTCTTTTCGGAATAAGGTCATAAACCAGAATAGTATGTGCGTCGTAGTTACTGAAAGGTAGTCACTGAGAATTATGTACTTCGTAAAAAGTGATTAAAAAAAAAGTCAAAGTATACTATGTAAAAAAAAAAAAAAAGAAAAGTCATAGTGTAGCATGTCAAAAAAAAGTGATTTAAAAAAGTCACAGTATAGCATGCCGAAAACAATTATGAAAAAATCATAGTATAGTATGTCGAAAAAAAAGTCAGAGTATATTACATGACATTACATGTCATTTAGCTGACGCTTTTATCTAAAGCAACTTCCAATTAAGTGCTTTCAACCCTGAAGGTGCAAACTCCAGACAAGTAGTAAGTGCAAGTACATTAGCTTTAAATAAGCAAAACTACAAAGAACCATATGAAAGTGCAGCTTTAAGAATATATATTACGTATATATTTTTGTTTTATTTATTTTTTTCATTTTTATTTTAAAAAAATATGTTGAAAAAAGTCATAGCACAGTATTACGAAAAAATGTATAGTATAGTACGTCCACAAAAGTGATAACAAATTCATAGTATAGTATGTTGAAAAATTCATAAAGTCATAGTGTAGTATATCGAAAAAGCCATAGTATTCAATGTTGAAAAAAGTTATAAAAAATTCGTAGTATATTAAAAAAAAGTCATAGTATATTAAAAAAAAAGTCATAGTATAGTATGACGAAAATTTGTCGTATAGTATGTTGAAAAAAAGTGATGAGAAGTCATAGTATGTTGAAAGAAGTGATGAAAAAGTCAGTGTAGTATGTCAAGACATAGTATAGTATATCAAAAAGGTCGTAGTATAGAATGCCCGAAAAAAGTGATATAAAAGTCATAGTATATCGAAAAAAGTCATAGTATTCAATATCGAATATGTAATAAAAAAGGTAGATTATGGTACCATAATCTACCTTTTTATCACTTTTTTCGATATTAGTGTTAAAAAAAAGTCATAGTATAGTGTGTTAAAAAAATCCTAGTATTCAATGTCAAAAAAAGTGATAAACGTCAAAGTATAGCATTTCGAAAACATTCATGGTATAGTCTGTCGAAAAAAGTCCTAGTATTCAATATCGAAAAAAGTGATAAAAAAAAGACACAGTATAGTATGTCGAAAAAAGTGATTAAAAAGTCATAGAATAGGAAATTCGAAACAAGTCATATTATTTAATGTCGAAAAATTCGCAGTATAGTATGTTGAAAAAAATTGATACAAAAGTCAATAGTATGTGTAAAAAAGTCATAAAAAATTATAGTATGACAAAAAGAGTCAGAAAAAAAATCATATTATAGTATGACGAAAAAAGTTATAAAAAGTCATAAAAAGTCATAGTATAGTATGACGAAAACATTCATAGTATAGTATGACTAAAAGAGTGAAAAAAGTCATAGTATAGCATGTCGAAAAAAGTCATTAAAAAGTCATAGTATAGTATGACGAAAAAAGCCATAATAAAGTATGTCAAAGAAAGTCTGGAAGAACAAACTCCACACAAAAAGGCCCAGTCCAGACTGGGAATCAAACCAAAGGTCGGAGACTGCAGTGCCTATTTGCTGGTGCTTGTTGGAGCAGTGCTAACCACTTAGCCACAGCGCCACAAAATAAAGTGAGTTGAAAATAGTCATAGCATAGTATGTTGAAAAAAGTCATAAAAAATCCATAGCATAATATGTCAAAAAAGTCATAGTATAGTAGGTCAAAGAAAGTATCGAAGAACATGCAAACTCCACAGCCCAGACTGGGGGTTGAAACCAAGGGTCAGAGTCTGCAGTGCCTACTTGGCAGAGGGCTGACCACTGAGCCACCATGCCACCAAATAAAGTGTGTTGAAAACAGTCATAGCATAGTATACTTCATAGTATGGTATGAAGAAAAAAATCAAAGTCATAGTATAGTATGTCGAGAGGAGCAGAAACTTTCGTTTCACATCCTGGTAGCTCGTGGTAAGTCTACCTTGGATGGTTTAGATGTTATGGCTGATAATCAAAATCCTTATGGAGAAAACCAATGGGATTTTTACTTCCGGAACCACACTGTTGAACTCTATTACTTACTGTTTTAATCATTTTAATTTGATAATTTGTTACTGTATCTTTATTCACAATGAAGCTGCATACATCTCATTATCTACTGCATGTACCACTGGAACAAACAAGAAGATGACCATTACTCATCCAGCAGGCTCATTGTGACAATTGAACCAAAAACCTTTGGGTCACAAGACTGCGTCTCTAATCTAATTACCCAATTACTATC
This sequence comes from Zingel zingel, assembly GCA_023566125.1. Taxonomy (NCBI): domain Eukaryota; kingdom Metazoa; phylum Chordata; class Actinopteri; order Perciformes; family Percidae; genus Zingel; species Zingel zingel. Next base: position 32,362,718 of record CM042323.1, on the reverse strand, counting down.
CTCCCCATCAGCAGAACAAACACAATGGTATTGAAATGAAGCACACTGTTTATGTGTTATCTGTGGGCAGTGCCTCTGGGAAATGAACCCTCAACCCTGCTGATGAGTGCCTTGCTCTACATATTAAACTCAACAGGACCACACATTCAGCTCTCTGAAATCCCAAGAGGCAGCTGCTTCACTTTTCTCAGCACCTGGGTGAAAGCAGCTTAATGGTACCTCGGGTGAATTCGACGTCAAGTTGAGCGGCCCTTGAGAAAGTAGATAAATGCTCCTGCCTGTTATAGGCTCTTGTTCTACTCAGCACTGAAGAGAAGGGAACATTTTCCTGCATTTAGTATGCATACTCAAAATCACATTAAGTGATGTCCCTTTGTTTTCTTTTCTACTTCAACTTAGATTGTTTGTGCATCTCACTCTCTAAATTGCAGTGTGGAGAAAATTACTTTAACCGCCTTCCGAGGAAATCATTTGATCAAAAGCCTTGACTCAATGTGCCACGAAGGCCAGAGCAGAGAGATTAATAGACCTGATGCAGCTAGATGCATTAATTCACAGGATTCCAAAGATTACATTTTTATATCAATTCATTCTTTATTTTAAATTTTAGCATTTAACATGCTGAGCATGTTGTTTTACTTCAGTACCATCATTCTTCTCACACACCCACAACAACCAGCCTCCTCCTGCTAAGCAACACCTGAGGGGAGCATAAATAAATATCATAAATATCCCACTGCAGATACTTTCAGACAAACGATGTCCGAATGTCCCGGACATCGTTTAATATTATTAATAAAGCCTAATATTCAACATGATAGAGGTCATAAGACATGTGTTTATTAGTGAAACAACAGCAGTAACACAATGGGGAAAATAAATCCACATCCATCTAAACTCTTCCTGAGGGGTACTGACCAGCCAGAGGAGCTGCTGTATTTATGATTTATGTAGAGTGAGGTTATTTTTGAAAGATTTTTACTGGGGATTTAGAAATGAAAACTTGGATTTCAAGGGTCAGGATTTAGGTTTAGATTTTAAATTTTAAGATTTGCCAGTGGGACAGTTAAGTACTTTGCACAGCAGAGTATTCTTCAATCCTAGTTCAAATTCTAGGCCACATCCTGAACTTTCATTTGTGCAAAATGTATGTTTTTCACAAATTGGGGAACAGACTGGCAGAGCTTTGTGGAGGCAATCCCAGCCTTTTTCTTTAGTGTTTAGAGTACAGCCCCTTTTAAGATAGCCAACTCGGGTACATCAAATGGTAAAGAACAGTTATGTGTAATATTTCTACACTGCCCCTTACAAATAAAATAAGTACATTTTTGGTCATAAAAGAAAACATTTGACAAATTTGAAATATTGACCTGAGGATGGCGCTAGATGAAAAGTCAGAAGTCATCCGAGGTTATGAGAATTCATCCTGAGGGAAACATGAATGTCTGAACCACATTTTATGACAATAAATGTAAAAAAAAAAATACCAATTGTGTCCTGCTCTTTTTTTTATTTCCTCTATTTTTTCATGCAATGTAATGTTACAACCAAAAAGTGTCTTCATTCAATATAAATCGTAATATTAACTTTGTGGATGCAGTCATTTTCTAAAAATCACTGCTTTTCAAAAATCCAGAGAAAGAAGTTTTTAAAGGAAAGAAACGTACAAGTGATAATTTCTAAACTCAATTATCCAAGCAGGGTGGTCAATCAGTCCTGGGCTTTGGTCCCAGTGTTTCCTGACCACCTTAGCAGAAGACCTTTACAAGGTGGAGCCTAATTGGTTTACACCAGAGGTGTGGAGGAGCAGATCAGATGAGGTCAGTGAGGGGCGGATCGATGAGGAGTTGTTAAGATAACACAGTCAATAGAGGAAGTAGAGAAGCTGATTCTTTGCATTGATGTCTTCCACTTCATGTGAACAACCTGAAGAAGAAGCGGCCTAAGGGGGGGATTAGGGAGTAGAAAGGGAGTGACTGTTCTTTGGTGGGAAACGGAGAGTCTCTTTTCTCCCACGAAGCTGCTGAAAGAATGTGAAGATGTCTGTATATATCCGGACGGTACTGGTGTTGTATCTAGTTCTACATATATTCTCCATTCATCTTGTACTGGTTGGAGGATATATAAGATATATAAAAGGTGGCGCTAGCCTACATTTGCATTATTTAAGGCCCATCTGTAGCAAGCACCATCTGTATGCTGTACCCAGCATGTCGTTCTGCGGTGTTATAGTTAGCAGGGTCCCCTCTTAATACACTAAACAACGTGTACGTAACGCACTACTAATATGTTCCGTATATCTCAAGAGCTCCTACTGCACTTCATTGGGTCCTCAGGAAAAGCCTACACTCGACAAGTGTGAAGTCAATCAGATGAAACGTTGTCGAGAAGAGCGACAAACCGACAAAGACTCCTTCCATTTTAGATAGATACATTCTCTGGCTCCAGCTTTCTACATTTTTGAACTGTTTTTATATTGTTGTAAATTGAATATCTCTTGAGGACAAAACAAACTATTTTATAAAAAAAAATAATACTAATAATCCAAACAACCAATCCTTAGTTGCAGCTATGTGAACTATTTCATAAGAAATGGAACTTAAATGTAAAGGTCATGTAGTGTTTGACAGGCCTTTTGTACTGACTGTGATGGCTGCTTCCCCTCTCTTAGTTTTTCATTTTGGTGTTAGACTTCTGTTTATTAGGATTACAGATTGTTCTTTTTTAAAACACAAACTACATATACCTTGAAGCTAATTGGTGTCCCTGGCAATGATGACCTAAATGAAGACATGGACATTTAATAAAGTGATAGTTTTGAAGGATTTTTTTTCCAGGATGAGACATTAGAAGCACAATTACATCAAATTTGTCTTCAACTTGACCCCAAACTTCCCTTTCCCGAGCCACATTAACCAGCGCCGACTGGGGGATCCCGAGGCGTTCCCAGGCCAGGTTGGAGATATAATCCCTCCACCTAGTCCTGGGTCTTCCCCGAGGCCTCCTCCCAGCTGGACGTGCCTGGAACACCTCCCTAGGGAGGCGCCCAGGGGGCATCCTTACAAGATGCCCGAACCATCTCAACTGGCTCCTTTCGACACGAAGGAACAGCGGCTCTACTCCGAGCTCCTCACGGATGACTGAGCTTCTCACCCTATCTCTAAGGGAGACGCCAGCCACCCTCCTGAGGAAACCCATTTCAGCCGCTTGTACCCTGGATCTCGTTCTTTCGGTCATGACCCAACCTTCATGACCATGGGTGAGGGTAGGATCGAAAATTGACCGGTAGATCGAGAGCTTTGTCTTCTGGCTCAGCTCTCTTTTCGTCACAACGTTGTGATAAATTGAAACGCAAAACAAACGTTATATTTTATATTGGGAGGACGGTTTCTTGTACAAATCTCTGAGCTGAGAAAACAAGGCTATACCAGATACAACTACAGTAAGACTGTTCAGGTAGGATTTGGGGTGAAGATAACCTTTTATACAAGATACAGTGAGCTTTAAAGGAACAATTTGAATCATGGTTACATACACTTGTTTGCCTTTAAGCCCACAGTCAAATAAGAGTAAGAGAAGTCTGTAATGTGTTTGTGCTAAACTAAACTAAAAATGTTTTACCTGCTACTTGAATAAAGGTTTTGAGATTGCTGTGTTGACATGTTGACTGAGTTTACAAAACTAAGGTTGTATTATTGTATGTAATATAATACCAGGGTGAGCTGAGTGGTGAGCTCTATATTACGACCTTTTTGATTTTTTTTTTTGGGGGGGGGGGGGTCAAGTGACCAGGTCAGACTTCTTCAGATGTAGTGTGAACACTCAAATCTTGCACAGATCTGATTTTTTTCAAATCAGATTTAGACCACTTCCATATGTGGTCCTGAATCAGACCCAGGTCTGATTTTTTTCAATGCGGCCGCAGTGTGAACGACCAAGGCGGATTTGATGCGACTTTTACGTCAATCTACATCGACATTTGTCACAATTATGCGCCGGCGGGAGTTAGCCCTAGACACAGACAGTAAATTAAAAACTTGACTAGGCCTACAAAATGGAGAACAGTGATGGAGCAAGTCAATGGAGGGAGAGGGAGGTGTTAGACCCAATAAGTGTATGGGGAGATACTTCAATCAAAACTAGAAAGATCATAGGCTACTGTAACCGCTCCGTTTTTGAAAAAATAGCAAACAAAATGGTTCTCTTTCTCTTCATTCTTCTCCTCCTCAACACCTGCTCATTAATGTTACGGCTGCCATTACACAAACATTTTGAAATAAAAGCGAAAATGCTTACTTCCTCCATAACCTCCCTAACTTTAGTGCAACAGCGTGCTGCGTCTGATGTCATTGTTATTGTTCTTTAGCGCATGCGGGTCAGTTCGAAACCGCAAACAGTTCACACTGGAATCTGATATAGGCCACATTTTAAAAGGGACTTTTAACAGACACATTTGGCATCATAAGAAGAAGCATCTTTTTTCTTTATGTATTTGACTCATAAATAATCAAACCATTTTCTCATTCTTAACTTCAGTATGGTTTTTTATGTGTGCCTGTGTGTGCATTAGATTGAAATATTGGCAACGCCATTATTATCTCTAATGTGATGCAAGAAAAACTCCTAGTTAAGTACTGCACTAGCTGCAGGTGTACGATAATATTCCATAAGAGTGTAAAAGAAGGAACATGTGCTCAGACAAACTTTTACTAAACACAGACTTAGCGAGCAGTGCAACAATATTATAAACTGAGTAATGTCTCTAAAGTATGACAAATAAGGACTGATATGTCCAGGTCAGCCTGACATTACAATAACAGCATATGGACATTCTGTTATTCTCAATATGACTCATATGCCATGTCCTGAGCGGTTTTGGCTCAGGCTTTACAGGACTCCTGACTAAAGAACATTTATTAAAACACAGATCTATACTTCTGCATTAGTCTCCAGAGAGGTTGTAATGCGATGAGTGTGTGTGTGTGTGTGTGTGTGTGTGTGTGTGTGTGTGTGTGTGTGTGTGTGTGTGTGTGTGTGTGTGTGTAAGTAAAAGTGAACCTGTGTGTGTTTGTGTGTGGGGGGCGGAGGTTGACAGCTGTTGCCATGGGGACAGTTGATGCTGGAGCTTTGGGAGATGCTCCTCTGAGTGTCGTTACTCCCAGCTCATGACTGTTGACACGATCTGTAGTCTTCGATCCAGTCGACATGGATCACAGTCTGCAAATGTTGGGGACTTAACAACTTCAGAGCCATCACACAGCTGTTTCTCCTTTGGATTGCTGAAATAAGTGGCTGATTTTCTTACATTTACGTAAGGTGCACGTTTTCCTGAAGAGCAGTGGATTTACAAAATGTAGAAGGTTGGATACTTTTGAAAGCTGGAGGTATGTTTGAGTGGAATACATCCGTGGCTCTTCAAAGCAAACAAGTTCAAACCAACACAAATGATATGCATCCAACTTCTCCACTGCTCCACACCCTTGGAAACACACTTATGGCGTATTCATACCGGAAACACTGCTTTGACTGTACACCATTAGAAGGATTGATAGGATGCAGTCCCAGCTTCTATAGAAGACTTTTCCAAATCAGTGGGTGACACCTAAATGAACTCAGTTAGCCGCTGTTTCTGGAGTTCTGATTATTTACTGCAAAATGCAGTAGATGATGTATTTGTATTACTTCTAAATGAAATCATAATTCAGAAAAGTTACATACTGCAGATTGAAGCAGCAATAAACACCCTGTGAGATTGCAAGAAAGAGGAAAAACTTTATTGATCCCAAACCAGGGTAATTCACTTACAGCAGCACAAGAGTAAAAAAAAGCAAAGGAAAGAAGTGATTAACTGTGTGTGTATAACAGCTTTCTAACAGCTGCAACACTGCTGAGCTCTAGTACGCTGTTACATTTCAGAAACAGTTACTTTTCATAGAGCAAATGCAGAACAGTGAAGTTGTGATTTGCAGCAAAAAAGTGCAGAAATGTAAAAGCATATTGCACAGAGATGTGCTCTCGTAATTAAGACAAGTAGACTTGTTAGGAACCGTAGGCACAGAAGCATCCCCAGCCAAAATTAAAGGGGCGCTGTGCAGTTTTGGCAATTTCTTCGCTGTTTTCTCTTGCTTTTTGCTGGCAGGTTTCTCTATAGAGCTCCCCCTACAGCTTCGGAATAGATATTTGGCAACACGGGGTAAAAACTTGCTCGGTCAGTCTGCCGTTTCCTCTTTCTCTCTTCCTCCGACAATGCTTTCCTAGCTTTTTTCTTCTTTTTTGCCGGCTCTGCCATGACGATAGTGTGAAAAACTCCATTGCTACCTTGTTAGCCGGTTCATGAATGGGCGTATGTGTGCAGTGCTGTGAAGCAATTCGTTTCAATGTGAGACCTGATATCACGCCATACTTCCTGACGCTGAGGCTGGCAGCTCACCGGCAAAAAGTTGCAAGGGTGGTTTTTCCGCTCACAGGCGCTAGGGGGGAGCGAGACGACCACCATTCAACCCAAAAAAAAGTCATATAACCATTCCAATGAGTCCAATTTAGTTAAGGTAAATTAAGCTAAAAAAAAAAAACTCCCCTCCCCTAATTCCCCTTTAATTAGTTAGATAGTTATGTTTGCCAACTCAGCGGTTAGTCTTCATCTTCAAAGACTTTGAAACTGAAATATATGGTTTTAAAAACACAGTGAAGTATAGATTTGTTTCCAAGTATGCCTTTCTACAATAAGCATCCAAACAGGGTAAATGTAGAACAAAAACAGTCTCATCACACATTTGTCATGCTTTACATTAGTAACAAGCTACCCTGCAATACATAGTACTTTTGGGGAAACTGACTTTTTGCCTGCATGTAGCATTAGCCAATACATTCTTGTACAATTTCATAAACACGTGATGTAAAATAAGAAGTTTTAGTTGTGTTATGTGGCATCCAAAAAGTGTTTTTCTTCTGGAAGAAAATAAATAACAAAAAAATCAATTTATAAAACACAGGAAGGTAAAACACCAGTAAGGTTTTTCATCTCGGAGGGGCAACCCTCTCAAGCTCTAAAGGTTACATTTTGTGGCTGAGTACAATTTGAGCCACTGTCATATTATACTCACTGTAATGTTCAAACTAATTGTTATTTAATGGCAATGACCAAAGATCCCGTGTTTCATGGAGCTGACATACTGACAAGGTTCAATATTGAACTGATTCATAGTCGCCATGCTAACTGTAGATGGCATGGCTTCGATTTTTCAGTTGAGGGGAGACGGACGGGAAGGCTGCTGTCAAAAGCCGCAGCACTGAGGATATCATGCAGCCCAGGGCTGCTCTCGCTGTCATTCCAGCCATGGCTGTCTAGACACATCAAGAGAATTGGGTGCTAAAGCTGTGACACTTGCTGATCCCTACACTTACCTCCTGCTAGCATCGGACCACATCCTCTGGGTCGCCCAGTACAAGGGAAATCTTGCTCATCCATGGTGCTGGCTCAGACTTCCCGTGATCTGCTGTAACCCCTCAGCTGTCAGCATATTTGGATGACATGGATGGGGCCGTTTAAGGACAGTTGTAGCCTACCAATTAGGATCAACCTAAAAATGTGGACTTGCACAGCACCAGCTGCACGTCTCCCTTCTTTAGTTTTAAAACTGTCTTGCACAGCAGCACAGCACTGGCGGTCCCAAGAGAAAACTAGTGCAGTGGTGGAAGAAGTATTCAAATCCTTTCGTTAAATAGCAATACAACAGTGCAAAAGTACTGTATTCCAAGTAGAAGTCCTGCATTCAAAATTGTATTTAGGTACAATAAACGTTAATATTGGTATTGGCAGCAAAATGTGCATGGGTATAAAGAGTAAAAGAACTTATCTGGGAGACTTGAGAGACATTTTTTAGAGTGTAAACTTACTGATGTGTTGATGTGTTGTAGCGGGTCCCTGTGTTGCTTAAGCCAAACTGCTTTTTTATTATTGTTGGGTTTAAACTACAATACATCACATCTTGTATAGCTATTTGATATGTAAAAAATTAGCATGATACATGTAGTGTAAAGTACAATATTTACCTCTGGAATAAAGTGGAGTAGAAGTATAAAGTTGCACAAAGTGGAATTACAAAAATACAAGTACCTGAAAACTGTAATTAAAGGATAAGGCTAACAAACAACAACCCTGTTTGTGGGTCTCAGCCCCAAGCCCATTTGTTCTTACTTAAGACATACAGTAAATCTTCTTTTTTTAAGCTGAAGTTATCTCAGCTTGGCACTGTAGTGTTTAGCAGACGTCACTCAAACAGGAGTAAATAGTGCATTTGTTAGGGACTACTTTCAGCAGTGGATTAACGATACAATACAATACACGATACAACTTTTATTGTCAGCCAGGGCTGAAATTCTTTTTGCATCCTTGGGTAGCTCATATAAAAAAAGAGGACATAGACATACATACAGACATACGTAAGATGAATAACACCAAAGGACATACATGAAACATTACCACAAATGACATAAACACCCAAGTAAGGAAACAAAGCATACATGTTAACAAAAAGTAAGAAAATTTGTGTTTGGTAGATTATTTCTCTGTGGGAGAAAGTTTACTGCTGTGGGATGGCATCCCAATCTTCAACCAGCATTTGTTGCAAGTCAGCCAACGTGGTTGTGTTGGTCACTCTGACACGAACAGCACGCCCAAGCTGATCCCACAAGTGTTCAATGGGGTTGAGGTCAGAACTGCTGGTTGAAGAATGGGATGCCATCCCACAGCAGTGTGTGACCAGGCTGGTGACCAGCATGAGGAGGAGGTGCCAGGCTGTTGTGGCTGTGTATGGTTCTTCCACACGCTACTGAGGCTCCTGTTTGTGAAATGAATAAATGGTTCAATACCAATATGTCTTGTTTCTTCAAACTTCAATCATCCAATCCTCCAAACACCAAACGAGTCAATGGCAGAATAAGCTGTTTGGCATTGGCAGAGAAGATTTGGCAAATTTTTCATGGGTGCAACCCACATACTCAGCACTGCTGCTCATCCCACAAATGCATGTTCCTTACAAATGGGGCACCATTTGAAAGAAAATGACATGAACATACACACAGATAAGGTCTTGTAGACTTGTAACCCTGAATAAATATTGTACTGGATTTAATGTAGCTGGTTTAGCAATAGGATAGATTGATGTATGAAAGAGTTTTTAAGTCTGTTGCGATTGAAAGAATGAACTCTAAAACGTCTGTTTGAAGTCAGAAGCTGATATTCACTGTGCAAAACGTGAGGAGTCATTTGAAATATTCCTGGCCAGTCTGAGCATAATATTGTTGTGAGCTTCCTGAAAGGAGTGTGCTACAGGTACACATTTGGTGCTCTAGTGCAGTGGTTCTTAACCTTTTCGAGTCGTGACCCTCCAGAATAATCAGTTTGGTGTTCGGGAGCGAATATTGTGAATGCTCTGATTAATAAACGTGAATAAATATTGCTTTTTTGTGATGACAGTTTAGTTTAGTTTTAAACGATAGCACCTAGGCGTTGTCCAATGTGCTCCAGGCACGTTGCGTGACTTTTTCTCTCCCCCTGACCTGCCGGAACAGAATCAGAAACTCATGTGCACACACACTTTGACTCTCACAAACACACTCGGTAAAATCTATTCTAAGGCAACTTACATCACTGGTACAGGTGATGTAATGTAAAAAACATTCTGCAGAAAATAAAAAAGCTTTTATTTTTTTCTTCACAACCATTTGGTGACCCCCTGCAAGTATCTCAAGACCCCATTGGGGAGGTCAGGCCCCCAAGTTTGAGAACCACTGCTCTAGTGAGTTTAGATGGTGGCAGCAGCAGGGGAGTGTATGTGAGATTGAGTAAGTAACATACTGTGTTCATGTTCACCATAATGAAGGAACATGTGTGCAATGGTGTGGTTCATTTAGATCTTATGTTTTTTAATAGTTTTTTTATTTTATCAACGATGGAGTTTTACGGCACAGAGGAGTAAGATACATCAGGCTTTTGATAAACACACAATACAATAAACTTTGACAGTAAGAAAAAATATAGAATATGGCCAGACTTTAGTAAATGTACTACAGTGTTTGAATCTGTGCAACATACTGCAGTGTGCATACAGTAGACTGCATAGAAAGGCATTTCCACATTTGCTTCGCATGTGAATAGTATAAATGTATGTGACATGACGAAGACTTGACTGCAAATGGTAGGAGTGTTTTGTTTGCGCATCACCACGGCTGTAGAGTCTCTGGATCATTTGAGGGTGAAAATCTTACAATGAAGTGTAAAATGAAGACCAGAATGTAAGACATCACATCTTACATCTGCCCTGTCAGATTATGTTCCGATGCCAATGGCTGGTCCCATTTTAAATCCGGTTTCTTCTTGTCTTTGCATTTAGAGTCTGTCTTGTTCAGTCTTTGATCTCTTCTCTTTTCGGTCAGCAAAAAGAAATGTATTCTAATGCATACTAATGAAGGGGGGGGGTACATCTTATTGTTTACGTTTAAGTTTTGTCATCTTTATTTTTCAGTAACACTTGAAGGTATCTACATATGAGTAACATGACACAGTCATGACACATGAACCCTAACTCTAACCCTAACCATAACTTGTCATGACAAAAACCGAATGACAGTTACTAAAAGAAGCGTTATGTCATAAACGTTTGACTTTTTTATAATGTTTATGACACGTTCATGACAGTGTCATGTCACTCTTTGTCACGTCTGCCCCGCTCTTGTGTATTACCCTTACCCTGTGTATATAGTCTCTGTGTTTCCCTTGTCCTTTGTTGGATTATTATGTTACGTTTCTGTTGCTGGTCGGTGTGTCTTTGTTCCTGTCGTTCCTCTCGTTTCTCCCTGTGTCAGTTCGTGTCTAGCTCTGTGCTTCCTGGATTTCCCTGGGTTCTGTTCTACCTTGTTTGGTTTGGATTCCTTTCATCATTTCTACCCTGGATTAGTTTTTGCCTGCTCATCTCAGCACTCCCTTTGTTGTTAAGTATTTTGTTTTGTTGGTCTAATAAATCCACTACTCAAACTTACTCCTGCCTGCCTGCCTGCCTGCCTGCCTGCTCTCTGCATTTGGGTCCAACCTCCAGTGCTGTTCCCTGTCACTCTTATGTAGATACCTTCAAGTAAAGTGTAACCTATTTTTCTTGTCAAATAGTGGGTGGTTTGCATCTTCAAGCTTCTAGTATTAAATCATTAAAACACCCTTTTTAATGTCCCAATTAACTGCCCTGACTTTGACTCTCGATGCCCCTGCTGGTGTTGAAACACCATGTGTTAAAACACCAGTGATGGAAAATTAAAGACAGATCCACAGTCTCCACACCACAGACTTGGTTAATGAGTCAATAATATGGTTTTCCTGTTCTCATTTCACACATCTGAGCACTCCGCCCACAGACACTGACTGAAATAGCTGCCGTCTAATGGTCCTGAGAAAACAAATAACACATCGCATCCTGTTGTCTTCTGAGAGTCCTTTCTCCTCAAGCTGCGAGCGGCGAAATAAGACCTCCGTTTCTGCACCACAGGAGGGGCCACTGATTCAACATGAAGGCATGCTTTCATCACTTCAAATAAATAATCAAATATCAGTGGCACTGTGGAGAGGATTTAAGATGTATTTATTTATGTTCATGCATGTAATCACAATGTACTGTTTTAGTACTGGTAACTGCAGTGATCCAGAACCTGTTTAATGATCATTTTGGCTCAGTCTAAACGAAGTAAACATTACATTACAGTATTCTTTGCGAGTATTCAGGGTTTCCGTAGGGTATTAAAAAGTCTAACATTTCAAAATCAGAATATTATGCCTTAAAAAGTCTTAAATTCGCTTAAATAATTATAAACAGATCTTAATTTTCCTACATCCATGTTACACTACCTCTAATGCTTCCACAGCACTTTATAATGGTTTATACTTTTATTCAGTGGTGTTGTAGTTCTTTCTTTTGCTAGTCCAAATATAATTTGCTGCAAGTCATGTTGTGACTCTGCATTTCGTTGTACTTTTATGTCGTGATATTGGTCTTAAATTTCATTCCTAATGGTCTTAAAAAGTGTAGCATTTGACTTGGTGAAACCTACATAAACCCAGGTATTGCACACCATGATACTGTGTCCATCCTCTGTATATTGAAAACCTCATTTAGTTTTCTCCAACTAATGATGGCGACGATGGGAAATCTATCAGCTCCAGCTCCAAATATCCAACCCTGATAACAGCTGTGAAGCAGCCACAACTGTCATGCTTGAAACCAGTTATGTGTGAAATTGTGTTTGAAAATAATCAATTATTTTAATCTGCTTGAAATAACAGCTGGGCAGGATTCACCACAGCTTCAAATGCATCAGATGTCAAAGAAAACCCACGGTGACACTTTATAATAAGCATCGCTAATAAACGGTAAATTGATAGTTAATTAAACTTAAATTAATAGTTATTTTACTGTTAAATAACAACAAAATGATAATGTTTACTAATTATTAGTTATGCTTTAAATTATGTTATTTTAAAAGTTTATTGTTCACATCTACCCATTTGGTAACACTTGAAGGTATCGACATAACCGTGACATGACACTGTCATTACTATGACAGGACACTGTCATGAACGTGTCATAAGCTTTATAAACAAGTCATAAAGGTTTATGACTTCTGTGACAAGTTGACATTGTTTGGGTTGTCTTGATTATGACAACTAAACATTACCAGAAGTTGTCTTGGTCATGACAGGTTGACATTAAATGTGTTTGTGATGTCTTTGTAATGACAACTTGACATTAACCAGGATGACATTACCAGAGGATGTCTTTGTCATGACAACTTGACATAGTGTCATCCTGTTTAATGTCAAGTTGTCTTAATAAGGACACTCCAAAGAAATTTAATGTCAGGACACATTCATGACAGTGTCATGTCATAGATATGACAGTGTCATGTCACGATTATGTTGTACCTTCAAGTAAAGTGTTACCAAACATTTTATATATTATTAACTTTTTGTTAATGATTAAGAAATTGTTTGTGAACCGTCAGTAAACATAGTTTGGATGTCTGTTGTAAAGTTGCATCTGATGAAAATAATACCTTGTTAATGGTTAATAAAGACTTTGTAAAGCATCTATAAACATTATTTAGATAGCTATTATCAGTGCTCAAATAATAAAAGAATCATCTGTTTTATAGATTACCAAAAGACGATCTATTGGGGCCAAATTAATGTTACTTGATTCTTTATAAACCATTTATTAATCATTAACTTATTATTATAAGGTTTAGTTGAAACTTTATAATAGCCATTCAAATAATGTTTATAGACAGTTTACAAAACAATTATTAACCACTGACAAAGTATTACTTAACATATTTGGTAATACTTATACTTTGGTTTAAAAATGTATGACATTCCCACCAGCCGCAGCTATTGCTATCGCTTTGCGTCTATTGCTAATTCGCAAATGTTAGCATGCTACACTAAACTGAGAGTTAACATTACTCAATGGTGTTTTAAGCCCCCAACGTCTCCTTCCAGGCAGCGCTGCGACCGTTGACCTCAAGGCACCTAACCCTAACCATTGCCCAATCCTAGTGCAGCGCTGCCTGGAAGGAGACTTTGGGGGCTTAAAACACCGACAAACGTAAACATTGTACCTGCTTTACATCAGCAGGTTAGCATTGTTATTGTGAGCATGTTAGCATGCTGATGTTAGCGTTTAGCTCAAAGCACTGCTGTGTTACAACCTCACAGAGCTGCTAAGCACGGCTGTTGACATTTATTATTCCATAAACATTTTATTCACCGCCTGTCTCAGAGGCTAATTTGGATAAGGAGCACCTGTTCCAGCAGCACACCGAGTCCCCTGTCTGTCACTTTAAACTATGAAAGCCAAACTAAAATACAAAATGTGTATATTAGTGGGATTGTTTTGCTAAGTGTGAAAACGCTGTATTTAGACGGCTTTATTTCTGCTGTTTGCACATGCCCAGTACAATTACAGATTCAAAGTGTAAACCTTCCAATTCACTGCCATTTCAGACAGACTTGGAGCAGGATGTGAAAACATACTGGCCACAAGCTGAATGCAGCTGCAGAGTGAGCAGATGGAAACCTGAGGCCGTGCCACTGGCTGCCTGACATTTAACATCTGCCATAATTGCGTAAGGCAGTTGTTGGTGACAAATGGTCCTTTTGATTTGATACACACAGCACTTTTTGCATCATCCTGCCATAGGACACAACTCCAAATAACATACAAGGAAGAATCATTAAAAACATTTTTATTGGACAAAAGGATGAAACTCAGTGTGCAATCAAAGACCTTTTGCTTGCTGTGTTCAGTGTGAGTAAATTGGCTTATTGTTTCTCTGCTCTCCTCTCAAAGCTACTCTGCAGGAGGCTCGACACTGTCTATTCCACTATATGTTGTCTTCTCCAACTCAAGATTCAGACACGTTTACTGTATATTTGCCTGCTGTGGAACAGGAGGTAGGTTCTTTTTTTGGCCACAACGAAACCATATTTACACACCCACCAAATACAGAGCATTCATTTTAAGTGTTGCATTTATGGCCTCCTGATGGATGTCCAACATCCACTCTCCAACTCCTGAGATAAAATATCTGGCTCTTAAGCTGCTTAATGCTCCACTATGTCCACCAGCTAGTCGCTAACTGTGTCTGTCTGCTGTTTGGTGCTGGGCAGGTAGTAAACAGTGGGTTTATTGGAGCATGTTTGGTGAAAACAGCTGCTTGCAGCTGCTGGAAACAGAGTTTAAGTTACTGTAAAACCAACACAATGAGCTCAAAGAAGCCAAAACGCTCCTTAAAGATACATTGTTGGTGAAATCTTCATCAAGCTATTCATTCACATAAATTGTCATTTCAGTCATTGATACAAATATAACTTTTGATTAATGGTTGTTGCCGCAACATGAAATATAGTGTTGTACAAAAGGGGGTGTGCAATACTGTTAATTTAAATGTGAAGATGTAGAACAACAAAGATATACAGGTTATACTAACAGCTGGGTTTAGTAATGGCTGTATCAAACTGTATGATGAAAAGATATTGAGTTAAATATGTCTTCCCACACACATTCAATTTAATAAATAAGTCACTGCAGCATCAGGGACACTTTTAAAGGCATTTATTGATGAAATACACACTTAGGTTTTGACAAAAGCTTCTGTAGTTTTGTACGTAAGAAATTCCAGCCCCATTCTAGACCCAAAACTTGAATTCAATGTGGCAATGGAAACCAGTTCATTACATGTGCAATAAATAACAATAACACAAAAGGAGGAAAGGAAAAGGACACCTGAATAAGTGCCTGTGTTAACCTGAAAATAAAAACAAAAAGAATTGAGAAAAATGTCAGAGAAAAAAAGGGGAAGGAAAGAAAAGCGAGAGAGACAAGACTAAAATAAAATCCAGTCGTTTTGTATTTCGGGTGCATTAGTGTATGTTCTGAGATTTCCTGGTCACCCTCAGGACCAGAAGGCATTTAGTGACCTGAGGAACTGACTGGAAAAACAAAAAACAGTAAAAAAAAAAAAAAAAAAAAAGTTCTACGCTGAAACCTGGAACCATCTGAGAACCGTATATTGCACATCTTCCTTGCAAATACAATAACCACATTGCCAGATTCACATAATTTTTTTTTTTGCTCTTGACTTAAAAAAAGAAGACGCCTGTGTGTCTGTTATACACAGACGGAACATTGCGTAGCCATTAACACACCTGGAATAATACAAAAAGGGAATTCAATTGCAAATTCATAATTTAAGCCATTTTGAGTTCGGATTTCACAAAAAAAAAAAGAGAGAGAAAAATACAAATTTGTGAGCGAAAAGGAGAGCAAATCTCTTTTTAATAATTCCAAACTACTGCAGAAGTCACCTTTTCAGCATAAATAAATAATTAAAAAGAAAACTGGACACATTTATTGACGACATCTGCTATGGCTCATGGGGGCACGCCACTGTGAGGTTTGGGAACACTTGACCGATGTCCCAATTTGTTTGGGAATTACTGAAGCCAACAATCTCAATTTCGCACTCGTACACAAGAGTCAAGGGGAGTCGCTTTCAACCAGTGCGTCTTTGAACAACCTTGCCGATCCTTCTACCAGTGAACAATCTCTAAAAGCAACAGTCGCGATCCTGAAGTGGTAAAACAATCAACTTCATTTCCTTTGCTCTTCAAAATGCTCAACACATTGAGACGCGAGTCAGTGCACTTGAGCATGTCGCTTTTCCGAGCAGGCGTCAGCTGCAGCAGTGCAGTGCTACGACACCCCGGCCAGACAATGTTTTTTGGAGAGTGTTTTAGTCCATGTGGCCACATGCAACCCTTGAGGTCTTCTTCTCTGCCACACGCAAAGCCTGCCTGTGAGATTACTCAGCTAAGAAGACCCAGAAATAAGGGAGAGTGTGAGCTGGGCAACAAAGAAAGCTATCATACTCCCAGAGTAGACACTTACTACAGTGGAGTGAACATAGAAGAGCCATGTTTGAAGTTGCCAAGAATGATTCTGCTGCCAACAGGCTTGAAATGATTGTTGCAGCCTTTAGAGCACTCTGAGTGTACAAAGAAGAATAAATTGCTTACTCGTATTCATACTGTGATGGTGTGGTATAGCCTACTACTGACAGTCCGCCTGAAGAGGCGAAACCATCTTGAATCAAAATTTCACGCAGCTCACCCGAGTCTCGCACAGATCCCAGCAGGAGATAACAAACAGGCTGACAGGTGTTCAGGGTCTGAGCAGAGAGGATGAGGCCCGAGAGCTGAAGCTCTGTCAGAAAACAAGGCCTCCCTCCATGCAGGATACCTTTTGGAGCCGACACCGACCCCTATCTGCAGCGAGGCAGACTGGAGCCTCCTGTAAGCCTCTTAGCTTGGCTGCCAAGCGTAGTGGCACTGATGTCTCAATGTCGGCGCTGATACAACAGCCCGAACGTCGATCCATTCTGGTGCATGGGAGGTGGAAGATGCAGCCAGCAGTATTCAAAGTACACACACTCTGGTGCTGAGAAGTTTAAAAGAACTTTAGGAGGATTAAAACTAAACCAGGTATGTGAAGTTTTTCAGGCAAGTCTCAATCCGACTCTGAGGAGGTGCAAACATCTCACCAGAGCCGCCTTTAATAAGTGTGAGTTTCTCTTAGAGGCAGGAAATTGCAGATAGCGCACCCGATTTCTCACCAGTTTTATTTTTCACAGCATCAGCCCCGTTACAGTCTATGACTTATTAAAATTCCCTCTATTTGCTTTTTCAGAGCAAGCTCAGGCGGGTAAACCAAACCAGACAAATCAATGAAAAAGGGGGGGGGAAGCCAGCACCTTCTATATCTGCACAGCAAGACAGCTCTGATAAGACACCCCCATGGACGCGAGCACGAACAAGTTCAGTGCAAAGATGTGTGGAAAAAAAAGGAGTACTTGGCAACACAGTGCTTTTTTGTCTCTGACTGAATTTTTCTTGAAGAAGTCTTAAGTTTGAAGGAGGAGTTGTTAGCACCAAAGGAAGCACCAGCGCCAGAGACGGACAATTTCACACCTTCACTGTGGCAAAGACCCCACCCTTTCCATCCGGTTCCCCATCCGTCACGCAGATCAGAGGATTCTTTTAACAATGCTCAAAGAAAATACACAAGGACAAAGTGAAAGGCTTTGTTCACACTGCTGCCTTTTGCGTTGAAGGTTTCTTCAGATGTTTGTGTATACGTGTCTACTGTATCAAAGTACAAAAACCTGCAGGCTGTAAAATAAAATGTTAACTGCTGCGAAAAGACCACTATATAACATCAGATCTGAGATTAAGACAAGGACTACAAAAAACATCTTCGCGGCAATGAGGAAAAATGTGATGCGACATGGAACGGGAACATTTTTTACCCAAAAGGTGCAGCAGTGTGAACACAACCACTTAAAACAAAATGGGTAAAAAAAAAATTAACACACATACAGATGTAACCTTTTGTTTCAATGCTAGTCCTTCTAAAAACAGTACAACGCAGTGTTCTGCATAATACAGAAATGTATGTGTTGATGACATTTGTTTCTGTTTGTAGTCATAAGTAGCACCTTGTGTTGGGTGCTTTACAGCTTAATCACCTGAGGAAAAAGCGTATATGCACATTTAAGAGATTTCATCATAAACAGACTGGAGAACCATGAGGTGACAACACGTGAACATGACGAGGACTCTGGTCGGGTGAGGCGAGGATCAAGGACTAAAGTTACAGACGGCTGAATGGCAAAATAACATTAACATTTGGGATGGCTGACACCAGGGCCACACTACAGTTTCCCAACATAAGATTGTAAACCAGATCATTGTGACATTGTTTTTTAAATGTACTTGACATCGGCCTTATTTCTATGAAATAATCTGTGGATAAGCCTTTAAAACACCAAGTCTGCACTTACAAAGACATAATAGCGCACATTATTACATTGTTTTGTGTGGGGATTTTCAACAAGTTCTAACAATACTCCACACCATGAGCTGACAAGCTGATGGGCTCATTGTTTCTGGTTTTAATCATTTGTAAGAGTTGATCAGCAGGTCTTATAATACATCTATGATATCAGTTTCATTTCTTTCTTTCTTTTTTAACCCGGGTTTAAAAAAACTAAACAAAAAAAACACCAATTTCTGATTTCAGTTTCTACTTATCAAAATATTGTTAGCTGTTGCAAAAGTGTTCACAGAATGTTTACAGAAATAAACAGGAAAAGAAAAATGGGGAGACTTAAAGCTATAGTTCGTAGTTTCTGTCGGCGCGTCCACGATACAAGCCTTCCGTGATCGCACACGCTCCCCCACCTCTCCTCCACGCAGTTGCTAGTAGCCAAGGAGGACACGGAGGATTAAAAAAACGTGATGGACTCTTCAGAAGAGGTCATTATCTTCACTTGAGTGTCTGTGCAGGAAAGTCGCCGGACACCACAATCTTCTGAACATAGCCATACTGAGAAATACAGAGAGAGTTGTGTGGAGCTGATAGTCTTAATTAACTTTGTAGCAACTCATTTGGCGATGGCTTGAATGTAACGGAAGTTTATTCAAATCTAAAGCTAAAAAAGTAACTGAAAATGCAAAAAGGTTTGGGTTGCAATTTATATATTTTTTTTATATTCAGATGTTCACTTAGGTATTCCAGGATCCCAGCAGCTGGTGTAACTCATTTGCATTCAAATCTTGTTCTAACCCATTTTTTACCAGGATTGTAGATACCATAATAAAAACCAAAAACAATGACCCCCTTACATAGGTTACTGGATTGAAAACCTTGAAACATAAAGGTTGCCATAAGAAGGGGACTGAAACACGCAGAGATCAAAGACTGCAGGAGGAGTTTTGGTTGAGCTGGTTGAGTACAGACCTGTAGGCTATAAAAAAAAATGTCCATGTAATACACACGTCATAGGTCCTTCTGTGGCAGGGTTCCTATACATTTCTCCATATCCAAATCCTCCAGATCTTGGCTTTAAAGAGTACGATAGATAAACAATGGTGGATGAGACGACTGACTTTTTTGCCTGAAGATCACTAGACAAAATTGCAAATACCACAATACTGGGAATGACAAGAGGGTTTCTAACAATCGTCTGTGTGTCATACCTTTCAGACTTGTTAACCAATTGAAAGAAAGTTGCCAAATTAATATATTTCTTCCAGACTTTTGGAGCCTAATGATGCATAGGAACCCTGTATGTGAACACACAGACAAAACAGCGTGTAGTGGACAGATACAATGCAAAAGGGGCAATAATTGCTGTTTAGTTACAGAAAGGTCAGTGAGGTAATACTACTTGAGGTCTGACATGGCGTTTCAGGATCCAGTTGTGGTAACGTTAAAGACAGTTTAGCAGTTTGCTATGAATGTTGTGAGTAAAGACATTTTGTTGTTTAACAGAACATTGGTTTGCTGTGTCACACAGTTGAGAACAGCTAGTTCCTGAGGAACAATCCTCCTCAAGATTAGAAACATACATTTATAAGCACCAAATGACCGAAAACAGTAGTCATTTTTTTTTTCAGAATTTCATTATCAAAATGCTCAAAAAACCTCCCTGTGCAAAACCTGAATTTGCAAGTTCTCAAAAAATACTTGAAAATGTGTGTCTTGTGACGTCAACAATATTGAACACTGGCTATCCTGCAAAAGAAATCCAAAGTTTTATACTGGTTTCCTGACAAAAAAAATAATATCCACTTGACTTTCAGAATTTTTTTTTAAACAGTGTAACTTTGCGTATCTGCAACTCCAACTGGCAGTGAGAAGTAACTGAAAAATACCCCATAAACAACAATGTCACGTCAGTAATCTGCATGTTTATCAAACCGGCCCGTCTGTGATGTGTCATACCGAGGAAGTCCAGCTCTGAAGAGAAAGCTCGCAGTTTACCATGTTTTGCTCTTAACTTGCAAACGTCAACCCGCTTCACTGTGGGCGAGAAAATGTCCGTACTTCACACCAGAATTAAATTTGGGCAAAATAGGACAAGACACAGCTTCAGTTTGTCATGACAAGACAAGTGAGACTGGCGTGTGTTTTACAAGCTACACAAATCATTTCTATTGCAGCTTTGAGAGAGTTTTGCAAATGTAGCGGGATGAAAATGAAATTTATGGAGGCTGCAGGGTGCAAACATCTGCTGCTAGCAGCTCAACCCAAAAGCTGTGCCTGCCTGGTGCTACAGAAACACAATGACGGATATTATGGTGTGGACTGCATGGTGTGAAATCTATAAAAAGTTCTCTGCCTAAATATTGCATTTGTATGTCCTGCAGGGCATTTTTGAACACGAGTGTTTTGTGCAACACTATTGTTAAGACATAATTTGTTGACGATGTCTTAAAAAAAACAACAATGACTGTATTCCAGGGAAGGCGGGTGAGATAAGGAGCAGTAGGGTGTGGGGGGGGGTGTTACTTTTGAAGCTTAAAGTCTTGTAATGCTATGGGAGCAATAAAACACTCATATATCAACATTTTGATATATTTGTTTTGTGTCTTTCTCAGACAACATAAAGATGCATCTATATATTTTTGATACTGATAGTGAGTCTGTCTTTAAAAATCCCAATTTATCGCCTCCGGACACTTACCGGCCCAAATATAGATAGCACTTCTGGGATCCACTTCATTTTTTTTTTTTTTTTTTTTTTTTTTTTTTTAAACAGTCTAAAGTCTCTCTTACTCTCTTCAGCCTCTCTCTCTCTGTAATGACATTTTGTATGTACAATATTGGTATATAGAACATAAATTACTACACAAATTTTTTAGCCTATTCACAATTGACAATCATCAAGAACCCAATAGCAAATTAGACAAAGCCAACAAAATGAAGGAAAAAAAAAAGATTCAACAGCTAAGAATTGATGCCTTTTATATAACTTTTTCCATATACTTTCTGTGCTCCCAAGACGTGTCAAGTGTATTGTTGAAGAAAAAACACATTTTTATATATATATATAAAAAAAAAAAAAAAAAAAAAAAAAAAAACTCCTCCCCTCTCAGTCATTGTCTCCGGAGGATGAAATCTGCATGAAGCTCAAAAAGACGGTCACTTGATTCCCGACATCTTGTTTGCGTGTAAACAGAGCACCAGTAGTGTCTTGGTTCCATGTGTCTCTTCTGTACAAAAGTATAAATATATGCTTTCTCTCCATTAGTTTTTTTTTTTTTTTTTTTTTTTTTTTTTTTTCGTGTTGTTCACATATCTAGGATGTAGCGGACAAAAAAAAAAGGTTGTTTTAGTTCCTAAAAACACACCAGTTTTGCAGTGCTGTGCTGGAGGTTGCCGGTTTTTCTTGTAGTTGCCCCCCCCCCCCCCCCCCCCCGCCCCGCCCCTTTAGATCCCGATTTGCTGGCTTGTGTTGACTTTTACCGTCGGGGGTGTTTGCTTGGTGTTGGTTGATCGTCTTTGCATAAATTAAAAACAAAAAAAAAGGTTCCGGCACAGTCTGCGGCCACTGGACCAAAAAAAATATATAACAACAACCGTTGTGTCCGTTTTAGCTACAGCAGATCCATCTTGGGTCTGTAATGGAGCAGGAGGGGGGATTTCTGGAGAGGGAAACAAAAACACAACCTCAGAATGAGCCGTTTTGTTTGCTAAACCCCTCCTCTAAACAGTTACAGGGTTCATACGCATGTTAACCCATACTTTTCGGCAAATTTCCATGACTATGTATTCTTGAAAATGTCAGCCGACATTATACAATAAGAATAAAAATCTGTTAAAGTTTTCCCCTTAGAGGTTTAACAATAAAATGAATGACAATTTAGGTTGTTCATAGTGGGAGTTGTAATTTTTTTCAAATTCCATAACTTTTCCAGGTTTTTTTCAAAACGTATGAACCGTGCAGTTAGCTTATCAACTGTGGCATTCCTTCCAGTTTTGACTCACGCAGAACTAAACCAGCATCGATTAGCTAGTGACAGCTCAATACAACAGAGAAAGATTCCTGCTTTAGCCCACAAATTGATAATTGTTAAAAAATAAGAAGCTGTTTTCATCTACTCATGTCTGAAATGTAGGACCAAATTGTTTAAAAAATGACCATAAATGTGGGTGACTTGGTGGCCTAGTGCTAGAGCAAGCGCCCGTTTATTGAGGTTCAGTTAAAGGTCCCATGACATGGTGCTCTTTGGATGCTTTTATATGGACCTTAGTGGTCCCCTAATACTGTATCTGAAGTCTCTTTTATATAGACCTTAGTGGTCCCCTAATACTGTATCTGAAGTCTCTTTTATATAGACCTTAGTGGTCCCCTAATACTGTATCTGAAGTCTCTTTTATATAGACCTTAGTGGTCCCCTAATACTGTATGTGAAGTCTCTTTTATATAGGCCTTAGTGGTCCCTAATACTGTATCTGAAGTCTCTTTTATATAGACCTTAGTGGTCCCCTAATACTGTATCTGAAGTCTCTTTTATATAGACCTTAGTGGTCCCCTAATACTGTATCTGAAGTTTTTTTTATATAGACCTCAGTGGTCCCCTAATACTGTATCTGAAGTTTTTTTTATATAGACCTTAGTGGTCCCCTAATACTGTATCTGAAGTTTTTTTTATATAGACCTCAGTGGTCCCCTAATACTGTACTAGAGCCAGTCCCACAATGAGCTTTCCTTAGGATGTGCCATTTCTGTGTCTGTAGCTTTAAATGCTATTGAGGAGGAGAGAGGGGAGGGGGGGCAAGGTGGAGAGTGGGGGTGTGGCCTTGACCAACTGCCATGCTGCTCGTTTGAAAGCCATGATGTCTCTCTCTCTCTCCTGGGTGGGCCAAATTCTCTGGGCGGGCAAAGCAGAGAAAGGGGAGGTAACCTTGCTCCTTATGACCTCATGAGGAGCAGATTCCAGATCGGCCCATCTGAGCTTTCATTTCCTCAAAGACAGAGCAGGATACCCAGGGCTCGGTTTACACCTATCGCCATTTCTAGCCACTGGGGGACCATAGGCAGGCTGGGGGAACGCATATTAATGTTTAAAAACCTCATAAAGTGAAATTTCCATGTCATGGGACCTTTAAATTTAGCTGGCTGATATATTATTGGAAAATCAATAGAGCTATCAATCTCTGGTATTTTTAAATATTTAAACTATTTATTTATTTATACTTCCGAATCCATCAAACTGATTTAAAACTGATTTCAGGCTTAGAGTGGCAGCAGCATTTGTCTGGCGTGAATTAATATCAAAGCGGAGATGGCTGTATACGGCAACATAACTGAAGTTCCCTTGTCTTCACAGGCAATGCAAAACTATCACTATGTTAAACCACAATATTTGTCTTTTTGAAGCATGACTTACCTTAAATCTCCATCTTGTCACAACAACAAATTTCAAAGTGTGGTCCTTTCCCAAGATCTCCTCGTTGCATAAAATGTCCAGCTGTGAAAAGACGACAAAAGGAGTAAATTAGTGAAAAATTTCTGGCCTCAGAGTGTTTGAACTGAGGCGAACAACACGGCTAAACTATGACAAACACTGGTTGGGGGGCCCCTGTTGTTGGATTTTCAGGCAGCGTCGGAGCAGTGCGATGCAGAAATCAAACTTATTTTGACATGTAGTGTGGCCCTTGGCTTCTGTGGAGCAGCGGGGCTTTGTGGTGAGAACACACAGAAGTTCAATGCTGAACACGATGGCAGGCTTCCCAAAACTACCACCCCCACCTCCCTGTGAAGTCAACATTGATATCCTGCTAAGCAGTTCCTCGCATCTGCCAGTCAATACTGGGAGACCGAGAGAGGGAGAGGGAGGGCTGGAAGCGAACACTGCCACAGCGCCACCTGTTGGCTGCCTGCATCAATGCCAACCAGCCTTTTATCAGCAGTGACAGAGAGGTGGAAACTGTCCAGGTTTGTGATTGGGACGATGCTCAAAATAATCCAGAGGAAGAGCTGGAGAGCTGTGACAAAAATCACTATGAAAGTCAATGGGGGCTTTTGTGTCAAAATAAAATTTGGAGGGGGAGGGTGACTAAAAAAAAAAAAAGATCCCTGATCCTTTTTGGTTTCCTTGTGCAAACCAGAAAGCTGTACATCGGAGCAAGATACACCTGCAGAAGAAGAGTAAAGACTGTGTGAATGTGAATATGTGCAAATGTGAATATTTGCTGGTTTACATTGTCTTCTGTGAGAAGAAATTGTTCAGATTTTTGACTTTTGGAGGCATAAACAAGCTATTTAAATAGGTAAAATTGGGGCTTTGGAGCTTTGCTTCTTTCTTGTGACATACTGTACCAGAAAGTGTAACCTCTTCAGGACTCTTCAAACTCTACAAATGACTCAGTGAAAGAAGGGAACATCGGTCTTTGACATTTCATCGCCGTCTAGTGAAAACCCCTTTATACGTTGAAACAATTATTCTACATCTTAAGATAATTAAATCTTTTAAAACCCCATTTTTTTCTGACAATATGCAACCTCTGAGGAAAGGGCCAGAAGGGATTGATACGTTGGAAACCGCTTCTCCAAAATGTGAGAATCTTGTAGGTCTTTCCATAGTGTAGATACCTGCTACACTTCACTTACAAAGCAACTGTATATATTAAAGTCAGTTTGGGTGTTCCTTCTATTTATGTATTCATGCGTTCCCTTCCTGCAGAGACATTTAGATGTGTGACAGGATGACAGCACTGGGTTTACCAACACGAGGAATGAGTAAATGGCACACTGTTTTCTGACAATGCCAAGCGTTGTAAAGCTCTGCGCTCGGCTCGCCGCTGAAAACGGAATCGGTGCGAACAGCTTTTGATTCGTCAATAGAAAGGACAACAATGGCTGTTGGAGAGCGGCCGTCCTCGCCAAAGATGTGCTGTGGAAGCCGCCGATATGATGGAGCCGACCCACTCATCTCTGTGACAGCCAGTTAAAAAAAAAAAAAAAAAAAAAAAAAAAGAGACCCCCCCAAAAAAAAAAAAAAAAAAAAAAAAAAAATAGAAGACACGAAGGCGTCTGATGATTATTCACGGCACTCGAAAAAAATCCATCTGTCAAATTATCGCCCACTCTTCACACCCCCCCCGGCTGCTCTGAACGGGGCGGTTTAAAAAGTAAATAGAAAAATCACCACATATCATAAGGGCTCGTTTCTTGCTAAATATAACAAACACAAAAAGGTTCTGTATGAATCAGTGCAGAAAGGAATAATTAACAAACCTTTATGTAACTTCTTGTGATTTACTAAACTTTCTTCCAAACAAGTTTAAACAAATGCCAAGAATTAAAAAAGGCTCGTTCCAAATTGCTACAAATCTGTTTTTGTCAGGCTTTAATGAGCGCAGTTGATTTTATAGACATGTAGAGGAATTAAAGATGACTTGAGAACCATAGAATCCATAGGTGCACCCATTTTGTCACAAAATGCTGTAAAATTCATTTGGGTGACTCTAATGCCATCACACCACCCAGTCAAGATTCTTTGATTAAGAATAATTCATAAACTGAGGTGATTCTCTGATATTAAAAACGTTTCTATTCCTTTTGTGAAAAAAAGACAGATGTAAAAACTTCAAAATGCACTGTGCAGCCTGAACTTTTCAACATTCTAGCAGGTGTTACTTGCCGTTCAAAGCAATGGAACAACAATCAAACATTGTGTTGCTTTATCTTGTGATCTTTGTGGTCTTATACCTTCGCTACAGCTACAACTGGCATGCTGTGACAAACCTAGCAATGGCTTCCTGTCCCGTTATGTGTAGTTTTTCTGTACCTCATTAAATGACGTCAGGTTAAGCTTTTTGGCGATGAACTTCTTGAGGTGGAGGACTGTGGCTTGTGCTGAACAGCGGATCCACTTGCGCTTCAGACCTCGGAGCTTGCTGCTGTTGCACTCCAAGCAGATGCTGACCTGTTGGGAGGAGACACAAGCAGAGAGCAGACGCTGAACACGCTTCTGTGGGAAACAAAAGCCCCTACAGTCGGCACCAAATAGAATAGAAAGTTGTCATTGTACAGAATCCAGCAAAAATAAGGAGTGCTACTCCTGATCAGCGCCATGAAAAGACACAGGAGAACAAAAATGAAACAACTTCAGCTAACAAACATTCGCAGCTGACAACACAGCTTCTAAAATAATAGCTAAAATAAATAAATACAATGTAACTTTGTACTAGAATAAATAATTATTGCTTCATCATTAGAAGTAAGTATTGCACAACATCCAGTAAGTTTGTGGCCGGGTTAGCTCAGTTGGTAGAGCAGACACACATATATATAGAGGTTTACTCCTCGAAGCAGCGGCCGTGCGTTCAGCTCCGACCTGCGGCCCTTTGCTGCATGTCCTTCCCCGTCTTCATCTGTCTTGTGGAAATAAAGGCCTAAAATGGCCAAAAAAATTATCTTAAAAAAAAAAAAAATCCAGATCCAGTAAGTTTGCCCTCAAAAGACATTTTGAATAATTCAATGCTTGTTGGAGTTAGGTCTGCTCATGGCTCAGGGAAAGAAAGTGTTCTTAAGTCCGGTGGTCTGTGCTTTGATGCACTGTAGCGCCAGGTGCAACATGTGGTGCCCATGATGGTTAGAGACGTGAAAACGTCAATAGGACAGTTCCTATTAAAGCTTTTTTCTACATTAATGAACGTCCGTTACATTCAAGCCATTGTCAAATGAGTTGCTACAAAGCTAATTAAGACTATCAGCTCCACACAACTCTCTCTGGATTTCTCAGTATGGCTGTGTTCAGAAGCGTCTGTATTTTATGATTGTTGATTTCATAATAACGTTTAATATGTTTATGTATGCACTGACAACCAGGGTAAATTTCTGGTAA
This sequence comes from Zingel zingel, assembly GCA_023566125.1. NCBI lineage: Eukaryota > Metazoa > Chordata > Actinopteri > Perciformes > Percidae > Zingel > Zingel zingel. The sequence goes on along the minus strand of CM042323.1, from coordinate 32,335,414 downwards.
GTGCTACTTACTTGGCAATAAATCCTATTCTGATTTCTAAATGTTAGCTTGCAGCTCGATATGAGAGATGAAGTATACAGTGAGGAAAATAAGTATTTGAACACCCTGCTATTTTGCAAGTTCTCCCACTTGGAAATCATGGAGGGGTCTGAAATTGTCATTGTAGGGGGTGGACAGGTGTCTTTATGCAGCTAACGACCTCAAACAGGTGCATCTAATTTAGGATAATAAATGGAGTGGAGGTGGACATTTTAAAGGCAGACTAACAGGTCTTTGAGGGTCAGAATTCTAGCTGATAGACAGGTGTTCAAATACTTATTTGCAGCTGTATCATACAAATAAATAGTTAAAAAATCATACATTGTGATTTCTGGATTTTTGTTTTTAGATTATGTCTCTCACAGTGGACATGCACCTACGATGACAATTTCAGACCCCTCCATGATTTCCAAGTGGGAGAACCTGCAAAATAGCAGGGTGTTCAAATACTTATTTTCCTCACTGTATATCTGCATTTGAAATACTTAGAATACAGTAGTCTGCTGTCCAAAAAAAAAAAAGCCCAGAGAGTCACTGATTACCGCTAATCTTTCATGAAAACAGACTGAAGGATTATAAAAATGTTATGATAGCTGGTTAGTTCAGCCTGGCGCTGGTGTGATTGTACCGCACGTCCCACTGAACCAGTATTGTCTGTTTGTGTTTTGATTATTGGCTCCTTTCATGTGATCAAGCATCTCCACCTTTGGCCCGTGCTCTTGTTTTTTCTCTTGGGGGGGGGACACGGTAGGTGGTTTTGGCAGTCGATGGTTGCAGGAGTCAGAATGCATTACTGCCGCTGAGCTCCTGCCCCCGCACAAGACAGAAGAGGACAGAAGCCTCGTATTTCTTCATTTGGAGGTGTCTTTCTGTCACACTCCCTCTGTCTGTTATTGTCTCTCTATTGAGACAGGAAACATGATCCTGGTCTCTGCTTATACTTGGAAATCATCTCTGTTGTTCTATAAGCAAAGAACAACACCGTAATATATCTGCTTTCCAGTGGCGCTGGCAATGAGAGAGGCTCGTAATGTGGAATAAAAGCCTTGGTGGTGATCTGGACTCCACAGCGGCTCGACGGCAGTTTTATTACATTATAGTACATTAGTGACGTCTTTACGGAGCCAAAGAGTCCTGCTGCATCTATACACACTCAGATGGAAATGATGCAACAGTGAGGCTTTTCAAGAAAATATCAAACTTGCCTTTTTTTGGTGTCACGCAGAGAAAGCGTAGTACTATTTTACGGGCTCATTACCGAGTCCTGCAGAGGTCTGAGGCAATATGTCTGCTGTTCTTCTTAAGTCCCTGTGTATAGTTGCGTATAAAAGAAAAGCTTGAGTCTCTCTATGTGAGGTTTGAGTTCAGACCACTGGAAAAAGAAATCGGGCATTGAGAATTCAAGGCACGATTAATAATTTAGAACAAAGCTTTGTTCTCCAATTTCTCCAAAGTAGACTCTTTAAGCCCAAAATAGCTGTAATTAAACAATGTTTTCCGCAGAGATCTTTAGGGAATTTGATGTGACCTTGTCCGGAGATTTCATCCCTCATCTGAAATTATGAACCCCTGAAACTCCACTACTTCATGCTGACAAAGTAGGTTTCTTTTTTGGTGTCAGTGTTTTCATTAGCTTTCTCTGGCACTGCCTCACGCCCCAAGGTTGCACTGTGAAAGGGCGTCCAGAAGACAGCGGGGAAGTGTTCTGGAAGTCGGCCATGCGTGCAGGTTCGCCTGCTGGTTTTTACACCTGAGTGGCTTCTACATCTTCACTGACATCATGATGTGGGGTGGGGGGGGTGGGGGCTTTCTAAAACAATGTTGTCGCTCATCTTTATTCTTCTTGATTGCAACTGGTGCTTCCGTCCCTTTGGACCATCTTGTTTAGCATTTGCCAATCTTCTCTCTGCCTTTCTAATACAGTTCATTATGGCATCCTCTGCTCTCTACAATCTGGGCCGGTTACATTCTGGAAAAGAAAAAGGCTTCGAATGACCTTCACTGCATTAAAGTAATGATCTCAGGGATTTCCTTTTAAATAAATGTCTGTTAAGTCACTATCTATCGTCGAACTGAGGTGACATGATGGCGATTGAGCCTGTGGCCCACTGATGAGAGCCCTTGCGTTACGTGGTATTATGAACTGTATCTGTGGCGACATTCCCAGGAAAAATCACAAGCGTTACACAGCTGTGCAGTGATGCGCACCCAGCAGTGGTTGTTCCGCCAGAGAGGGTAGGCGGAGCTAACGCAAGAGATTGTTCTTCATCACTTGTGTGTGTGAAGCGGTGTACTGTTTTTACGGCCTCTGCTAGCGTTGCGACGCTGTTTGAATCTCTGGGAAGTGAGATCCAAAACCACGTCTGTGTCTGTTCTGACGTACTCACCTTCTTAATGTTCAGCGCTTACTCCTCCTAACTCAAATGATCCCTCACTCCAACGTTCATTCCGGTAATTTTTTTTTAATCCCACCTCATAGGTAATGGATAGAAAGGATTTGCCCTGTGTAAAACTCTAGCGAGAGTTCGACTATGTGTTTACATTCGGCATGCATGGGGACTTTCTCTCTCTCAGTCCTGCAAATCTTTTATCTTGTATTCCTCGGCTCTTTCCCTCCCTCTCCACCGCTCCCTCCCTTCTCCTCCTCCTCCTCCTCCTCTCAGTGACATTTGACATGACTGCATTCAGCTCACACAGACTGCCGTATTAGCCATTCTGAACGCATTCTGCACCGCTGCAATATCCAAAGGGCAAAATCACTACCTTCATCGGGGCAGCCAGCTTTCCCCACATGGCAGTAAAGAGCTGGTTGATGAGATGACCGGCAAGCTTTAAAAAAAAAATCTGCCAGTCAGGTTTCTATCCTCTTAAAAACAACGAATAAAATGATGTAAAAAAAAAAAACAATTTTCTTCAGCCTATGCAACACTACAGGGAAGACGCTTTGTGTTTCTGATAGCTTCTGTCTGGCACAACAATAACTCCGCTCTCTGCATTATTAATATCATTCTGCAGGGCTCGGAAATGTGCCAGAATACAAATGAAATCAAGAAAAGCCCATTTCCATTTTAAACGGGTTCAGTGGATGGCAGTGGTGTGGCGCTGTGGTGTCTGTCACTAAGTGGATCTATACAAATCAAACAGCCGCACCGCCAAAGACAAAAGAATCCAGTAATTGTAAAACGACCTGGCTCACATGGGGGCCACTTTTATAAAGGCAATAATTGATGTGCAGGCATTAAAAGGCAACTCTACCCACAATTATCACCAACCGTATTTTTGTCCCGTAGAGCTTTTGTTCCTGAGAGACTGCTTTGTAACCTACAATTATTTTATCCAATTTGCTTCTTCTAATCTCTGCTAAAACAAAGCAATGTGTACTGCCTCCCAAATTTCCAATAAAACTGCTTTATTGTTGAAGGGCCATTTCTCCTAAATTACACAAAAATATATTCTCACCTACCTTTTGTGGTATTTAGCATGCAGATTGTTTTGGTTTTATGTATTCATGTTTTAAAATATCTGACTGATATTTCTGCCTCCGTAAGATTCAAATTAAGAATGGGATACTGTTTGTGGTGTTTACAGCATTGAAAAAGGATGTCAAAAACATTCAACACCAATTACTTTTCAGAAACATTAGCCCGGTTACTCAGAATAATCCTTAGACCACCCTATCAAAAGTTTGTTCTATTCAAATGTTTGCAAAAGTTAAGCCAGGTTAAACTTTGTCTGATTTCCGAAAGTCATTTATTTTTAATTTATTATGCTCATTTTCAGGGTCATACTTGTATTTTGGGTTTCTACTAGAACATGTTTACATGCTTTATTGTTCAAATAACCTATTATTTTTCTCATACTGTCTGAATATACCTGTATTCACCCTCTGTCTGAAACGCTCCGTTTTAGCGCCTGTCTCTTTAAGAGCCCAGTCTGCTCTGATTGGCTTGTAGGAAATACAAGTATATGGAGCACCTTTACAGAGCTAGTTCTTAAGCCATGGGTGGAAAATCTTAGATGGGGGAGCAGTATATTCTACTGAGCCTGTGACACAGGGAAGGAGGCCAAATCTGAGTGGTTTGTTGAATCCCTCGTTTTCTGATTAAGGCAGCCCACAAAAAACTGACTGGGTTGTCTTATTTCACAGTTTGTGGGTAGGTAGGCACTTCAGAAAAAGTGAGTTGTTCATGATATGTCCAATTTAAGTAAACTGCTCATTTTAAGAGAGGAGATGCGAAGCATAGATCGTTTTCCATCAGTGAAAGAGGGCTTACCTGCTCGTCGCTTCGGTGATAGTCGTTGTCCTCTTCTTGTTTCTCCTCTCCTGCCTCCTTATTGGCCGTCTCCTCGGATTTTGTATCGCCTGTGCAGAAAACCAATGGGAGGAAGAGCGTTGAGCTGCCATGTTGTAAATTCTGAATACAAATTCATATTCGCTGCCAAGAGTAGAGCACATTAACAGATCTAAACCTGCACATATACACGGTAAAAACAAAAACAAACTGATCCCAAACAGTGGGGTCTGTAGTGTATAGTTTAAGGACACTACTTTGGCCCGGTTTATGTTCTAGTCAGTCCCGTGACCGAGCAGCAAGTTTCTCTCATCACGCTCGTTAACTTAAGTCAAGACGCTTGAGCTTAATTGACGTCCATGGTGACCCTGTTGGAAACAAGACTTGTCGGGGAAACGGCTGTTTGTCTCTCTGCAGTATTTAAACAGCCTGGGTCTGTTGGAGCGTAAAAACGCCTCCTGCAGAGTTCCATTCGTAAGGAAATTACATGTCCGAGGGTGTCAAAGCATCCTTTATGCGACGCATCCGCTCTCTGGGCACGTCTCTAATACAGGGCAACTTCTAACCAGAAAAAAAACGGTCATTCTCCACACCGATTAGCCTACAGGAGGGCTGGCATCAGCTCTACCTTAATAGAGTTTGTCTGGTTTTGCCTTTTGTGCCTTTTTTTCCTCAAGAAAATGGAGCCAGATATGGAAGGACATTAGAGAGAGAGAGAGAGAGAGAGAGAGAGAGAGAGAGAGAGAGAGAGAGAGAGAGAGAGAGAGAGAGAGAGAGAGAGAGAGAGAGAGCAGCAATCTCTGAACATATGGTAAAATAGGAAGAAAGAGATTTCTCACACTTTGCGCTACTGAGGGTAATGTGTTCAGAGTGCTGCAAGACAAGAAAGGTACTGTTGAATAATACACCACACAGAGCTTTTGGTTTGGAGCTGGAAGAAGCCCGACTGATGCAGTACACCTTGAATCCACTGTATTAACGGAATGTATGTGAAAAGCTGAATGGAAAAATGCAGTTTATCAAAGGGGAAATGATTTAAAAGAAAATAAGGTTCTATACATTTTATAAATGTGTTCCTCAATCTGAAAGTACCTTTCAGCATTCCCTCCAGAGAGTAACACTGTAAATGTTGATGGGCAGATAGTAACAGCATCAGATACAAAACTATGTCTTCTACAGAAACCCAGTCCACCAAACTGGTAGATAGAAGTGACACTGGGACCCAACTATGTACAGTATAAACCTAATTGCTTACAGGGCCAACGATTTTATTGTCGTTACGGTCAACTTTAAATTTAAGTGGCAGCAAGGGCATCAAATTAAACCAGTGACATCTGCAGTAACCTTGTAGGATAAATGGTATTTCAATGAAGGAATTGTGTTATGGGATTAAAAACTATATATTTAACACAGCTAGAATAAAACTGGAGAAACCTGACAAGTACAAGTGCACAACAGAGACGACTTCCGATGGGAAAGGTAATAGTGTAGCAGCTGTTCAGAGGAATCAAAGGCCACACCATTACTTGTTGTGGTGCATCTGGGGGGCAATTAACACTTACTATCATTAAAAATTCATCTCAGAATTACTTTCTCGAATAATTGATGTAAAAAAAAATGCTAATCACAAATCACACAACCCCACTGCAGCGTACTTAAATACCTTGCTTTGTCTGAGCAACACGGCACAAGTCAAAGATATTCAATGATATACAACAGAGAAATCACCAAACACGAGATGATTATGTCCATGTGTGCAGACCCCTGATGTATCCTTTATCGATTAATCGTTTAAGCTCTAGGAACATATTGTAAAAAAGTACTAAAATCAAATAAGTCTTAGTATTTGAGTTTTTGACAGTGTTATGCAGAGCCGGCCCAATGCATAAATGAACTAAGCGGCTGCTTAGGGCCCCGTAGCTACAAGTGCCTGAAATGCCCCTCAAGAGAGCTTGAAAAAAAGCTGGTCGGCCCATGCGCAAGTTGCATAAGCTCCCGAAAAATTGTGCAAGGGCTGCGCCAATTTTTTTTCCCCAGGATGGCAAAGGCACGACCCATCCTACTCTCCCTCTGATTGGCTAGGGTTTGGTTAGGTTTAGGCAAAAGGAGTTGGATTGGTTAGGGTAAGAATGTCCTGGTAAGCCAATCAGAGGTAAAGTAAGGCAGAGTAGGGCGGGACATGCCTTTGTCATCCTAGGTAAAATATACTCTCCTTTGCCTCGTGTGTCAAAAGTGTGTCCTCAATGTTTACAACTTCGATGAGAGGATGAAACGGAACTATGCGGTCATGAAAAGAAGAAAAAGACACAACATGACAGTGAATTGCTGGAACAGCAATCAGGTAAACTTATGTTCTCTCCTCTCCGAGTTTAATGTCAGCAAATAACACTAACGTTAAGTTCATGTGCTAGCTTGCAGTGTATCTCTCTCTAGTCTGTCGGTCTGTGTGTGTCTTGCTTGCTGGCAGCCACTTCCAGTGTTGTTCTCTGACTTTTTGCATGACAGAAGTGAGAGTAAAATACAACTAGTCTATCCATTTCATTTGATAAACATTTATAAACTGCAGCTTGGAAAAAATGTGTTTATATATATATATATATATATATATATATATATATATATATATATATATATATATATATATATATATATATATATATATATATATATATATATGGAGAGAGAGAGAGAGAGAGAGAGAGAGAGAGAGAGAGAGAGAGAGAGAGAGAGAGAGATTTTCTTGTTGGCTGTAATACTGTAGTAGTATTGAATTTTTTTAGATATGAAACAGTTATCAAAGTCCAAATTGCAGTGCTGTGACAAAATTGCTGCACAGATATGTATTGCTTTTCTGTAACCTTTAAAGACAGAAATTTTGTCTATTCTTCCTGGATTCAGTGGATGTAATAACATGGGGTGTGTGTGTGTGTGTGTGTGTGTGTGTGTGTGTGTGTGTGTGTGTGTGTGTGTGTGTGGACAGTTTACTTCTGCCCAGGCTGTAGATGGGATTGCGTTCACACCTCTGTGACCATTTTCCATTCGGGCCAACTGTCACCAATTCCACTGAGTATTACTAGGAGAGGTCTAGGCTTGCTCTGATGTCTCTGTGATTGTTGTCTCCAGTCGGCCTCACTGATTGCTTATCATGAAGGGCTCCCTCTTATTGTCTCACCTTCAAACAACCCTGGAGTATCTCAGTGACTCTACACAGAGATGGAGACCCTGTTTGTGTTTGAGGAAATGGAATGATTGCTCGAGTCTGGGGGATTTTAAGAGTTTCTTTCTGGGATCTCTAACGTACAATCAAATCACAAAGGCATGTAGAATGACAGCATCAAGTAAGGCTACACTGGGAATAAGATGGAGTAAACTAGCCGTGTGTGGGAGTTTATATTGCCATGAAAGAGAAAAGTGCACTCAGCAGACTCATCAAAGCACCATGTCCCTCCATTTTCTTGAGTTAAGTGCTCAGGAAACCAGGGAATTTAGAGAAATGAGTCTGTTCTGTGTTGGTGGAAACAAAGTTTTTTTTTTTTTTGCAGGTGTCAAGTAGTGCAGGGAAGAAAAGTCATTGTGTACGTACTTAAAAGCAAGTGAATACAGCTTAGACTTATGTGTGACGTTACAAGCGGTGTGATGTTATCTGTTAATGTCACAGTGCCATTAGTGGTTGACTGACAGATCGATGGTGCATACCATGTGTGTTTTTCTGTCCATTTGTAACATCTTAGGAACCCTCCACTCCTATTATTTGACTGATTGAAGTGGGCAATCACACAGCCTGCATCGGCGGTCAGACGGTGCAGCAAAAACGCAGGTGTTTCCATTCATTTTGAATCGGGGTAGTGTGTTTAGGCTGCGGCAAGGGGTGGCAGGGTTTGCCACAGGGGGGAACCGCAAAAAACTTAGCAGGCCTGCGGCAAAAAGTTTAGCCTAATTCAACTTTTGGAGAAACGCAACCCCACGTCACGCTGTGGTGGCCAATCACGTATTCGGTTTTAAGGGGTTGTGAGAATCCCATACAGTAAACAGGAAACATCACTTTTTGGTTACACTTTACTTGAAGGTATCTACATAAGAGTGACATGACACTGTCATGAACGTGTCATAAACATAAACATGTCATAAACGCTTAAGACACAACACTTCTTTTAGTAAGTGTCATTCGGTTTTTGTCATGACAAGTTATGGTTAGGGTTGGGGTTAAGGGTCTTATAGACTAGACGCAGCCCAGCTGGCGCGTGTAAATGTGACATCGTGGGATTGCCGTGACTATGTATACCCGCGCTGGTGCTCGCGACACTAGTTGCAGTCTTCTCCTGAACAGCGGTGGCACTAATGAGCAAATGTTACCCACGTTGCTCTTTCTACGGACTAGAAGAAGAAGAAAAAGGTAAACAACGGCAAAACTGGCGGCAGCATTGCCGTCAATGCTTCGATTTGATTCGATGACCTACTTGGTGGGATCAAGCCTTTCATTCACCAGAAAAGAACTTATCTTAACCCAGTAAGTTTACAAGAGAGACTTGCAGTCACTCTGAGAGTCCTGGCATCCGGTTGTCGGCGAACCCGTTCAGGCCTCCCATTTCCGCTTTGTCGTCATAAATCGGGCGCGCCGGCAGGATATTACATCATTTTGACGTCATGATGGCGCACGCCTCCTTGGATGCGTCTAGTGTAAAACACGTTTTAGAGTTCATGTGTCATGACAGTGTCATGTCACTCTTATGTAGATACCTTCAAGTAAAGTGTTACCGTCTTTTTCCGTGAAGCTGCCTTCAAGTGCGGTCGGAAACGTTACAAACAGTAGTTGTGGAATATAAAGTCTACTTGTGCTGCATTAGGGGGGGTTAAAGAACACAACATGTTGCACACAAATGGGCCATTTTATTGACACTTCCCCCGACACACAACCCTGCAGCAAATCGCTGGATGGCTACTTCCCTGTCTGAACGCAGCCTAGGCCTTAAAGGTGCCTCTGAAAAGATTATTTTTCCCTTGTTCTCTGAGTACCAACAAATAATGCATTCTTACTAAGCTTAAAGTAAGGTTGTTTGTTTTCTGTTCTTAAAAAAAAATTAAAAAAATGTTGGCATTTCTCTGCACCGGAGTCCAACTCCGATACATTTATTGGACTTAATGTAAACAACATTAATATTTCTGGTTCTGAATTCAGCTCTGGGGAATTAGAAGTGCTGCCAGAAGCAGATTTATTTAACTGCGCTGGTTAGAGAGGGCCCAGGAGAAAGGTTCTGTTTCTGAGGGATTCTGGTTAAATGAGACTTTAATCAGATGTAACGCAGTTCAGCCTGGCTGGCAGGAGCAACATTAACATAACTGTCATTAGTGTAGTGTGATCTCTGCTTTACCACTTTAGTTTGCCGTTCTTAAATAAGAGCTAATGAGGAGCATCCATTTTCTAAGACTGGAGAGTAAAATGAGAAGTAAACAAGCCAGAGTCTGGCTATGTGTTTACTGCAAAAAGTTACTTTAAACCCCATGTAGGCAGGCTGGATATACAAACTATCACTATGGCCTGCACGAATCAATTAAAAAGATGTCTTTGGCCTTTGGATTTAAGAGACAGCATAGGTCACAAGATCTCCGTCAATTTTAACACGTCTGACAACAGGGTTAGCAGCATTTCCAAATAAACGCCAGAGTAGTGTGGACGCAAGGCAAAAACGTCGCAAAAGTTCCTTGTTTTCAAATGAAAATATAGTAGTGTAGATGTAGCTTTATGGCGTTTTTTCATTACATGGTACCTGCTCGACTCACCTCGACTCTACTCGCCTTTTTTTTCCTGGTACCTGCTTTTTAGTACCACCTCCGTCCAGGTTCCAAGCGAGCTGAGGCGATACCAAAAAGGTGACGTGAAAACCTGCAGACTACTGATTGGTCGAAGAGAATAGTCACTAATCACTGCGTCATCATTGCCTGCGACAGACGGGGGTGTCCTGAACAAACCTGCCATTTAAGTAGTTTAGCCAGCGGTGGGTTTTTTTGCTGCCTCCAGCTTCTTTTGAAACAAAATTTGTCTTCTGGCAAACAGCCACATGCCAAGAGTCAAAAACAACACACCGTTGACGTTCTGTGTGTGTGTCGCGTTAGGTCACTGCAGTTTCCTGCAGCGTCGCTATGATGACCAGCCACGCTCGCCTCAGGCATGAGGTGGTACTAAATCTGCAATGGAAAATGGCGGGGCACCGCAGCCGAGTCGAGCTGAGCTGAGCCGAGCTGAGCTGAGCCGAGCTGGTACTAGCAGTGGGTAAGCGCCATTAGTCCCTGAATTATGAGGAGGAACTTTGTACTAAAGGGATGGTACCACATGGTACCACATTAGCTTCAGCTTAACTTTGAAAGATGTTTTAGAACACCATGGATTGCTGATGTTGACCGCCATTTTTTAGAGTGGACTGTAGGGTTGGCATGACAAGCAGGAGGGGTCACTGCAACTCTGAACACTTCCTGCCACCTCCCTTCAAAATACAATGTACTTCAGAAAATCACAACCTATGCTTCAATATGGGAATCCATGTCTTTGAAGGTCTTATAGAGCATTTATTCAGCCGTAAGGTAAAAATGATGGCGCTTTCAAGAACCATGCAACACTTCACGGACATTTTTCCTCAGTGTTTTCTTAATCTCTTAGAGTGTGTTCAGACTTGGGTCAAATTATTCAGTCGGGACAGTGTCTTTACTCTAGTGCTGCTACTTTGGTACATCTACCATGATAAAACCAAAGAAATCCAGTGGTGTCTGAGTGGGTGGCATCATTGTTCTTGTGTGTAAAAAGTAAAAAAATTAAAATATGTATGTCACTACCCAAGGCTAGAAACGTCAAATGTTTGTTTTAGCACACTGAACGGAAATGGTGGTGAAATGCAATCAGGGTTTTTGGTTTCTATTTCTGCTGCCGTATGTGCAAATGATCCTTAAAATGTGTTGGTGTACAAACATGTATGCGTTTGTGTGTGTGTCTGCATGTACCATAGCTAAAACTGACTTCAAACGACGGGGTACAGGAAGCTGGAGAGCAGTTCGACTTTTCATTTGAGCCTTAATTACTAAAATCAGAGAGGAGGATTAAGGGAGCGATTACGCCTGCCGACATGACAGCCCTCTGGCCACACATTTTCACCAGCCTTGGGAAGCGAGCTGATACAGAAAAGCCGTCATGCACAACAAGCGGGCCAGGGACTCCTTCTGATTGGCTAAACTGCATTCATTTCTACCACTTAATGGCTCCTGCTGTTACTTGTGGTCTTGCTTCTAATGTGACTCATTACGAGTTGGGGGCTTAATTTCTTATATAGCAAGAAACTCACTCTGCCGATGTGACTTTTCCTTGAAACAAATTTTAGCAGATTTGTGACTAAACATTTTACAGTGTTTGGTCCAAAATGTAAAAATGAGCCATTTTTCCACAGGCACAGTTTGGTCCACTTTAATCAAGCTGTGCCGAGCCATGAAAACATGCCTCTGGCCTCCCATCCTGCTTGGACTTTCAGACACCAGCTTTCTTTACCTTACTGCGCCATCCTATAGAAAACAATAAAACAGTACGGTGCCTCAATGTTGCCCTACCCCTATTAAAAAAATGGCATTGTTGTTTGAGTTACGTTGCGTTAAAATGTCTAGCCTCTGGTTTATACTATTTGTATGAATCAAACCAAAAATCTGAGTGGTTTAAAGATTCCAGAAGATTAAGCTGATTAGAGTAAAATGTGCTCCTTGATAACTTTTCAAATGATCAACACAAGTTTAAATCTGTGACGTCCAAACAATAAATCAAAACCTACGCTGTCTACCCCTTAATCCTTTGCATTATCTATAAACCAAAACTACCATTGGTGTATGGTTAGCACACATACATGTGTGTCCTACTCTGTGTTTGTTTATTAAACTGTGTTTATCTCAGGCAAATGCTAATTATTTTGTAAATCAGTGTTTCTCAACCAGGGTGGTACAGCCCCCCAGGGGGCGTTCAGAGGATGACGGTGGGTGCTGGAAGCAATATTGCGGAAAGGGGGGCGTTGAGGTGCCTTTGGAGGGGCATTTGTTTTAAGGCGAGTTTACACCAAAGGTTCACAACAATACGAGTTTACACTTTAAACTACTAGTGGCATGCAACATTAGATCCTGCCAGTTTACGCCACTGCAACTGGACGAGACGGTGCATCATAACTCTTCTTCTCTCTAGTGTTTCTTTAGGCTTTGTGTGGTGCAGCTCCGTGCTGCCTTCATGGGAACGGGACGTTAGAGTATCATCTTATATAAACTCCATACTGCAGCGCTATCAATCGGTCTTGTTGTGAACTTTTTCCCAGCATATTTCCTTGGATTAGGATGGCACCAAGATCTTGGTTGCAGCTGTCGCCGTGGTCCTGCTGCACTACGCCCTGCTATGCTCTGCGGTGCCCTGCTGCGTCCTGCTGAACCTGCTACGTCCAGCCATGCCCTGCCACGCTACGTACTGTAACGCCACGGCCATGACATGAACTACTACGACTACCATTTTCTAGTCACTGTTCCATTATCTTTATTGTGACTAGTATTGCCACTGTTCATCACATCCCAACCAGCACCGTCAGACACCGCCTACCAAGAGCCTGGGTCTGGCCGAGGATTCTTCCTAAAAGGGAGTTTTTCCTCGCCACTCTTGCACTAAATGCTTGCTCTTGGGGGGGAATTACTAGAATTGTTGGAACTTTATAAATTATAGAGTGTGGTCTAGACCTACTCTATCTGTAAAGTGTCTCGAGATAACTCTTGTTATGATTTGATACTATAAATAAAATTGAATTGAAAATTGAATTGAATTATAGTCTATATTAAACGTTAACATCATGTATCTTTAATAAGTCTGTTGAACATTTTTCATTCAATGATATGATTTTTTTGGGGCAATTAGCCTACATCTTATTTTATGGGGGGAGGGGGGGGTAAGGAACCTGGATAATGGATAGGGGGGCGCTAGTCCCGAAAAGGTTGAGAACCACTGTTGTAAATCTTCCACCACTTGGAAGTTCTTTCTTCTTTTCTTTGTTGGTTTGTTTGTTTGATCACCTCATCCAAGTTGACCCCCCTGATACTTGGAGGACCTTCAACACATAACTAATATCACATAATAAAAGGTAAACACCTTTGGGCATGCTGTGGCTCCTATGTCTGTTACATACTGCCTTAAAGTCATGTTGATGGGGGAAAACAATTAAATCAAGCTACTAAAGCCACCATGGGCAGTTCATGGATTCACACAGGCGCTGCCCTCACTAAAACAATTTGCGTATTAACAAGATGGAGCCAAGACAGAATCTCTGTGAATCCTCTGAGTGTTTATAAAAGCAGCCGAAGGAGGGTGCGCGGGGAGGACCGTACCATTGCGTTGATCTAGATGAGTCTTCATGTTGCAAAGCTCTCCTTTAATGTCTCCAGGCACCTCCATCCCCAACTTCTGATAGAACTCCCGCTGCTTCTTTATCTCCGCTGTAGGGGGCAGAAAGCGAGGAAAATTAGAGAGGGCGGTGTTTTTCTCTCAACATCCTTGCTGTCACTGGGGGTCAATGGTGTGGCTGGGTGTGTGTGTGTGTGTGTGTGTGTGTGTGTGTGTGTGTGCTGTAACCTGCTTCATTAGGTCGTCCAAGCCCAGCAATGACAGCAAGAATATTTTTATTGCAAAGTATTTGTTTTATAGCGATGCCAAGCCAATTTGTGAACACTAGTTACTAGTTGGATCTCTTGTGGGTTCCATCCACAAAGAGAGACGATACACGACACTTACCCTCTTGAAGTCCCGGTACCAACTTGTAGACAATGTCTTGCATTGTTCTGTCATGGCTGAAAAGAACAAGAAATTGATTAGTTACCTTATTAGTTTATGAGAAATACTATTCTGAATTTGACACCCAAAGATATAAACCACACATATGAAATATTAGAGATGTTATACTCTTGGTACTTCATTCTGAGGGTCCAGACCCCACCAAGGGGCCATGAGATGAATAACAGGATAGGAAAGCAGAAAATACATTACAAAATACATACACACAATATAGTTCTGTTTTTTTTGGACATTCTTCTAATTTGGGCCTTTTTCCTTGTAAGTAAGTTCACCTATTCAGGCCTCTATATGCAGACATACAGTATGATGAGGAATAATCACTTTTTGGTTGAACTGGTTGGAACCAGACATGTCCATCCTGTGATGAAAGGCCGTAAACAGACAGAGCTTTGTTGTAACATGCCACAAAAGGCCTACAACACAACTCTGTGCACCAGTAACTGTGAAAATCCTGTGTGGTCGAAAGCAGAACATCTCAAACTGACATTTACTGAGAGATGTCAAATGTGTTAAGACTGAACAATTTAAATGACACCTGCTCACTGAGGCCAGTGTGCAGCATATGCTCTGTCAGTCAGAGTGTTAAATAGCCTTTCCCTGTTCCTCAGTGCAGGTGGCACAGGTGCACAGTGTGGGCTCCGGTCTGCCACAGCTATGCTGGTGCGTTTTGACAACCAGCCGTCGCAGCCAGCTAAACGGACACGACATCTTGAGTGTGTTGTGGAGTAAAAACTCCAGAAAAAAAGTGGTGTGTGAGTCATCGTATCTGGGGCCAATATTAGCTGCCCGGTGCTGAAGCTCACTCCACAACGCAGCAAAACAATGCCCCCTGCTGGACAGAGCTGGTAGTATATTCTCACGGCCAAGTTTGGAGGTTTGAGACACACTTTCACATTCACCTGAATGAGAAAGTGTGTCCAAACTTTTGACTGGTACTGTATGATCTGTTAAAATTTAGAGAAATCTTTAAAAAAGGTCTGTGGAACTCTGCTGGAGGGACAACTATTAATTCTTCTAAAAGACATTCCTTATTTGGGGGTTTTGATCATGGTGGTGGAGATCACTGTCACATGTTGCTCACATATGTATATAGGTATCATATACTGTACATAAAATACCTGAATGTATATTTTCATTGGATAGTTTTAACCATTTGGTACATTATGTTACAGCTTAATTGGTCTATATGCTGTATGGTGTCTGTGTCCTTTCTTAAAATAACATTGAAAAGGAGATTTTATTCTAAATGGAGACTTTTACCCTATATTATAAAGGTTTAACAATAAAGGCAATGTAAAGGTGAATATCTTTTAACAGCCAGGCAGTTCAGTTGTTAAAGCAAGGGTAACTAAAAACTGTAGTCCCTTTTAAGATTATAAAACAAGCAACGTACACATTTTGTATGTATGTATTCATCCAGCAGTGGCGCACCACTGCAGCAAAAACCCACTACCAAAAAATAAAGATTTGATAAAGAACTTACTCACGTTCCTCTCCATAAAGTGTAGCAATGGCAATTTAGGTGTTTATGAGTTAAACGTATCCAGAAAATACCAAATAAGTCAGATCACCTGTTTACTATGGGTGTGCAGGGCCTTTAAGGTTGTGATAAACAATATCTTATGGTTTATGTTCTTTAAAATTACTGGTCATTTAGCTGTGACTTTAAACAAGTAAAATATTTACTTATAGACACCAGCTACATTAACAAATTTCCTTCCCAGAACTAAAGAACGCCAGGCTGTTTTTTGTAATGCTATGTATGATTTTGTGGTGGTTTTGTTGTTGTAAGCATGTGCATGGAGTAAAATGAATTAAAGCCATCAAGGAAAGCCACACTTAACAGTACAAGAGGCTGGATTAGTTCTGCTGAGCCAATTCTCTGTGAGGAGGCGCCTTGAGTGTGATTTTGAGTTTAATCTCAGACATCAACTTTGATTAATCTTCTTGATGAGCAGATGGGTTTTATGTGTCATCTGATGGGAGTTTTGCCTTCAAATTACTTGTGAGGTTTCCCATCAACTCCAATTTCCTGAAAACAATGAGGCAAAAAAACAGCTGTGCAAAAAGCTAATGTGTTTGAAATGGAGCAATCCCTGCAAAACAATGAGTCTGCAGACAGCGCAGTTTAGACGGTAATGACTGAATTGCTGGTACATATTAAGTTTTTGTCGCATTAATCAGACATTAATGCATGAGCGCCCAGAGGGGGCTCGAACAACAACATCCCTCAGAGGAGGATTTAGTCTGGCAGAGGGAACTTCCCAAAAATAATAAGAACACAAACGTGACTTAAGAAATATGATATACTATTTTTTTTTATTTTACTTAATTTCAACTTAAGAGAAAATAATTTCATGAAATCGTTTAAAGTCTCCCAACCAAACTATCAGTTGTCGAGTTGCATTGTGGGCAATGTAGGTACCATGTTTTGACATGGAAGAAGAATGTGTGGAATAATACGATATCTCTACGGGTCAGATTTCATAGTACTCATGTATTTAATGAATAACTACATATATTATGTATTGCACTGTATGCTGTTCATATTTTCTAGCTGCATTCATTTATTAATTGAACCTCCTTATGTTCATGTATCTATGCCTATACACATACACAAAATACAGACTACCCCCAGCAGAGTGACCACAGATGGTTCTGTTCCTGCTGATGAGTGCAAATAAACTAAAAAGGACCACCAGCACTTTGTTCCTTGGTAGTTTATTGTTTACTGGCTGTGCACTGCTGATGCCCCCAGAGGCGGCGTGTGTGTTTGTGCACACATATGTACAGAATGTGTGTGCACTATACATTTGTGAGAGAGGAAGGTACAGAAGGAGAATGGAAGAGTACTGAAAGACAGCAACTCGCTGTATCTGTGCAAGTGTGTGTGCGTGCGTGCAGCGGCTTCCTCACTCACCCGATGTACTGCAGTGGGTGGCTCTGATGAATAACAATCCTACATGTGGGGCATGTGTTGTTTTCCTCCAGATACTTCACTAGGCAGCTTCTACAGACTGGACACACACACACACACACACACACACACACACACACACACACACACACACACACACACACACACACACACACACACACACACACACACACACACACACACACACACACACACACACACACACACATAAAATAAATCCATTGACAATGTTACTGTGTATTTAGTATGTTTTCAAATGACAAATGTTTCACTTTTGTGTGCCTGTGTCTTAAACCCTAATCCTGATTATCTGCTAGGTACTCTGATCACAATCACTCTTGGATTTAAGGAATGACAATCACATATTCAGCCTTTTTAAATCATCTCACTTTCAGCTGCAAAGTAAGCAAACTTTACCCATGATGGCTCATAATTACAGCCCGACTGTGGCTGGCTGTTAGCTTATTAAAGACATACATCATCTCGCCATTTATGTCGACTGATACGCAACACAAAATTGTCAGTGCAGAAGTGCCAAACATATAGTTGAGGTCATTTAGAAAGTGTGTCCCCAAACAGAGTTCTTCCACCAGAGAGCAAGTTTATTTTACACTGTAAATGTTTTTTAATCCTCCATCAAATTAATATCAGATCACAAATATCTGTACCGGCCCAAAAATAAAACAGTATTGGTGGAGCTCTGCTTGTTATGTTAGTGGTTTAAAAGTTGAATCTTATTCTACAGCTGCACCAGAAATAAAAGCACCAGCCGAATTATTAATCTGTAAATGTTGCCTGTTTGGATTTATTTTTCCCCTTTAGTCAATGTTTACAATTTTCTGAATCAGGTGCCACGGCCGTTGTTTCATATCGCATTTAATAATATGGCTTATATGCATTTACTGTACACAGACGCATCACTACACAACTACAGCCAGCTACTATTTATTAGAGATAAATATGTCAACCGTTTTTCCGAACAATATATTAATTATTTAGTCTATAAAATGCCCATCACAATTTCCCATAGCTCACAGTGACATATTCAAATAGATATTCAATTTAATGTATGTAAAACAGAGAAAAGCGGCAAATTTTCACATTTGAGAGGCTGGAACCAGGGAGGCAATGTGTGCGATTCTTTATTTTTCTTAACCCTTGTGTTGTCTTCCATCGGACCATGCACTCGTCGTCCTCCCGGGCCAAAACAAAAAAATCCACACTTTTTCTGACGTTTTTTGTCCCTTTTTTCAACACTTTTTTCAATGTCTGTGGTGCTGTATAAACACCACTAACACCAACTTATTACTAGTTTTACACTTATTTTTGGAATTGGAGTTAAAAAAGCAGAAATTATGAATTATTTCGACTAATATTAAAGGACAATCGCAGAAGGGTCAACGTTCAGTTGGGATACTGTTTCGAAACGTTTCAAATTTCTTTTTCAAATGCTAAAAATGTAACAAAACACCCCAAATTCAATGAAATTAAGAGATCCGATCTCTTGTTGTACTTGCGAAGCGTGTTGCATGGAATCATCCATGTTATTTTTGGTTAATTGAAATTAGGAAGTTAAAAAGAAACCCATATTTCTGAGACAGACATTTAGAAAATGGGTCAAATTTGACCCAACGACAATACAAGGGTTAATTCATTTTCTGTCGATCAACTAACTACACGGTGAAAGAAACAAAGCAGATAGAGCGTTAACGTGGCAATGCTCAGTCCCTCCAGAAAAACGTGATTATGCGATCGCATAATTCAATGCATAATCAGCCCAAGTCCGCATATTTATGCAGGGGCCGAATTTTTTCAAATACGCCGCACTTTCGTCGCATAAATTACTGATTTACGCGCAAAATATGCAGGGCTTGCATGATTTCATAATCCCCGCTTTTTCGTTGCAAAAAAAGTCACATATATCTTAGCAGAAAGTTGGAAAATGTTGCGTTTACTTCACACAAGAGCGGCCATTTTCCCCTGTTGCCATGGGAACGTTATGAAGTGACGTAATTACGCGACGTGAATGTCATCGAAAAGCTGCAAACGCCGCGATGAAGCCATGATGAGACCGCCGTTTTTGCAAGTTCCCGCAATTTCATCGCATAAAATCCCATAAATATCCCGCATATTCCATCGCATTGTTTAAGAAAACGTGCCGCATAATCAAGGATTTTTGCCCGCAACAATCCCAAAAAAACATTTTTCTGGAAGGACTGAATGTTGCAGAAAAAGATCCCCACACTGATATAATAAAAAACACACTCTGGTTTCATTCTGACTTTTGGTGAGTAATCTAATATTAAAATATATGTTTAAACATACTTGACCTTTCACCTATGGAAACCTTTATGTGCATAATACCAGACATATTTTGAGAACCAGCACAGCACTCCATCAAATTTTTTTAAATCACAGTCTCAGTAATTTTGGAGCGTGTGTCTAAACAGCTGCAATGGTGACGTGATGTGAATCTCTTTGTCTCGAGTCCCTGATGGTGGAGGCCCTTTTTTTTTTCAGAGTGAGAGGGAGAATCAAAGCGGCTCGTCTACACTCTGATGCTTACAGTGAGCAGAACAGCTCCCATCTGTGGTGAAAGAGCTCTCTCTAGTGGGCACAAAATGTACTACACTGTCTGGGTTCATCTCACACATCGAAACGCAAGTTGTTCTTACGTACTGCTGCACGCTTTTGTTACCATTCAGGTGTTTAGTTCAGTATCTTGTTTGAAGCTAATTGGAATTGCTTTTTGCTGCAAACAGCAGGGAGCAAAGGTTTGCTGTTGTTTGGTTTTATGTATCTAACAATATGCAGTTTGTCAACTTAACACTCAGAATGGGGTGTGAAATGGGATTGATCTGCAAGGTTTTTCTCACTTGAAATAAACAAAAAATGGGTTTCAATACAGAGAGCGACTGATTGGTTCACACTCCAGTTTTGATTACATTACTGTCGTCGAAATCCACAGACCCCTTTCATTATTTTTGCAGCATTATTCACAACAAGAACCTCAAAACATCACCTTGGCTCAGATCTCATGTGAGCAGGGCCCTGGAGGTTGCAGATGGGGTAATCAGCCTGAGACCTTGTTAATAACTCAGTGGCCTCCATAGGTCTTACAAAAAGGCTATTTTAAGGCCAGACTCCTTCCTTTTCACTGTTGCAGGCCGCAGAACACAAGCCAACATATAATGCAGAGGGGTTAATCTGTTGGGACACTATGAAGCTTGTGCTGCTGCACAACAAACGAGAAACACTATACCTAAAAAATACACGAGGCCCTGCTGGTTGTACAGGAAGTATCTGGCTGGATGGGTGAGAAATCTTAAAAGGAAGCGCTGCCCTAAAATGTGTTTCGCAAGAGTAATGGAAAGTGAGCCCTCAGACGGTCTACAGCTGTACTTTATAATGCATTTCCTACACCTAACTTTGTGTTTTGGCCCAGATACTGTTATGGACATTTACTCAAACGTAACTGTGTGAATGTAAAACAAAAAAAAAAAACGTTAAATCATAGTGGATTCTTATCTAAATTGTGAGAAAAAAAGGAAATCAAGCCCTTTCTTCAACCCTACACACTCGGAAAGGTCATCCATGCTTTTATCACGTCACACCTACACTAATGCCTTTTTCAAAGCATGTTTCTTTGTCAGAACAGCCTCCAAGTCTGAAGCAAATTTAAATTAAATTAAAAATCATTTGTTTTCTTTGGCTTTTTCTTGGTGTTAAAATTTCAAATGTGGTTTTGAGTGTGTCGTGTCGGTCTGGTTTATTTCCCCTTTTTCTTTTCTCTCTCTCTTTGGCAAAACACTTCGGTTTTGAAACGTGCTACATAAATAACGTTTACTTACTGGATCGTATTTAAAGATGAATGGACACAAATACACAAAATGACTTTGAATGAGTCCAACAGTCGAACAGGCTTCAAGTAGTTGCTCACTAATCAAAATGGACAATCAAATTGGCTGCTGATTCAACTTTCTAAAACACATTAAAATACTTGTAATAGTTAATTATGTTCATATTCCAATTTTATTACGGTAAACTAAAAAAAAAGCCTATGTGGTCTTTAGAAGGCCATGCCATTTTAATTTTTGAACTGCTACAACTGAGGCACAGTGGACGTTTTATGTGAATTTCTCCCTACTTTTGACGAATGTTGCATTCGTTTGCGGAAAATCAACAAAAAAGAAGCGATAAACTTGACTGAGAAAGAGGGTTTTGCATGATAAAAACAACGTATAAATACTGTAGATTTTACACTGTTGAGGATGTTTGTGCAACAATTAACAGATTTAATTAAATCCATCCCGTTAGAAAACACGAGGAGGACACTTTGAAGTAATTATATGTGCAACTTGCATTTCTTCCAAGGTGTATTTTATTCAACTCTAAAATGTTTCATAAAAGCAGCTTTAAGGCTCAAGAGGTTTGATGTAGAGTGGTAGTAAAGGCTGTAAGTGAAGATCCAGTATTATCCTACTTTACTGAAAATACCCCTGCTAATGATGTACCCCTGTATGAACGAGAGATGGCATCTCTTACCTTCCTACGAGGGCTAATAAATGTGCAATGAATCTCTTTTTCTGTAAGAATGTGTGTGTGTGTGTGTGTGTGTGTGTGTGTGTGTGTGTGTGTGTGTGTGTGTGTGTGTGTGTGTGTTAACTTCAGGTTTAAGGCACCAGGTTCCAATATTTTAAAATTATATTTATATATAAACCATGAGAGTGTATTGTTTTATGGGTGAGATTGCCAAACGATCAGCAGAGAGATGAGGCACTTCATAGCGTGTGGCATCACAGAGCATACAGATCGAAAGCAGCAGTGCTATAAATTAAAGTTCAGCTACAGACAGAGCTGCATAGATCACAAGAGACATTACTCTGCCTCCAGGATTCTTCCCATAGGGGACTAATCCTAAAGGTAACCCCTTCAGAGCCTTGGAGACAAACACAACCAGTGTGTCAGATAAACAAGAGAAACAAAAAGAGAAACTGGTGAGACAAAAAGAGCTGACGACAAGGAAGAAAAACAGAAACGACACCAAAAGAGGAGCAGCAGGAGTGAACATTTGAAACTATGTGAAACCACAAAGACAGACAGGAGGTGTGTGAGGGGGGACCTACAGGTGTGTAAGCACTCGGTGACGGTGGTGGCGTCAATCAGGTAGCCATCACACAGACGACATGTGATGTGGGCGTTGATATGACACAGCTTTATCTTCCTCGTCAGCATGTCGGGGTTCTGCTGAAGAAGAGAAAAACAACATTAGAGATGTACAACCCAGTCTCACGGCAGCTCGTGAAATGGTCACGTTATTTAATCTATTGATTTGTGTACACGGACACGTTTACATGAATCTTGTTTATTTCGTGGTGTTTTTTTTTTTTAAACTAATGTATTTCGTGATCACAGCACGACTACGGTAATGAGTAGTATAAAATGCCGAAAATCCGCGCAGGGACCGGGGATCATGTCCCACGTGTGACGTTTCATTTCCCCGTTGTTCTTTTCCTAAACACAACCGTCCCGTGGTTGTCCTATGTCCCCCAGAGACAGCGGATTGTGTCCCGCGTGTGACCTTTCCTTTCCCCGTTCTTCCTAAACCCAACCTCTGTATAGATGCTTTCCATTACGTGCTGACCACCACGAAAAAACGAGAATAACGTATCCGTGTACACCAATCAATTCCAATAAAAATTCCGTGACCATGGGTGCCTGGATAGCTCAGTTGGTAGAGCGGGCGCCCATATATGGAGGTTTACTGCTCGATGCAGCGGGCCCGGGTTCAACTCCGACCTGCAGCCCCTTGCTGCCTGTCAATCCCCCCTCTCTATCCCTTTTCATGTCTTCAGCTGTCTATGAAAATAAAGGCCTCAAATGGCCAAAAAATAATCTTAAAAAAAAATAATTAATAATAATTACTAGTGCTGTCAAACGATTAAAATATTTCATCGCAATTAAATCGCATTAATGTCACAGTTAACTCGCAATTAATCGCACATTTTTATCTATTCGACGACACACTGATCACAAATCACTTTGGTCTTGTCAATGGAACCATGTGGCAACTTTTTAAAAGAAAACTTTCCATTCAGAATCTTGTTGGCATCCATTTCGACATCTCGCGCTCGCCATCCACTCAAAACGTAACGTTAGCCTACTACTTTGGCCGGCTCACAAGCCCAAACAAGTGTGTGCGGCGTGCCTGTTGTTTTGTTTCCGGTCTAGCTAGATCCAGTGTGGTGTTGTAGTCTTTCTAACGTTGCTAGTTGTTCTTACAGCATGCGAAAAAAACTACACAAGTTTGCTAGGCCGTAAAGAACATTAATCTTGCGATAAACAAGACATTTTCTTGTATTCACTGTAAAAATTTGACTCCTTTATTATTTTAACTGTTAAAAGCCCTTCTAGGGACAGGTGTTGTGAATTAGCCATGGCTATAAACATTGTGATACAGGCATCGGATTGTTCTTTATGTAATAATCTATGTTTTTTGTATCTGTCCCTATTCAAATAAACAAATAAATACATTTTAAAAATTGCCGCCGTTAAAATGGGTTTGCGTTAACGCCATTAATAACGTGTTTAACTGACAGCACTAATAATTATGTGACCATTCCGCGAACTGCCGCGAGACCATGTTGCAATGTAAACGAACACGACCTGACTGAACATCTGCAACTGACAGAATGCAACAGTGCAGACACTGAACAGCATTATCTGTTATGATTTTCAGTTACATTGAATCATTATGAGCACATTAGGGCATCCGTTTTATTGGTAACAAATTGTGTGCTGTTCCAAACATTTTCCTTCACGTTTCAGTGAAAAACTACAATATCAAAACCATTTACACATTAAGACACAGACACTGTTATGTCTCTCTAGTCTGAGTAATTATAATACATACATAATTTTACAAAAACGTCTAAGACTCAATGCACTCATTTTACAGGGAAACTGCTTCTTTTAGGGGAAAGAAAAATAAAATACAAATTTAAAAACATTAACTACACGTAAACGAAGATAAAAGAATTCATAGACCGCTTTTTCTGGGTCTTTTGTGACATTGTTTTAGAGGAACAGGCCCAATCTGTTATTAAACTGGGTGGCAGACTGCTCTGCGGGTACCACGGTGATCCCTTCCCGCAGAGGTTTTAGGTTCAATCCCTGCGGCCGCTAATCTGTCCTACTAGTCTGTGGGCGATAGTGTGCTACTTCCTACTCATTGTACGCTGCTCTACACTTACAGCTTAATGGCTAGAGTGTAAATTGCATAACATCACAGACGCTCAAATAAAATAAGTTGTAAGCGTTTTTGAAAACACAGAATGCCAAAGACAGCAGATTGCAGCATGTGGGCAGAAGGGATATAAAAGAAATCTCCAATCCGTGATGGTTTTAAATCTGAATTTAATTTAGCCTCAATAACCAGGGACATCATTAAGGGTATGTTCTTCATTACCCTTAATGGCGGAGAAAAGGGTCCGGGCGCATGGTTCAAAAGGGTTGTACTTAGTGTCTTCATTAATCATAGGTGTGTTTTGGGCGTAACATGCAATAAACCAATCAGAGTGTCATCTCCCATTCCCTTTAAAAGCCAGGTGCATTTGGACCTTGGCGCATTGCTATTATGATGGTGTATTTGCACCATATATCGCAATATCTTTATTTGTAATCTTTTGCATGTTTGTGTGCTGCTGTGGGTCCCTGTGTGAGTAACAAGCATAGTGTGTAACAGGCATAGTGCGCACGCTGTGCTCGAGCCTAGGCGCTGTTAAAATAACAATGAAATGCTGCGCTATTGACTTTACACCAGGTGTTTGTTGGTCAATGGCGCAATCACTTTCTGCTGCCTCGAGATAGCAATACGCAAAGAATGCACCTGAACACACCTCCCTGTAAGACCAGCAAGCCCATGGCCGCAAAGATGGCTGCAGGTGCATTTCCTATTTAAACGACGTGGGCGCTGGACGGGAAATTGACAACTGCGTCGGTCTTAAACTAGCAAAGATACTTGCATCGGGCTTTGCGCTGCGTTGATATCTAAACCACCACCATGCAATGTTTTCTTTTCATAGCTACTGCTACGTTTAACATGTGAGTGAGTCAGTCACTCATTGGTAAGTGAGTCCCATCTTTTTTGACCAATCATTGTTCTCACATTTTGGTAGATATAAACAAAACAGGGAATCCATGCACATTGGGGACAGAATCGTTTTCCCAAAAAGAAAATATATTTCATATAAATACTCAATTACATTGAGGTTAATCAAACACGCAAAATTATTAATACAATTCCTCCAAATACCTAGAATAATGCCTCCGAGTGAATAAGCCGCTGCAAGTAAAACACAGGCATAATCACAACAAGGAACATTATGTTGGATATTACTGCAGCATTTTCTATGCCTCGTCTTATTGTACCCAAGGAGCTCGTTAGCTATTATCTCTGCTTTCCTGCCAACCACAGTCACTGTATCCCGTCCGTTTTCATCTTCTGGTTGCGTGTCTTTTCGAAGAAAACTCATAAGAATCTATTTTAGCACTAGCGGCCTGTTTGATAATGCCATTATAAACTCTGTGGTGCTTTTACTATAATCAGAGACAAACTTTCGGCTATGGGTCCACTATTCCACTTCACTAAGACATAAATGATCTCCACAACGTCCAACTGTGTGGCAGTACTTATCATTAGGCAGGTAATAGCCATTTATTGCTTAGCTTGCTACTTTTAAACCACAGTGAAGACCAAGTGAGCCAAGATCAGCTGCACACACAGAGTCTTCAATTCAACATGTAGCTGCATGATCACAGTCAGACAAGCGGGGCTGACAGGGAGCTCAGTTGGTGATTCATGCTTTTTTTTTTTCTTTTTTTTTTTAAATGTAAGTGCTGCAGTTACATTTCCCCTGACTCATTTCCTGGTTCTCCTTCTCCATAAACAACATGAAATTAAGGAGAGTGTTAACTTTTCCTGCAACAGATTTCCCACCGTGGTCAGAAAGCACAGGGGAGACACAAATAGAGACTATTTTTCCCACCATGCCTCTAGAGTCGGTACTTGCTCCGAAGCTAATCGGCGTCACTCATTTCGAAGCTAATCACCGTCACTCTCTCATTGGCTCTACCACACGCACGCACGCACGCGCGCGTGGTCGGAAAAATAGTCTATTTGTGTGCGCCTTGGTATTCTCTTAAAGAGATCGACGCACACACCAAAGCATAAGTTTAAACTTCAGGCCACTTACACAGGCTGCGGTGAAAGCTCTGCGTCTACTAGCCTGTTAGCTCAGAAACATCCATCAGTGGCCGCCAACAGCAGATATGGTTTCTGTGTGTCCTTATTTTAATTACTACAAATGTGATTTTGTTTTACTAATTAGTGTCCAGAAGTGGCTGCCAAAAAGTGACCCAAGTTCCCTCTCATGTTTTCAAACTCAACACTAGTTATTTCAACTGGGATCAGGTGGGGTAATGTCCCCTCACTTATCAAAATCACAGTTTTCTCTCCTCTTTCTGTCCTCTGCTCAGCTTTTGTAATCCAGACGAACTTTGAGTTGATAAAAATACAGATACATGCATCTGTTTTGCAGATGTGTATTGCATTCAATCGTAACTGTGTGCTCACAGCTTCAAGGGCAAAAGTGTAGCCTGGGTTTTGCCTCTCAGGTTACAAACAATCCAAAACACTTGGAAAAACATACCCTTCTCTGTATGTCAATGTGGAATATTTTCAAAAAAGAACTGAAGATCAATTAAAGCTAAAGCAACAGCAAAACGGTCTTCATCTTTGCATATTGCTTTTTATGCTAAGTTATTGTCCTAGTTGTGGCTAGGCCTGTCACGATAACAAATTTTGCTGGACGATAAATTGTCCCAGAAATGATTGCGATAAACGATAATATTGTCGTTCTAAGATCATTTTCATCTAATAATGATAATGGCATAATAATGAAGGTACACCTTTTCACAGCTCGATACACTTTTATTTCTAAAGAATATGTAACACTGGAACTGGACGACATTTTAAATATCCACAAAATGTCTTTGACCTCCTTTACTATGTCGTCTTTCACGCTGTTGTACAGTTGTGGAATTGCCGTTTGTGACACGTATATGTTCTCCACACACACACACACACACACAAAAACTGGCGCACACACCAGACGCCGGCCACCACGTCACTTCTGTTTACTGATAGCTATTGTTTACCTCAGGCTAATTAATTAGCTAGTAAGTGGTGATTTTTGGCAGCCAGCCTTCCAAAAGAAAGCACAATGAAATTAAATAACCGATCATTAACCGTTGACCGACAAGCAGGTAACGGAGTCTCAGTTCACCGTCTGGGAGCCTCTGACACACTTTCCGCACTCCGTATCCGCGGACAGCTATAGGCTTGTACCAGTTAATGTTCTTTGCATTGTCGGACACATGCAGCCACTTTCCTGAAACTTGCGAGACTGACAAGGCCACAGCGGCGTGTATGTCCGAGCCTGTCTCCACCTGCAGGTTGTCAACTGTGTGCTTTGGAATGAAAGGGAGAAAACAGGACGCGTGAGTAACACAGCAGATATCGCTCATATACTTTTTGACGGCGCCTTAACTGCTCCAACAACTAGCGTTTTCTCTCTCTCGCGCTCTCTCTCTCTCGCCAGGAGTCCCGCCTCCCCCCACACAAAGACCATGCGACTGACAAGAGGGTTTACTCCTTGTTACGCTAAGGAACCAAGAGTGGTCCTCCAGTCTCTTTGGAGAGAGAGAGAGAGAGAGAGAGAGAGAGAGAGAGAGAGAGAGAGAGAGAGAGAGAGAGAGAGAGACAACAAACAAGCATGCAAATGGAAATTATCGCGGCCGGAAAAATTATCGAGATTAATCGTGTGATTAATTGATTTATTGACTATCGCGACAGGCCTAATTGTGGATTGCTGCTTTATGTCCCAGAAACAGTGTAACAATACACACTTTTCAACCACTTAGCTGTCAGCCAACATATTATCAATAACGATAAAAATAGACAATGTGTAACTTTAACTGATGGAGTTGCTCTTAAACTTATAAAAGAATGACCGCCACGAGCATCTGTCTGTAAAAATCATCCTTTGTGATGTCATATCAAATCATTTTGTATGGGTTACACGCTAGATACACTGATATAAAGTATATCGCCCAATCGATTTTGAAATAACTTCATATCGTATTTTATCCCAATTAATCTCAGGTCACTGAAGGAAATAAATGAACAAACAGTAGAAATACCCTAAAAAGTCAATAGATATGGTAAATATTAGTTTATCATTACTCTTATAATCCAAACCGAATTGCTATTGACAGGCTAACTGACAGACTTTTTAATTAGGTAGAAACTACAGAGAATGCCTTCATCAGCGATAACTTCTAAAATAACAAGAAATTCAAAGAGAATGTCTGAGCTGCGGGTTTTTTAAAAGAAGTTTTCTTTTGATGAAAGTCGGCAGCCCTGTGGTATCAGTTTGAGTGTAGAGAGAGAGACGCCCCGAGGACAGTGCTCAGCTGTCTGGCTCCACTCGTGGACTGACTCCTGAAGCTCTCCCCGAGTCATATTTGCATTAAAGATATCATACATTGATCTTATTTGATGTTTTCTACGCTACCTACTCTAAAGCTGACTGTCTCAGCAGTTTGACAGTTTGTTTTCAGCATATTTGCCAGCTGCAGCAGCTCCCCAACCAGCATGCTTTAACAATAGGATAACACGCAATGAATGTACAACTGCTGCTATATTTTTTTTCAAGGTTTCTTGTGGAGAAAAAAACACAGGAACTTATGGACCAGCTCACTGGCCTGAGTGTGTGACGGGCTGACTAACTAACAGACTACAACAGAACAGAATCATCAGATGTGAAATTACACCCAGCAGCTTCCACTCAGATAATGGCTGGTTTGGCTAGTGAGTTAGACACAGAGACAGCTGACATCCATCATTTAGAGGCTCCAGCCTGTTCTGAAATCCTCGCTGACTGCTAAAACAAGGGAAGTGTCTCAACTCTGAGATAGAGGTGAAGAAGATAAAAGACCGTAGACAAACAGAGAGGATATAATCATTGTCTTTGCAGACAGACTAGAGGCTCCAATGTCAGCTTTTTAAGAACTCCCTCATGACTTTTTTAAAATGATTTCATGAAACCAATATGTCAGAGTTAGAGTTACAGTATTTGTCAATTATTCAATTAAGTTGATCAACATACATGTGTGAAAGGGCAACTCCGGACCTGATTCTGTGGACATTGTCCGGAGTTCATATGAGAAAACAGCTTAAGTCATTTTAAGCAATTTCTCAAGAGGAAATGCCAAATATTCCATAGACCAGCTTCACAATTGTGAAGATTGGCTTTTTTTGTTTGTCTTCTATTGGGTTTTTAAAAGAAGCAATTTGAAGATGTTCCCTTGGGCGTCAGGAAATTGTAATGGGAATTTTTCACTATTTTCTGAGTTGGTACGCTACAGAATTGACATCCGAGATGCACATAAACAGGACATTCTTTACTAAAGCTAAAGGCTGTTTTATGCTTCTGCATCAAATCGACGGCATACCCCCGGAGACCCCTCTGCGTCGCCGCGAACCCACCCGAGCCCTCCGCCGTAGCTCGACGTGCACCCCCAAAAATTGGTAACTTTGCGTTGCGGCGACGCAGACCGCAAGGACTGTGATTGGTCAGCTGGTCCTGTGTGATGATAGTCGGTGTTTCAAGCAGCCTACTGTGGGGAGTAGCAACATGCTAGGTCACTGACATAAGCTTTGCAAATAAACTTAGACATATTTTGGTTACAATGACGGGGTTATCCGTTTGTGAAGCGTCTATATGTCAGCAACGTTTTGAAATTGGCACTTCACCAGCAAGCAGTACTTTGTGGGAAGTTGTGCTAAAGTTTGCTTGCTAAAATAAACTGGCTGGCATACACCTCGCAAATAACCTCAGACTTATCACCCCCTAGCGTTATGGCAGTGAAATGCACCGCGATGCAAAGCAAAAAACTCCGAAAGGGTCACGACGCCGTAGCTACGGCGTGGAGTTGACGCAGAAGCATACAACAGCCTTTACTCCTACTTCTAACAGCCAAGCTCAACCATAAGCACCAATAAGAAACTAAACACAGTATTGACCCATGTTCATTAAATGTCTAAAAGATGTCGGTAACTTATCTAACTTTTATTTCTGAGACTTAAGAAAACACAACAGGACCTCTCAGGGGTTTTCTTATAAGAGACAAAAGGAAACGGAAGGGTGGTTCTTACCCCTAATACCGCCATGCGTCGACTGTGGATGGTGCAGCAGCCACGTCTCTTCCTGCGGTTGTGCGGCCGACAGTGTTAGCTCCTCATCATGGAGAGCCTCTCATTGGAGCCTGCGACAGAGAGAGAAAGCAAAGCTGTTAGAAAAGATTCATTCTGATGTCTCACTGTTGATGTTGAAGAATACTACCTATAACAAGGTAAAGGAGTAGTTCAACATTTCAGGAAATACACTCATTTGCTTTGTTGCCCAGAGTTAAAAGAGAAAAATCCATACCACTCTCATGCCTGTCTGTTATATATAAAGCATTCAGCAGTCGTTCAGCTTAGCCAACCATAAAGACTGGACTAGCCAGCACACCCAAAACTCACCAATTAGCACATTAAATATAAACGACAATTCACTGTTTTACGAGGGCTAAGCCCTGGGCTATTTCTTGACCGGGAGCAGTTTCCCGGAAACAACTGAGACTCCAAGAAGTTAGTGGTCCCGGTCAAGAAATACCGTGTCGCATAGCACCTAGATAAAATGGCACGTTGTGATTTTGACACTTCGGTTTTTGTACAAAAATTTATGTACGAGATATAGTGGGTTAATTTAGGCGCTTTGGGAGGTGCTCATAGGTGGACTTTATTACTTTTGGACAGAACCAGGCTTGCCGTTCCCCCTGTTTCCAATCCATTTTCCATATTTATTGTCAAGTCTTCTCGTCTAACTCCCGCGCTATGCGTCTGACTACTGCTTTTATTACAACCTCTACATTTGGTTTGCTTTTACTGGGCAACCAAAGCAAAACAAAGCTACCAACAGAGAGTCAAACTGAAATGGAAACTCCAAGGAATAAATACTTCACAGTACCACCCACACTGTTTGATTGACGAGCCAAATACCACAGCTATGAATGCTTGACGAGAGAACAAAAAGAAAGAAAAGAAAAAAAGATGATCCCATGTATTGCCACACACATGTTTGATACTATACAGGCTTCCTGAAAGTTGTGGTTATCCTCCACAGAGGACAACAGATTTCGATCCTCCAGCAAGGCAGCAGTGACTCGTCACTGCCATCACTTTGTGATTCATTCCTTAACTGTAGGAGTCCGACCACTCCAGTCACAATAGGAAAAGGGAATGCCTGGCGAACACCCACCACTCTTTCATCCTTCTCCTCCAAACACACGTACATACACTGTTTAAAATACAAAAAAAGCTGCCTTTTAAGTCTCCGGTAACAACAGTAAGTCTGCCGGGCTGCCTCTGTCTGCTCATCAGACCGTGAAATTAGCCCAGTTTGTCGACAGAGATGAAATGTGGCGGCTGAGGACACGGACACGGACACGGACACGGACACACACACACACACACACACACACACACACACACACACACACACACACACACACACACACACACACACACACACACACACACACACACACACACACACACACACACACACACACACACACACACACACACACACACACACCTGCTGCCTACGTATTAGAGAGCCGCCACTCGCTGATGAGCCTCACGCAGATGTTATCCTTACATGACGCCCGGCGACTCCTCTGTGATGTAATGTTTGCAATGTTTTATGTGTGCCTTGTTGGGGTTGAGTTGAGGTCATGTTCACACCGAGCGAAATTTAGGAATGTTTCCTTTTTCTTCGGTTTGATTTGCTCAGACGGGTGTGGGAACATAAAACAACCCCAAAATGTTGAGGGGTTAGAAAACAGATGTTGATATCTGCTATCAAGCTGGTACTTCTACTTGAGAAGCTCAACATGTACCAAGGGCAGATGCCAAATGACAAAATACCCCATGAAGTGAGCAAAAAAGCGTATTTTGACTAGGGCTGCACGATATGAGGGAAATATGCAATTACATTGTTCAATATCACGCTAACGAGCTTACTTGCGATAAATTAACAGATATTAAACTGTGTACTCAGTTCTGCCTTTCAGCTGCTTTCAGAATTCTGCTAAAATAAAACAAAATTGCTTGTTGAATTTAAAACAAATTTAAAGAAATAATTTCCAACATTCTTATATTGAACAAATTGTACATTGAATTGAATATAAAAGGCAACACTGAAAAAAGAATCACAGTTGCATCATAAAGGGCAGTTTTTTCACTTTTATTTTGTTTCAACTAACAAAAAATTCAAAAGTGTCTTTCGCAATATGTCGCAGCCTTTCGCGATACGGTTATTGCGGCAGTTGATATCGCGATGATGACAAAACACAATATATTGCGCAGCCCTAATTTTGACTATAGCGAGACAACACCAAAACACTCTAAACGTGCTACATTGTATACCCAAGAGCATGTGGACACCCAAACATGACACCCATGGGATTGGGCATTTTTCTATACTCGATGCTAAGGAGGCAATTCCATCGGTGCCTAAAAAGGATTCAACATAAAAGTAAGGGTTAGTGATGGAGACACCCGACAAAAATAAACAATCCACCTCTGAGTTCAGTTCAGCTCAGTTCAGAACTGAAGCTGCTGCATTCAGGGTCATTTGAGGGTACCAGTTGTGTGAATGCCAGTAAAATACATTAATGTGCTCATATTATGCTCATTTTCAGGTTCATAAATGTATTTAGAGGTTGTACTAAAATAGGTTTATGTGGTTTAATTTTTTTAAAAACACTATATTTTTGTTGTTCTGCACATTGCTGCAGCTCCTCTTTTCACCCTGTGTGTTGAGCTCTCGGTTTAGCCACAGAGTGAGGCATCGCGCTTCTATTTCATCTTTGTTGGGAGTCGCACATGCTCAGTACCTAGGTCAGCACTGCTAGCTAGTCAGTTGCAGAGTATAAGGGCGTGCCACTCTAGCAGCTAGGCAAGCAATAATGTCTGTCTTCCTTCACATCCACTTGTGAATATGTTCATAAAATTATGTAATTGCTCCGCAACCAGAAGCTCTTTATTTGGTAAACACTCTTTATTTGGTAAACTCATTGAGGGCCTCATTCCTGTGTTCATTGCTCACATCAGCTTTCTGTTGCCTGTTTTGTGTA
The DNA here is from genome assembly GCA_023566125.1 of Zingel zingel. Classification (NCBI taxonomy): domain Eukaryota; kingdom Metazoa; phylum Chordata; class Actinopteri; order Perciformes; family Percidae; genus Zingel; species Zingel zingel. The sequence goes on along the minus strand of CM042323.1, from coordinate 32,301,993 downwards.
TTCAACTAGAAATGTCAGAAATTCCTCTTGGTGGCAGCAGTACAGTGACATTTATACCAACAAAGAAGTAGGCCTACCGTTAACTACAGTTTGCAGTTTAAAGAGCTGTCGCTGATATTGAAACTCCATATTCCAAGGACAACTAAACATTTTAAAAGAGACACACAGTACATTTACATCATGTACAGCAGTAAACGGGGTATGGTTTTATCCCGGTTAAGTGAATAACCCCGTATACGTGAGCTGGGAAGAATGGGGAGAATGACTGGAGTAACTCCACTTCCGGTACAGTAGGTGGCTCTCTGCCAACGCACTTTTTTTTTTTTTGGGGGGGGGCTTTTCCGCCTTTAATTTTGACAGGACAGCTAGGTGAGAAAGGGGAGAGAGAGGGGGAAGACATGCAGGAAATCGTCACAGGTCGGATTCGAACCCTGGACCTCTGGGTCGAGGCATAAACCTTTCAGTAAATGTGCGCCTGCTCTACCCACTGAACCAACCCGGCCACACTCACAATAAGTTTTCTTCCGGTTGACCTATGTCAACATTACATAGGCCGATCACTGAATTAGTCAAATTTAACAACTTAAAAGGTGCTGTAGGTAGGATTGTGAAGATCCAGTACTACAACTTAGCCAAAAAAACTTGAACATCGACAACTTCTCAGTCCCTCCCCCCTTTCTGCTAAACTGTCTCCTAAGCCCCTCCCCCCGCAAGGGAGAATGAATGTGTGTGCATGAGCAGTGATTGACACGCAGTTATACTCCGGTTACTAAATGAGTTCTCTACCTCTGTTAACCGGGTTATTAGAACTCCGATTTTAACCTGGGTAAGGTGTTTAAATGACGTTTGAGAAATCGGGGTATGGCCTTAAGTCGTATATAATAGTTTTTTTAAACTGCATGTAAACGCACTATAAGACATTTAAGCTGTAAATAAGACTATATAAAACATTTACAGAAATACAACACAATGCAAATGCAAATAACAATTGTTATATAAAAAGTCTTAACATGAATCCAACATAATATTAGCAAATGTAAATCCCCACTGCTTACTGGCCTATAGGTAAGGTCGTCACTAGAGGTGCAACGATGAATCGATTAGTTGTCAACTATTAAATTAATCGCCAACTATTTTGGTAATAAAGATTTCTCTGAATCCAGCTTGTTAAATGTGAATATCTTCTAGTGTCTTCTCTCCTCTGTGACAGTAAACTGAATATCTTTGAGTTTTGGACAAAACAAGACATTTGAGGACGTCGTCTTGGGCTTTGGGAAACACTGATCCACATTTTTCACCATGTTTTGACATTTTTATAGATCAAACAACTAATCGATTAATCGAGGAAATAAAACGATAGATTAATCGACTATGAAAATAATCGTTAGTTGCAACCCTAGTCCTCACTAAGGTAGTCATCCACAGATACAGTTCATCCTAAGGATTCACTGTGCCACATGTATGTTTAACATTAAAACATGATTTATAAAATCATGCCAACAATTATTAGGCTATTTGAATAGCTTAGTATTCTATGCAAAAAAAAGGTATGTATAAAAGGCTTTAGGCAGCCCTACACGTTATTGTAGGCCCAGGTTAATATGCAACTTCATTTTATACAATATATGTAGTAGGGGGTCCCTGCTCCATCTCTCTTTCAGTTAAGGGGTCTATACAAAATCAGAAAGCAGTGAAAAAAGTCCAAGGTGACATCTTAAAAATTCTTGTTTTGTCCTAAACCCATAACGACCCAAAGAATATCAGTAGAAGGCTAAAGAAACCAGTGAATATTCACGTCCAAGAGCTTGCTTTTAAAAATGACTCAAAACAATGAATTGATTATTAAAATTGTTGCCAATTAATTTCCTCTCTGGCCGCCAATTAACGGATGTATTATCGCAGCTCTAAAAACAAGTATATCCACAAAATAATCAGAGAAAGAACAGTTAAAAAAATAAAAAAAAAATAAAATCAGCTTACATCAAGAAGTCCTATTTGTTACTATTAGGAGCTGCAGAAGCCTCTCTGATATTCAGTCACAACATCAGATGAAAGGGAAGGTAACTGATGCTGCTAATGCTAACTGTAACTGTCATCATCACGCATCCTTCCACTGAAACCTGTTGACTGAGCAGCAACCGCTTCCCACAAACCCACTGACGCTTCACACCACCGGCACGTTCAGAAACCAGCTGATCTGGTTTCATCAATCATGTTCTATGACAAGAACACATATCATCACAGCTACCTACTTCCTTGTGTGTTGGATCCTGAACACGGTTCACATTTGAGCTGATTAAATCAAATTAAAAGGTTTCAAGAAAACACTTTTAAAAAAAAATAAATAAATTAAAAAACCACCAGAAATTTGCTCTTGAAAACTTCAGTTAAAAAATGTTAAGCCACGATCTCGACAGCTTACTTTTCCTCATGTATTGGGTGCCTTGATGGTATTTATTTTGGCTCAAAGAGCGGTACACGTGGTGGCATGTTTGCTTTATTGTCTGTCTGGTATCTTATCACTCGGAGCTGCAGAGGTTGCAGCTTGCTCACTCTCTGAAAAGGCCCTGACACGCCAAGCAGACGGTCAAGAGCTAGTGGCGACAAAGGTCAACTGTGGCATCGCCTCACGTCGCCTTTGTCTTGGGCAAAAAAATGCACTTGAACACACCGCAAAAACTACAGCCGACGGCCAACTACGCTTGAGTGAGAGGAAATTAATCCGGACATAACCGTTGCATTTACAGCATTACAAACTAGGTGTCTGCGGCGACGTTCCCGGCAAAAATCACAAGCAGCGGAGAGTTAGCAACGCATTTTCCATCATGCAGCAGTGGTTGGCCCGTCAGAGAGGGTAGGCGGAGTGAACATAGTAGACTTTTAAACCGTCTTAAACGGATACTACGGCCGAACAAAGAAAAGGATGACTAAAGACGATAAAACTTCAAAAACAAGTGAAAGTGAGATGCCAAAAAAACCAACACACAGCCATAGGTGCTGCCAAAGAGAACAAAGCGGTGATCTTTGAGATTCTAACTTTAGGAAATATGTGTGTGACATTACAGATGCTATATGCATGTTTGGTAAATAAATGTGGTTATTTATGTGATATTGTTCCCCTCCAGCTGCTTTGGCTCATTAAAGAGAAACAACAGTAGAACTAAATCAGATTTCTAGCAGAAAATGTTTCTACAACTACAATAATTCCCCCCACTATAGGCTGAAGAGGAGAACAGATATTTATATTTATATATTTATTTTGTCCTGACTTTATTAATGTAAAAATATATTTATTTTTTTAAATCCACATACTGAAATTGGTTTCTAGTTGTCACTTTTGCATGATTATTCTGTGGTCACAGCCAAATTGTCGAGACTGTGGCTCCAGTCCACTGCTTAATAATGGTCGCTTGTAACGCTGGTGAATGGGAAATTGTTGCACCAGTCACTCAGGATAAGAGGATCAGCTAAATGCCTTAAATGTGAAACGTTTTTGAGGGTTGATTTCCTTTCTGGTGCCCTTACCTAACAAAGTGAAAGCAGAGCAGAGTCTAGCTGCCTCTCAGAGGGGCAGAAATAGCAGCGCAGGTTTCAGTGGTCTAACCGTTTCAGGATCAGAGGTAGGGTTGGGTATCGAAACTAGGGCTGCACTATCAATCGCAATTGTATCGAAATCGCAATATGGACTAGTGCAATATCCAAATCGCAGGGGGGCGCAATATTTGTTAATGTCAAAATATGTGTCAAACCGTTCTGAATGAAGTACTGCGGTGCTGCAGAGACGTCCAGGCCTACACATCGTATCCTACAGACTAAAGAAAAACTTTGCAGTTCCTCGCAAAAATCACACTATAATCATTCTAATTTCTTTCAATGTTAATAATTTTCAATGAAAATGAGAATAATGATACAAAAAGATCATTCCCTCCAATATCGTGAATCATATCGCTAACGCAATATCAGTCAAAATAATCGCAATTCGATATTTTCCTCATATCATGCAGCCCTAACCGGAATCGGACCGGATTAGAACGCAAATTTCGGTCGCTCATTTCGGTTCCACTTTATGTGTGGACTGAAATATTTCCCCCCTGTCGCTCCGAAACGGACATAAAAATATCACACTTTCTCTGTAGTCTACCGTTAGCTAGCCATCTTACGATGGCTAGCTAACTTTTAAAATGTTTTTAAAATGATGTAGGCTACTTTTAAAATGTCATTTTTTCCCTCTGGCCTCACCTAAACGGACGTAAAAGCATATTAACCATTCACTGCACGTGATCGCTAGTAAACACATTACATCTTTGATGTCATTTTTCAAGAATCTGTTTAGGAATCGGAATCGTTTTAAAAGTACCGGTTCGGGGTCGGAATCGTAAAAATCCAAACGACACCCAACCCTAGTCAGAGGTCACTTGCCCCCTCTTAAGTGCTAAATAAATCAATGTACAAGATGGTGAACTGTGCAACTATGAATGGGAAACAAATTCACACATCTTCATTCAGTGCAGAGAAAGCTTTCTATCTTTCAGCCAAAGCTCTGATGCAATGCTAAATAGTTACTGTTATTATGATGAGGGATCCATTTTATTCACATAAGGACATGTGCTCCAAAAGCAATGTTTAAAATGCCACATTTAGTTAAACAGGACACAATATGCAGTTGGCAGCATTTCAGTGTCCCAGGCACTGGTTGTTGTGAAGTGCAGCACCAAAGCAACAACCTAAAGGCTGTTTTAGGCTTCTGCGTCAACTCCACGCCGTAGCTACGGTGTCGGGACCCTTTCGGAGTTCTGCGTCGGGGTTGAACGTGTTTCTTTGCATTGCGGTGCATTTCACCGCCAGAACGCTAGGGGGTGTGTGGTTTCTGGAGGGTCAATTGCGAAACTCTGCCATTTCCGACGAAAAAGAGAGCCAGTTCATGTTATTTTAGCAAGCAAACTTTAGCACAACCGCCCACAAAAGTACTGCTTGCTGGTGAAGTGCTAATTTCAAAACGTTACTGACATATAGACACTTTACAAATGGATAACAGTCCTTGCACTTTTGGAGATACGGCGGAGGGCTTGGAGAGGCGACGCAGAGGGGTCTGCGGGGGTACGCCGTCGATTCCACACAGAAGCATTAAACAGCCTTAAGCCATCAAATACAATGCCAGAATACTTCGGGAGCAGGAAACATATTTTTGTCAATAGGCTAGAGACTCTGGTAAAGACCAAAACTGCTAGGGATGTCCCGATCAGCTTTTTTTGAAAATATTTAATATCTGCCAATACCGAGTCCCGATACGATATACCGATACCATATGTTTACATACAGTATTTAAATACTGATATCCGAGTCTATAGTTTGGTGCTGTGACAAACAAGGAATGCACTCGAAGCCGTATGGCTTCCGGGTGGCAGCAGTACTTACTTCTTATAAGCCACTAATAGAATGTAAGTCATGCCTTGACCAATGCAAAAACACGGATAGAAGTCCTCTGGATACAGCCAAGTCTGGAGATTAACAACATTTGCAGTCAATCACGAGCTACACAACTGTCTCAGTAGCTGATAAGTACACACACACTCTGGCATCACAAAGAGCCCCTGTTGGTCTGCCTGTGGGTATTGGAGTGTTTGGCCTCGGTATAAATTGGCTGCCAGCTGGCTCGACGGACACTGAAGGCCTGCATCAGTGGACAGAGCCAGGAGTAGAGGCCTCTTCTTGTTGTGGGAGCTTTGGCTTCACTTCAACACACACACACACACACACACACACACACACACACACACACACACACACACACACACACACACACACACACACACACACACACACACACACACACACACTTTGACAAAAACAAGCACACAAAGTACACAAAGATTTCAACACGCTCTTGCCCAACTGTAAGCATTCACACAACCGCCGTCACACACAGGTATTGTCTCCTCTTAATTCTGTTTGATGGCCCTCAATCCTCCAGCCAGGATTCAATGCCTTGGGAAATCAGGCAGACAATAGACGCCATCCAAAGAGAAGCAGACTGCAACCGGCCAGGAGGGCGTACGCGCTGCCAAGAAGCAGAAACACTTGAATAATTAAGCTTTCAGTTTAGGTCGTGAAGGACAGGAGTGAAGTTAGTGATGCTAATGTGTAATACGCCTCACAGGTCAGACACAAACACGGAGAGAACAGACCCAAAAACTGAAACTCCTGGCTGCTTATGTTTGTAAATATATGATGGGTTTCTTTTCATTTATTTTGAACAGTAGTGCCAAGTGTCAAAATCCTCCTGCTGGGGACTGAGGTAACATTTTTGCCCACTGGCAACTTCAGTAAACTACTTTCATTGTAAAAAAAAAAAAAAATAAGGAAAATTTCAAACACTGTATGAACACTGAAAACTTTCCAGAAAGGCAACAGGTCACAACAGGCTATAAAACTGAAATTTACAATAACAAAAATACATAGAAAAATTTAAATAAAATGTATGCATTAGGAGTGTTTAAATTATTTCCACCTTGTCTATATTTAAACGTTCAAAGCACCAACGGTAGAGCAACGGATACACGCCATCCTTGTCTTAAGCCCCCGATACACCAACCCGACGGCCGACCGTCGGCAGAAAAGGCAGTCGGACTGATCGTCGGCTCCCTGAGGTCCAAAAAGTGCCTCAGAACACACCGAAGCGACGCCGGCTTGAGCGTACGTTCTGCGCGTGCGCGAGACGTAATACGTCTCCATAACAGCAGGCGGCGCTAATCTGTATTGTCGCCCAAAAAATTAAAACTGGTAGCTGATTGGACAAACATGCCATGTGGGTCTGGCTGCTCCTGGATTTTTCAACCGGGCATAATGACGGCTCGTTCAGAATACGATCTCATATTTTACGAAGATAGTTCACCGAAACGCGTTTCTGAAAACATTTTAAGCGAGAAATAGGCCATGCAGTTGCTGAATCTGTCTTCATTTCAGATCGACAAAGGACATCTTAAAAGACTTGCGTCAGATTTTGAGAGGCTCATCCCGCTCGTCATTTCCGGGTTAGCACTCCACCAATCAGATTGGTCATTGAGTCCGACTGCCCGCCCTCCGACCCAGCAAATCAGGTCGGCCAAAATGAAGGCATACGGCTCCTCCGACGGACGACGGCACGGAACACCCCGAACAGACTCGAGTCACTGACCTCGCCAGACTGTCCGACGGCCGATTATCGGGTTGGTGTGTCAGGGCCATTATACAAAAAGTCTCTTCCAGAGGCAGACAAGAGACTCAAAGATTCAGCCATCTGATCCCACTCCCAAGATCAGCAAAGTCAAAGCACCAGACAAAAACTTGTATTTTAACTGAAAGTTTAGTCTACACTCACTCACTTTGCCAGATAACCTGTAAATAAATTATATATCTGACAAAAATGTATTAAGTCAGAATCCACCATTGATGCAGATTTTTTTTAATTCACCAGATGTATCTGAAGTCATGCGAGCTATAATAATTTGATCGACAAAATTATTCTGCATCTATTTGGATAATCGACTATTTACGTGATTTGTCAAGCATTTCTCAGAATTTCCGGACATTTCATTGACAAAAAGTTAGTCAAGAAAACAAGGATTGTTAGTTGTAGCCCTAACCACGCTCTTTTCACACAGACCCTGGATATGAGACAATGTACACAGCAAGATATTCAAGATATTCTTTGTAATGTAATAACGACGTGTTTTCGTCAAGCCCTGTTTTGAACATTCATACATCGGTAAAAAGGAGTGTCATACACATCATTTACAAACTACAAACTTAGAATGGAGCTAGGTGCTAAACAGGCAAATCAAGAGTTGCTTTTTGGTCACTTTAAGGTTTAGCCTAGTGCTCTACAATCAACTTCGACCACCTTTGTGATCACTGCATTTATTGAGAACGCTAGAAGTCACTGTAATAAAACAGGGTTACTTTGGTTGGTTTAGAGTTACCAATGAATTATTTTTGCAACCAGTGTTCTTCCTAATTGTTCCCCTACAAACCAAAGGTCCAGGTCTGGCTCCTTAAAATGCACTTAAAGGGTAACTACCATTTTTTTTTCAACCTGGACCGTATTGTTGTGTGCAAGTGACTGATAGGAACAACAATCTTTGAAAATGGTCCAATATTAAGCGTGAACGCTGTAACGGGCAGCCACAGACCGGGCTGCGATGTAACCCTATGGGGCAAATGTTCAGCATCGGTTTGGTCCACTAAAAGTGCTTTTTTGCCAATAAAAAGGCTTAGATTATTATTCTTAAGTGTCTGAGAATATTATGGAAACAATCCCTACAGAGATAGACCTATTTAAAACCTCTTTAAGAGATTTCTGTTTAACCAGAAACAGCTCTGAGGTTGCTGGTGCTAAACCCACCAGACTCCATTTAAAAAAGCAATACTTTTAGCGGGTGTAGAGCAAACATATTTGCACATGTAAATCGGTTAACCATGTGTTTATTTCAATGGTTGGAAAAGTGGAAAGACCGCCCAAGACGGCTTTTCATAGTTTTATTTTGTTTCTGTCGACTTTGAATGAGGTGTATTTTACGATGCTACAATTACTGTTTATTTACATGGAGTCTGGTGGGTTTAACTAATGAATTTTTGCAGATGTTTAAAAAAAAGTATCTTACTCTTTAACAGAAAGGTCGACCTCCTTAGAAATCCTTTCCCATCAGTGGCCAAACGAGCACTTTTGTGAAGGTAAATACAAGCTGCATAATTGCCCTATTAACTGACATTGTAGCTTGTTTTGCTACTGCTGACTGCAGTGATCTTGCTTAATACTGGACTAATGCCAAAGATCATTGTTCCCATCAGTCACTTAGACACAAAAACATAGGGAAATAAGGTCCAGGTTGAAAAAATAAAAACAGTTTTTTAACCTTTAAACAAAACACCAAAAAGGTTTCTTATGTTATTTTCATAATTTATAAAAGCTCAAACATTTCAGACTCTTCGCTATCACAAACATGTGTTCAGCGCATCCAAGGCCACAGCAATGACGCACGCCACATCTGTTTTAAAACTACTCTGTTTGAGTAACTAGCTATGAAGGCCAGGAGGATCCTGTTATTGATCTCAGGATCTCATCTCAGCCCTCTGATGAGAGAGTAAGCAAAACAATCAGCATGCAGAACGTGGAGATCCTGTTTACTTACACGCAGTACCTTAAATGTTTTCCGCAAATTCAATACAGTGGGAGATTAGACAGGGAAAAAAAACAACCCATTTATAACAGATGCAGTGTGCTTATCTCTGGTAAAACATGGTATGTGCTGCTTGAAGTAGGCTGTGTGTCTGTGCCATGTGTGGGGACAAAACAGTACTGTGTGCACCAGTAGAGGTTTTCATCACGTATACCAGTTTTAGTTGTACCACTCATGCCAAACTCATGTTGTGGATTCCCACTGGAACAGCCAGTACAAAACACTCATCATGACACTGTAAGGAGCTTTGGATATACGTTTCCTCTAAACAGCATATGCTATTAGCATAGCCAAATGGGCTTGTTATCCAGCTCCTTCAAGTTATTAAACACAGGCGCTATTATAGAGCACGTTGTGGTCTTACTGTGCACACAGACAAGGACACAAACACAGCCAATATTAAGGAGATATCAAACAGTCTTAACACCCAGAGGCTCATTGGACACATTGGCTACCCCAGGCGGCAGGAAGATATATATGATTTAAATGAGGAACAGAGGCTCTGAAGAAACAATGTGTGTCCTTCTCTATTTCTCTCTATCCCCATCTGCTTAAGAAATACATCCTGATGATTACATTACGGCTGATTGAAATGACGAGACTTCACTTAACTTATTCAGATATTTTACCAGAAAACCAGGGGAAATCTGTCTCTTTAGCTGCTAAACGCTCCTCTATGTTTACCATGCGTGTCTGCTGTTTGCTGCTCAGCAGGTAGTGCTTTTACAGCAATTTCTCTGAAATCAGTTACCTGCTGCGGCTAAAAACGACACTATGAGAGCGCTCAGAGTCAACCAAAACAGTAAGGTTAAGGACCGGACAGCTAAACATTTTTTAGCTTAAACTCACTTTGAAGCTGGGACCGGCAAAATCAGGTGATAATTCTCTGTAGGTTTGTCTTTATGAGCGACTCCTTTCCCATTACTCCTTTTGTTTTGATTCCAGTGACCTCTTCACTGCTTGTAGCTGTGTTGTTTCTGCAGTGCCCTTCAAAAGATATCTGCATTCAATTTAACTGAGAGTACAATTAGTATAATGATTTCCTTGAACACATGACTACTCTTCAGTTTATTCCAAACAAACACAAAATGCATTATATCCTAAGCGACTGGGATGTTATTTTCTTGGTAAAGATGTTCAAATGAAACGGCTCCTACGAACCTGCTACAGGCTACAGCAACACTGTTTTACATTAACAAGTGATAGAAAAGACATTGTTTCTATATGAATACAGATTTTTGAGGATTGAAGATCTTTTTTTTAAGTCCCTAATGTTACGTTGTCAAATGGTCGACATGTTCATCATTAGGGTTCACACACAGCTCTGTTAAGCTCTTGATAAGAGCAGGGCCCTTGATCGGCCAGATATTTTAGCCACAGCCCTTCCTAACTGATAACCTCTCTTCAACCTAACTGTCCTTTGGTCCAGAGGTTTGGGACGCATTCTGGTGATTCTCCGCAGGGTTGCGCAGCGGCGTGGGAGTGTCACTTAAATGGCCCATTTGTGTGACATCCAGTTGTGTACTTTAACCCCTCAATGTAGCACAAGTAGACTTTATATTTTACAATTATTGTTTTCCATCAGAGCGTTTTTATGTTCTCGACATTTCCGGCTGCACTGAAGGCAGCTTCATATCACAAAGAAAGAGAAAAAGAAAAGGGAGGGAGGAATTGTGCATTGTGCTATAGCTCATTGCAGGGAACAGTCAACTCCTGGTCTTTTTGTTTCAGTGAATCTGTCTCAACTTTTAGGCACCCCCCTGCGGCCCCCACCACCGCAGCCTAAACCCACTTGCCTCCCCAATGTGAGGCGGGGCGCCAGATTGAATACGGCCTTATGATGCAGTTTTTGCTGTGAGAAGGGGAAAACATAACGACCATCAACTCCAAGGAACCTGGAAGATTAACACTGATTGGCTGCATTAATAATCAATGGTCAATTTGGCATGAATGCAATCCACCGGACAGTACTGATATCAACAAAAAGTACATTTTAATTAAGTAATTAAATAGGCCCTGCCTATGTAATGAGCACAGCTGACTGCTGAACTTCTGTGTTGGCAAGGGAACTGTACATTTTCTTTCACAACTGTTACACAATTGAATGAAACTGTCAAGATACCACAGCTTTGGGCGCTTAGGTAGCTCACCTGGTAGAGCAGGCGCCCAAATATAGATGTTTTCTCCTCGACGCAGCGGCCGCAGGTTCGACGCCGCCCTGCTTAAAAACTTACCACAGCTTTTGGCCAAAATACAAGACTGTGTAAGCCTTCAGAATATTTACTGTCACAGATATCAGGGCAGACAGATTAGACTGCACATTTAAAGTACTCTACTACGATTCAGCGTGACGGAATTATTAATTTCCTGTGTTACATTGTTGCCTCAATGAACCTGAGGCAACAACGTAGCTGACCTGGAGACCGCTGAACGTGACGAGTGGATAATGTAAAAAGCTCTCAGAGGACTGAATGGGTCTGTTGTTTCCCCAAAGAAATGTCAAACACTCCCTTTCTTCTTTCAAGTCACAGCAGTCAGCCAGGCTTTGGAGCAACAGTGTAATCCTGGCTACATGTTGTCAAGATGCAAAGCTTTTCTATCCCAGATAATCATCCTCGGGACCAGCAGCCGGTCAAATGGTGCTTTATTTTGGCAGTGGCTGGTGCAATAGCCACATGTAGTTCACCAGTCCCACCATTGGTAACCAATGGGTCTCTTTTTTATTCTAAAAAAAAAAAAAAAAAAAACTCGTCTGGTGAAATATTGTGGATATGGATTCACCGACCACTATAAAAAGGTGAATAAATATTTCCAACCCTGACAGCTGCATGGAAGTACGCTTCAAATAATCTACTTGTGTAAGCATTACTATGAAAGTAGTGCTGTCAGTTAAACACGTTATTAACGGCGTTAACTTTGTAGTTTTTTTTCACATGCTGTTGCAACAACTAGTAACATTAGAAAAACTACAACACCACACCGGATCTAGCTAGAGGCACGCCGCACACACTTGTTTGGGCTTGCGAGCCGGCCAAAGAGTAGTAGGCCAACGTTACGTTTTGAGTGGATGGCGAGCACAAAGCAAGCCGATCCACTTTTCCATGTTGATAAGAACATTAAAATGAGAAAAAAAAAAGAATTGGGACAAAAAGAAATCTAGGGACATTTAGAATAGATAAAAATGTGTGATTAATTGCGAGTTAACTATGACATTAATGCGATTAATCGCAATTAAATATTTTAATCGTTTGACAGCACTACTATATAAGACAAAATATGGATAATATGACCACAAATGTTTTGTAACAGCAAATATCAGTGGGTAATTTTTCTATTAAAAATGAACTACTGCGTTCTGAATAAAACACAACCATTATTCATTTGTGAAATCACATTTACAGGTCTCATACAAAATGAAACAAAGACTTGGATTTGAGTTAGATTTTGCTTGTAATGTGGAAACACTGAGGAAATGAAACCTTTTGTAGTGGCTCTGACTAAAGTGTGGTGCAGACAGCATGACTTTGGCTGTGCTTTTGCCCATCCCACACACTTTTTTCAGCTCTGAGACAAGAATCCTTGAGTCTGCAAAGCATTCACGCTCACAGCCGTTAACGAGTTGTCTAGTTGGAGAGGTTTCACAGAGCTTCAGGACCTCGTCAACGGTTTTGCAAACATTTTTCATTACGTCGGACAAAAACAAGATGCACTTGTAGTTGTAGCTCCATGGAGACGAGCCTGAGATGTGAGCAGTATCCAATGAGAGAGCAACAGGAAAAACGGAAAGCAAGGAATGAGTGAGTCAGTGCACCAGTCTGCAATTGTCTTAAATAGTTGTTCATTTTGTGCACCCCCCTCGACAACATGACAACAGACTGGGTCTAGGGATGTCACGATACCAAAAATCTAGTAGTCGTTACCAATACCACCAAAAGTACAAAATACTCTATACCAAAATCGATACCACGGTGTGTATTAAAAAAAAAAAAACCTAAACATTAATTCCTTTAATATTTGAGGGGGAGGAGGCGCTCTGTTTCTGTGCTGGTGGGTGTTCTTCTTAAAAGGAACATGCCGACTTATTAGGACTTTAGCTTATTCACCGTATCCCCCAGAGTTAGATAAGTCCTACATACCCTTCTCATCTCCGTGCGTGTTGTAACTCTTTCCGACGGCTCCACCGGTAGCTTAGCCTAGCACGGATCCTGGAGGTAACCGGTTCCAACTAGCGGCAAACTACTTGTAGGCGTATACTGCCTCCGTCAGGTCCGGAACTATTGCATCCCCCGGTACCTACGGTGCTTTAGAAAAACGAGTACAGTCACGTTTTTAGAATTTTGGTACTGACTTGGTACCAAAATACCGGTTCTCATGACATCCCTAACTGGGACAATGAATCTTTAGTTGTTGGAAATATTAGTTATAAAGGCCTTAAAAAAAAAGAAAAAAAAAAAAAAGTTTGGTTCCTGTTGGTTGAGGTCATGGGTCGGTAGGGAACACACACACACACACACACACACACACACACACACACACACA